>JAGPNQ010000030.1:0-552424 GCA_020744155.1 Ilyonectria sp. MPI-CAGE-AT-0026
CGACTGGTCTTTCGGTCAGATTCTTCCGATCTTTCTTTTTCTTGGGCCACTCGTTACTATATTCCAACTTTTCTTTGAACACGACCCAGAACTACCACTGCCACACCGAACGACCTTCTATGAGCTACAGAATTGCTATCCCATGGACGCACATATCCATTCCGTGGATTTAGAAGATGAACCAATGAACCCGGCTTCTGTATCAGACGAAATGTTTGACTTCCGTTACCGGCTTGCTCATTCGATCAATCGCAACTATTACGATGTTCCGACATGTCCATGGATTGCTCCAGCTATTGTTCTCTTGGGTCTTCAAGTTGTTATGGTAACGCTGATGCTCCTCATATTTGCCGTTCTTCGGGAAGGGCGCATCAGCGCGCCAATTTTGTTCCAGGCTTACTCCTTTGTCCTTTGCGTTGAATACCCGTCGGCTTGCTTTATCTTCATTTTTTTGAGCATCTTGTACGAAAAATATGCCCCTTAAGGAGCTCCGAAACTGGGATATTGGATCGTGATGTTGGTTCTGCTTGGTTACTCATTGTTCCCCGTACTGGTTATCTTCGATATTCCAGTTAACCGTAGTCATAAGGCATTGGGTGGTGTTCTTGGAGCGGGCGATTCAGTGTCCTTCAAAGGTTTTATGGTAAGGGGTGCCCTTGCTGTTGCTGGTATAAGCGTCTTTGGAGTTGGATGCAATGTTGTGGCCTTGATCTGGTTTAGGCGTGTTGCCATTTGACTTGATAGAAGGTTAGCGAGGAAAATTGTCAATGGTGATGGGTTATTTCAGAGCCAAAGGCTTTCTTACCCAGAAGGTTTACACATATTACGATACTAGTATGATTGCGGCGTAGGCCTCTGTCGGATAATATTTTGAAGGGACGAGACATCATACGCATGCAGCATAGGCATCCAGCTCTTCTTTTGCCGCGCTAGCTTATTGATACAACAATATCTAAGACGCTCTATTGCAATGTTCAAACCTGGGTAGCGTTGAGTGCGAAGTGGTTCCTTGGTGAAACACACGATAATGAAGCCCACTAAGTAATGGCATCAGGACCTTGGACGCCAAGCTGAACCAGGTATGCCTAGCCGTTGTTTGCTTCACCACCAGGTGGACTTGAAAGTTGAAATTGGGTTGTTTATTGCTCATCGGTTGAAAATGGATATATGGACGTCGACTAGGATACTACGAGATAATTATTGAAGGAGTACAACGCCTTGCACCGCAATATGAAGATTTTGTGACTGATTACTACCTCTTTTACCAACGTCGACTGATTCTGGGGGACAAAATTCTCAATTGGTTGTCCCACCTATTCCAGAATCAGCTTTCTTGATGCAGGGAAGAGTCCGCTGGTATCAGACATTGTCAGCTATTTCTTGAGTTCGCAACGTTCTCTGTCGATACAATATGCTTTCAATCTTTGTTCTGCCTACGTACGCCACCTAGTATTCATTTGAGTTGTCAAACCTGCCGAGGTGACGTAAACCCTACTACTGTTCTTCTAAACGCTGCGAGCGTTGGATGTGCTATTTGACACTGGGCAACTGGGCAATTAAGCATTATCATTCAGTTTGCTTGCCCATTCTCCAACTTCCGTCAAACCTGTCAACGCGCCAAATCCGCCTCCGGCTGCTCTTTTCGCGCACATAAGTTAAGCTTGTTCCTATTTTTTTTTTAATTCTTTTCTCTTAGTTTAATGTCTAGCTTTACAAAGAATGGCTCGTGGTATCTATTCGAGAACGCGCCAGGCGTTGCTCCTATCCAGATGCTCTGCTCTCCACTAACTTCATGCGAAGGAATGATATTCAGCTCGTCCGCGTAGCTTATCTGTGTGACCTTCCTATACATCAGCCAGGCGTGCAGACAGTCCATCCTCCTCTTTAGCTGTCAATCTCAACAGCGACTCCCTCATGTTCGCACATTTCCCAACAACTTGGCAGCCCACACTGCCTCTGTTTCAATTGAAAACAAAATAGATCTGAAGAGTGACCAAACTCCAGCTCTGGGATCCTGGCCAAAAAGCCGTTAGCCAAGCGTTCGGCCGCCTCCTCCTTTGCAATCTGCTTTCCTCCTTTAGAACGTCATCACCTTCGTATTGTACACGGTATCCGAGAGCCGCACTGATATGTCAGCGTCAACAAGCCAAAACGCTACTTTCTTGTCCATAAGGTCTGATGCGCCAGAACAGCGTATCTCAATAGGACCTATCATTGTGATCAGTACCCAAGCCTCCGTCCCGCGTGTCTCTCAAGTAGTAATAATCCCATTAGACTACTCCTTTGCCTTCTGATAGCCAGTAAGCGAGTGGGTCCATTCGGCTCTAGCAACCATGCCCCTTATCCTCTTGCCAAAGACGTAGATGGGGATCGTTAATACCGTTACAACAGCAGAAAACGCTGCGAGTACGCCGAACACAACGAGCGGTCCCGCCGTCTCGAACCATGAGATTAGGGTACCCGAGCCCACGAAAATGACGGTGGCTGCAACAAGGTTGACCACCGTGAAAGCTTGGCTGGACTGATCCGTGAAACAGTCCACCACATAAGTCAGAGCAATCTGTGTGGCCCCCATGGCTCCAAAGGAGATCACAGATATCCACAACAGGGGCCAGACGAGAGGGAGATTATTATCGATGCTCATGCCGAGGCCGATAAGGCCGACTGCAGTTACAGGCGCACTGACGAGCAAGAGCACCAGACGGAACTCAGGTTCAAACGTGCCCGGATTAGTCCTATTTCGTCTCGCCATAAAGCGGGCAAGGACGTCAGAAATCCACCCATTTAGGGGCCCACCGATAACAGAAGTAGCGACGAGTGGGAGGTTTGTGAGCCCAACTTGGGAAGGTGTGAGGTTGTATGGCGGTGTGCTGAAGACGACTGACATCAGGATGGGGATGCCAACGAGGAAAGCAAAGTAAGTGCTAAAGAGGATGGTACTGAAAAGTATGGTGGGGAGGACAATGAGGCAAGGGGGCTTCAAAACACCCTTCCAAAAAAAGAGGTTGCTCAGGCGTCCACGAAATAGTGTAAGCTGACGGCGATACGGCTCCTTGGGTTCGACCTTTGCCATCTCCTTAAGATCCTCAAATTCCAATGCGGCAGCTCTGTCAAGACCACCATTGGAAAGCCCATCGGAGGTGGTGTTGGGTAACCGAGGATAAGATGATTCGAGAACGAGAAAGTACGCCATGGGAAAGAGGATTACATATACAAGAGATGCAAATGCAAAAACAGCCGACACACCCATGGCGTCGATGATAAATCCGGCAATCACTTGGCTGTGAATATCGTGTAAGTCTGTCCGTTTTTTTAGGTCGCGGGGGTTCATAACCTACCCCAACTGAGCGCCACAGTTAAGTAGGACGGTCCAAACTGCAATGACGATACCGCGCTCGTGGACAAAGAAGACATCTGATATCGTCGCTGTGGCAAGGGAAAGAAGAGGTGCCGAAGCAAAGCCCGTAATCGTCCGCATGATAGCTAAGACAGGAAAAGTCTGGAGGAATCATGTCAGGAATTTTCGACCGAGGAATTGGCACGGATTTCCAGGGCTCTGTCAGCTAGCAGAACAGAGAAACCGAGCCTCACGCACCTCAGCTAGGTAAGCTAGGTAATTGGAGATGGCCAAAAAGACGATGCTCAAGACGTAGAATGGCCGTCTTCCCCAAATACTCGCCCCAGACACAACAAAGAAGCTTCCCAGAGCCGTCCAGAAGCCAACGGCCCCAATCATGAAGGATGAGGCTACATCGCCCGAGACGCCAAACTTTTCTGAAAGAGGAATAAGCCCCGGAGTGATCATCGCGGTAACTCTAAGGCAAGGATCGATCAGAATAGTTTTACAGGGGCTCACAAAAGGGAACATAGCTTACCCATTCGTGACGCCGGACCCAAAGACCACGACAAGAATGTGTGCGATTTTCCAACCTTGAGACCTGAGTAAATCAGCGTCGTTTCGGGTTATTGCAATAGAAGCCGAGTTGGCTGCGCTCCCACCAATTCAGAGGATCATTCGGACTATCACTCGGCTGCGGTTGCAGAACGATATTTCCTCGCTTCTTAATGCCATGCTGACCAGCCAAATCGTCACCTGCATAGTTCTTCGTATTAGAATATTTCGTGTAAGCACTATGAAGGCGTGTAAGCTAACTCACTGCTTGTGTCGTTCGTCAGGTTCACCGTCCCGGGAGGCGATGCCAAAAGCGGATCGTCCAGAACGCCCCACGCCATTCCGGTAAATCTTTCCGCGATACTCCTAAGTAGGATGTGTGCTGGAAGAGGCGAAAATTTGAAGCAAATAATTGAGAACGAACAAGAAAGTAAAAGAATGACGGAAGAGGAGAAGCTATCCAGTAGCTCTCGAGTAGTTGACGAAGTAGAGAATTTTGGATCGAGACAACAATTGACATATAAATAAAAAGAGATCATCTCCCCTTGGCCATTTACAATAACGAACCAGAGCCATACCGATCAATGCATGTTTCGTAGTTGGCAAAGGCAGTCGAATATGTGTGCATTGAGGCTGATAAATCATCACGAGCGAAGGTTTGTGCTGCCCTAGGTCGATCTGACCTTCGACACAGTCCCGTAACTCGGTCTGAAACGGCCAAACCACACAAAACGTGGATGAGGCAATGTGCAGAATAAAAGTGACGTGTGGAAATCTCGTTTCACCTCTATTGTCGGAATGCCTCAGATCCGCGTCCGTGAGCAGCCTGGGTATTCGCACTGGTGGGAGCCGCGGATCCCGCAGATCGTGGACCCAGACCTGGTAAAGCCATCGAAATAGTAAACAGCGCGCACGTGTTGGAGCTCATACCTCCAAGTGACGCGTGTTCCACGTTGGTCTGAAAAAACTCAGCAGATGACGCGTGTCGTAGTCAATGCAGTGGTTGATATCAATGTGTCATCCGCTCCGCGAATGAAGACTGTTGAGCTATATCGTTGGCTGATGGATCCTTGAACTTGTCTCTGTGGCTCTGGGCATGATCGAGTGCAGACCTTTCTATGGCGATCGAACATTGCCCTGCTCATGCTGTAACATTATCCTCATCTCCTTGACTGGAAAAAAGCGCAGCTAAGCTAAAGCTTTTGTTCCGGCGGAACGCGCTCGGAATGTTCCTTCCCATCTCTTCAAGGCGCGGAATGAGGTCCTCTCATAGGAGCGTTTTATCGCTGTCTCGCTGGTCAATGATATCGCTTGGCTCCGCATTGAAACAGTCCGCGATGTGTTTTATCACCTGCATTATGATCTGGCACTCCTTCTCTGGCATCTTCCGGAATAGATGAAATTCGGGCAACGAAAGCCCAGCGCGGTCTATGATGTAGCGATAGAGTTGGGGAACCTCCTCATCGTCGAGCAAGGCGAGAAACCTCGGCTTCCGACTAGCATTCGATCAGGAGGAGTCTGGAACGTTATGATCGCCATTGCTTGTTCAGGCTAGATAAAACAACTTTCCAACCGCTGTCGCAACATAGCTGCCGGACAAGCTAGAGGAAAGCTGATCCCAATCCGTGGCATGTACAGCGACGACGGCATGTCCCGGAAGTCCATGAGCGTTTCTAGCACCTGGTGCAATCGTCGCATATCCTCTTCGGATTGAATTCCGAGATTAGTGTGGAGTATACGATCCACCCAGATTATCATACTTGGCTAAGCGTTCACCGATCCCATTTCAACCAGCTCCAACTCGCGGCATTCGCAAGCTGGTGTTCCGTACATCATCTTACCGATGATCCTTTTGCCTTCCACCACAATCCCGACACCCTCAGGAATAGTATCGTCATACAAGAGCCCAGAAATCCTATACACTTGTGCAACGTCTGGTGTAGGTTGTTCCCACATGGTCAGCCGAAATACGGATCGCCGCCCACAGATCTTGCAGCTAACACGACCGACCCCTTCCATGGCTTTCCCGTACTCTCGCAAGAACCAATCCGCTTCCCCAGCTGCTAACTCTAGGCGTGACTCTCTCGAATACTTCCCCCTGTTGCTCAGTTTCAAGGTTCTGGCCATTTTCTTCGCAATCTCTAATCTCTGTCGAGCTGCGGCTTGCCTTGCTTGTGTATCTAGCAACGGTCCATATTCTTCTAGAAGACCCCGTAGCTTGTCTAGGTCGTACCTCTGCGTCGAATTCCAAGCCTCTCCCTGCTTCGCGTCCTTCCACTCCATGTTGACTGCTTTCCTATCATCCCATGGGAAGACACGATCCACAGCTTCGTATAGAGCTTGGGGGTCCCGTCCGCGTGCTCGGACTACCTTCGATGCAATATAGTCCATGACTGATTCTGCGTCACCTCCGAAGTCGTAATGCTCAAACCATTCGATGATACCCACCGTCTCGAGTTGGGGCTGGATCTTGCCTTCTCTGATAATGGACTTAGAAGCCGCTTTCCTATGACATCTACCCATGTCCCAAAGTTTCCACGTTCCCGTCGAGTATCCATGCAGCCACGGCGCTCGGTCATCCGTGTGCTCATCTGGCGGCGGTATAAACAGCAGCGGCGTGTAGTCATTTTTCTGTAGCGCATGTATCGCTAAGGTGAAGAAGTATTGGAACCGGTTCTCGATAAGGACAAGAGGATCTTGGTCTGGCCGGAAGTCAACCATTTTCCCAAGAGCCAAGAAGTAATCTCTCGTGTGGCGACACTGTCGATGGCCCAATATTCCAATTGCCCACCCAAGAGTCCGATGCATGTCGTGCTCATTTTTCCATGCCTCCATGTCTATCCACGAAGTCATTCTTTTCAACGTTGTCTTTTGCTTCCAGATGGCCTGCGTGACATCCGAATTACTACGCTTCTTTACCCATTTTGAGTGCGTAGCGTCCAAACGTTGACACAAATCCCTTGCATTGGCATCGCATATCGTGTATTCCTCCGTAAGAATGACGACATCGTTACTCTGAATATACTCCAGTGTCACCCACATGCGGTCAAACCATCTCGACCGAATGATAGCTGCAAAGTCGATGATAAACTTATCAAACGCCAAATTTTTGACCTGACCCAAGAGGTGCATTGCCCCAACGTCGTCAAGATGGATCACGGTTTTCGAGGCGTGACTGTATATTTCTGGAATGGCGAGTAGGAGTCGTGCCTGGACCTCAGTCCGCCATTGTGGAACGCTCAAGTAGTCATGCCAGATTTCGCAGTCCGGGAACTTCGCCACAAGTGCTAGGAGAGTTCTAACTGGTGTTTGGTAGACGAGCCGCGCAACGTCGATGCTCTCGAGACGAAGATCCTGCGCCGCAGCCACGTCGGCGTGCCAAGCGTGAGAGATTGGGATGTACTTGATATTCTTAGTCTCTATGCAGATGAAGTGTCGGTTAAATATGCGGAGATTCCACGGTGATATCGGATCTTGTGTGATGTCATTCACTGATGACTGAGAGCTGCTGTCTCCAATGCCGATGGTCCGTATCGAAGGCACGCCACCGGGAAGAAAAGGCTCCCCACACGACACGCAGTCGGAGTCAAGGCCAGTGCCCCAGACATATGATAAGAACGAAGCCTGTGGGGTCTGTCGCAATTCGTTGCCAATGTGGAAAGATACGACAGGCTCCCATGGGATATCTGGAGTACTGACGCTGTTCTCGCGTTTCCTCTTCAGATATGTGGCATCCGGCTTCGCGTTGAGTATCTTTGATCCATCTGCATCATTTACGCTCATTATAGAGCAGGAGATGTCCCCTCAAGCGAAGGGACGTGGACGATCGCGAAACCTTGAGAGCGATGACAAAGTTGAGTTCGCGTCGCCTTTCGAGATGTCTGAGGCTTTCTACATTTCAACACGTGTTCCAGCCACAGCAACTGTGGCTGTGGCTGCCCGGCCACGCCACGCTACGGGCCTTATTTAACCCCGGGCTGTATAACAGTATGAGTATTATCAACTGTATTTAGATCATCAAGGCGAATTCATCTGCGAAGTACGATAAGTGAACGATTAAAAAGCTGCTTATGTAGCGACAATATTGTGGCTAACAGAAGCAGTCTAACATGCTGTCTAAGAAGCGATGTCAACTTGAATAAATGTAACCACGGGCTGAACAGGGCCTCTTCCTCACATTTGCCAGACTCTTATGGAGTTTCGACATGAAACCTGCCTTGCGCCAGATGTATGTTTCATCATTGAGGAACACAGCATAACTATAATCTAACACCTTCAGGGCACCGAGGAGGATATGGACATCTTCGCTTTTAACGAGTCTGAGAAGATGGGAACAGAACCATTCAGGGTTCACTTTATTCCAAAGGGCGAGAAAGCGTACAGATTACCCAATCTGAAGCTGTTGTTGCACAAGAGTTCCTGAGGCAGTACGATGGCGAAACGAGAGTTGCGATGGAAGCCTGGGAGGTATAAAATTCCTGCAACATATGCAACAAAATCATCTCAAAGAAGCTCCGGGTGCGCGTGTGCATTCCAGGTAGTAGGAAAAGGTGGTTTATGGAATTCATCGCACTTGTAATTGTATTTTTCAGCTCGTAGTACCTTCACTACCCAAACCTGCCCGGATGGCCCCCTTTGACGCTTCCGATGCGCTGTCATCGGCACATACGATCATAGCTCTTAGAAAATACGGGATCCCGTCCGCTCTCCCTTAGTCAAGCTGAGAAGCGGTGAATTAGTACTCGGGTCGGTGACGACCGGGGAATCCTCACTGTTGTATGTCTTTTTTGCAAATTCTTTTTGGCCGATGTGGGTCTATTAACGGCGGGTGGCTTCTCGTTGAGAATGACGGTGGAAACGGGACGGCTGGCATACTGGAGGTATTTAAGTCTCTTCCTGTATCAAGTAATTATCAAATTATCAAAATCATAAAATTGTTAAACTAAAAGCAATAGAGTTAGGTAGCAAAGATCATTTGTGACTAATTTTGCATGTTTAACGTCTTTCTGTACCATTGTGCCTATAAGATACCAATACTGGACTGAAAGCTTTAATATACTCAGTCAATGAGAATAAAATTTGCTGCATAGCATACCTTGAATACATTTCCCACCGATACATTGTAAAACATCATTTGATAGTATACTTATAAAATGTTGTGGTGCAAGACCATAAAGCTCCTGTATAGCAGTGTTGCGCAGCATCGGGACAGCAGACTCCTCATGGGGGGCATGAGGTAACGTGGGACATCTTTCGGCAGCAAAGGATAATCTTGGCAATCACGGGGCCATATGGGACAATGTGGGACATCCCAAATAGCGTGGAGCAGCGCGGGACAATATGCAAGGTGAGATCGCGCAAGGGATATGGGGATTGTGTGGAGAACTTGGGGAAGGCTAGAGGCTGGGAAAGCCGTAGGAAAGCGGGTGGCGGCGTGCGGGACAGTATAGATCACCGTGTGACACCCTGCGCCAGAGCTAAGTCACCACAATTAGAGAGATCACAGTTCGCCGTTACTCGAAAAACAAATCCACTACGGGTGTCCAAAATGTTGTTTGAGGGGTCTTCTTATCTTCTCGTTGATGAATCCTAAGCATTCCGCGTTAGCATCTTGCCTATGCTATTAGGCTCAGCGAAATGTATTCTACCAATGACGAATGTTATTTTCACACACCTCTGATCACGATCTGGGTCGTGGTGGTATCTCTTATTCCTCTGTTTCTTGTTGTGCTGCGGAGAAAACGTTGACCGAGAAAAAGGAACACTGCCTCTCCCTCCCGGCCTCCCTGGCCTTCCCGTCTTGGGCAACAGCCTCGATGCCATTAGAGAACTAAAGAATGGGGGACAACATCTCCTAATGAATCGATGGATAAATTCAATATGGATAAATTTTCCAAGTTAAGATGGGACCCTTGGTGGAATATTTTGTCAACTCTGACCGAGCCGTAAAGGTGACCGGGCCGTCCAGGCTATCCCCTGATTCCGTACGCTAATGAATAACCTTCGGTTGCTTCTCTAGGAGTTACTCGAAAAATCATCTTCCAGGACTTCTGAACATCCACGCTGTATTGTGAGCAGTGAACTACTTTTCATGGACGCGAGCAAGCCGCGGTGGAAGGTATGTTTTCCTGTCTTCGACCTGGGTACGGTCCAGTGCTATCCTCTGTTCAGCATCATCGGCGAGTCATACTCTCCAGATTGGCTGATGCAGGCCTTTTGTGAGTCCGAGATTCGTGGATTTCCATGTTTGCGTTCGCTGACTGTCAAATGTTTCCTCTACTTCGAGACAGCCAAGGTCCTAAATAAAGTATCACGAAACCCCATGGCCTATTGGTCCCCTAATTATATCAAATTTCTGTATAAATTCCGGCCGATAGACAGTCTGTCCCTTTGACGTGTCTGACAGCATTCATGGTCAAGGCATGTCCGCGCCACAACCGTCATAAATGTACATTGAACATGTTTCTATGGATCCAATTCCAGATGTGAATGGCCCAATTGATTGGTTTATCCATGCCAGTTGGTCAGCCTGCATACGCATACCCTACAGAGCAGTTGACTTGGCTGCCTAACGCAGCCTCGTCGGCGCCTGACTGAACTTCCCCTCAGCAATGTCACCAATCTATCAAAATTAAACAGCTGAAATCGTTCAGAATCATGCTTACCGGCTTTGAAGCGCTCGGCGCCGCTAGCGCTGTCCTCCAAGTCATCTCGTTCGCAGGCGAAGTTGTATCCGTCTGTCGGAAAGTCTATGATGGACAGCCTACATCCAACGACGACCTCGAGGAGCACGTCAAGCGAATGTCTGACGCCGTAGGCCGGATCCAAGATCGTTGTCAAGCTATGGCCAACACCCAGCAGTCCGGGTATGACAAGAAGCTCGGTAGCATTGTCGAGGGCTGCAAAACTGCCGCTACAGAGCTGGAAAAAGAAGTGCGTTTTGTCACGAGCATGCATGGGAATGGTAGTCTTCTCAAGGCAATCCATGCAACGATCAGAGCCTCCAGTCATCGTAAGAAGATCGAGAGTTTGGAACTTTCACTGTTCAGGTATAGACAGGTGATGGAAGTGGAGATTATGTCGCATCTGTGGTAAGTGCCTTGTTTAAATGGACTAGTCATATACTAATTGAGGCCTACAGTTCGCGCAGTGATGCAATTGAGCTTCAACAAACAGACAACTTCAAAAACCTTACAAAGGACGTGCAAAGCCTTGTCGCACAGATTGCCCAAGGCCACACCAAGCTAGAAGGCCTCGTCAGAGCAGAGCACGACGTGACTCGCGAAGTCGTCGTCCAGGAAACGGTCAAGACTCAGGAAACCATTAACACTCACGTTACAGCTGAAGTCCAGGCATTAGGCACCAATGCATTGACTGAAGCCCAGCGAAAGATCTTCCTCCAGAGTCTCAAGTTTTCAGAGATGAACCAGCGATACAACGACCTAATGAACTCAAGGAATGCTAGCTTTAAGCAAGTGTTCGCGTCCTATAAGAAGATGACCAGCAAATGCGATGGATCAAAAAGCACTCCGCAAGCTGACAGGAAAGGTTTCAGTACACACAACCACGGAAGAAAGGAAATCGATCAAACCTGGGCCGGATTCATTGAATGGCTCCAGTCAAGTGATTCGTTGTTCTGTATTCGGGGAAAACCTGGCTCGGGTAAGAGCACCTTAGTCAAGTTCATCATAGACAACAAAAGCACGAAACAACTGCTCTCTCACTGGAGTCCAACGGCCACCATCATATCGCACTTCTTCTGGAAGATCGGATCTTTGCCCCAGAATAGCATCAAAGGGCTCATATGTTCCTTGGTCTACCAAATCCTAGATGGCAACCAGAAAATTATCGAGCACGTACTGGAGCGCTTTCACCATCTGTCCTCAAATACCTCCTACCATGACTGGTCAACGGAAGATTTGCAAACTGTGCTCTACTCCATTTTGGAGAAGGACACCCGACACTTTTGCATTTTCATCGACGGCCTCGATGAGATTTGTAATTACGATGGTCTCTGCAACCTCACCCGGTCGATTGAGGAAATCCTAAAATTTCCAAATCTCAAGATGTGTATTGCCAGCCGACCGGAGTCACTGGTCATGAGCTGGCTCAAGGAAAAGAACGTGCGCGGAGTCTTACTCGAAAACCTCACAAGACCCGAAATGGTCACCTTTGTGCATAAAGAACTCGAATGCTTCCTTTCAAACAATACTATATCCTCAAAGACCCACAAAATGCTAACCAAAAACCTCGTTCGGAAAGCGGAAGGCGTTTTCCTGTGGCTTCATCTGGCAACTCGAAGCCTCACAACTGGGATTCAAAACGAGGACTCCGAAGAGATGCTTCGTGCTCGCCTTGAAGGACTTCCAGATGAGCTTGAACAGCTATATGCCAACATGTGGCAAAAGCTGAACGATGATAATTCCATATACCGAGAGACGGCAGCCAGGTACTTCCTCTATACGCTCCAAGGCAAGGGTTTCATCCCGTTGTTCCCGCACAACGGCATAGCCCCCGAATACCCAGAAATTCAACAGCCCACACTATTCCAAATAGCTTGCGCAGAAAGTATCGAAACACAGGACGTTCTTCTCACAGGCACAGACTCTATAGACCTCACAGAAGTGCAACGCTTGTGCAAGAAAACCAAGCTTGACGTCCAAAACCGATGCGCCGGGCTTTTGCGGGTTGGAATGCCGCCGATGCGTGGAAAAATGATAAAAGTGGTTGGACGAGCGAATGGCCTGAAACTTCCGAAAGGGACTGACGTGGTTGAGGATGCGCTGTTCAGCCGTCTGGTTTTCATCCACCGCACGGCTCATGATTTCTTGACAGACACCGAATCCGGCCAAGCCATCCTGAAGTGTGGCGTGTCGTCTGAGAATGGGATGAGAACTCGGATACTGAAAGGCTTGCTTTGTCTTCTTCGGTTCATTCACTCTGAATATGGCGTGACGGGTCGTCCGAACAGTATTTTCTATCGGGTCATGGAGATGTCAGAGACCGAGAGCAATGAGGGCCTACACGAGGCCATCGGAATGCTCCACATCGTGGAGAACCTTTATAATAACAAGGTTCTTGGATACAATTGGCAGCCACAGACTCCATTCTTAAGTCACTTGATAGACCACGCCCAGTTCGATGACTTCGTCATATCAAGTATTTGCCTGGCAGGCTCAAGTGATCTAGCCACTGATGTCCTACGCGAGGGATGGGACCCAGACCGCTCTCTAATTGGCAGCAGGAAAAGGGCGCCATCGTCCAGACTTGTTGAGGCGTTGATCTCGATGGGTGCCGATCCACACGTCTATGGAGTGAACCGAAAACAACGAATCGGCCGCATGGAGCTCTTTGCGAGGCAAGGAACAGCATTTTCAAACCTCTTGATGTGCGGTATGCTCTCAATCGGCAGAGGTGAGCACCTTGGCAGTGGTTTTCCGCGCGGGATGTTGGAGGTTATCGTGAGCATGGCGACGATTTGCCCAGACTTGAGCGCCACAACACTAGCGATGGGACATGTCAACGAAAGTGGGCAAATGGCGTTGGTGAACTTGACATGGCTCAATAACCCGGCGAGGCCCTATAACTGCAAAGATCTCTGGCTCTTGTACGAGGTCGAGATGAAGTTCCTACTCTTGCGCCTACTTTCGACGCTTGCTGTTGAGATTGACGAGGACAACGTCGATGGGTCTAAGGTTAACGAGCTGTTACCCAGACTCGAGCACCCCTCGGCCAAGCTACGGTTCATTATTACCCGCAATGGAGAATCAAAGAAACCGGTATGCCATCGCGTTTCCGCTGAGCTTTCAACCCCAAACGTCACCGAACGCCTCTTCGCGCCCGCTGCAAACTTACGAAAGAAATCCAATCAAGTACGAGCATTAGAGAACATTGGATCTGCCTACGAAGACGTCATGCATCTCACGAGAGATCCGAGTGTGGAAACAGTCGATCTCGAATCTGCCGTTATTTCTTTGGCTGACGAGAGGCTCGGCTTCTGTACGCTTTTAGAAGCTGGTATCATCCCCACACTACCGTACGTAGAATTTTGGGAGAAGCATCGATTGCATTATCCCTCGACGATTCAACAGCTCAAAACAGCAGTATCCAGTGTTCTACTGGCATGAAAAGGAATTTTTTTTTTTTTAACTTTACTCAATGCCATCAGATAGATTATGAAGAGTATATAATGAGATGAGGGAGTGACCGAAAAGCCCCGACTCAATAATATATTTGAAAATCTTAGATCTAGTATACAACTGTTCATAAAATTGTTTTTATATCCAAATATATCACTTAAGATACGGCCATTTCTATCTACTCGAGTTATATAGAGCTAAGTTAGCTCAGCTAAGGAGAGTGGTAGGGTAACGTCGTCGCTCACTTGCTTAAGTCTACAGCTGAAATTTGTAAGAAGAGAGCGTGGTTCTATTGATATTATGGTCTACTATATGTTACATCTATAAAACAAAATAAACAACAGTTCTACATCATCTAATTATACCAATCGGTTCAGTCTTTCTAATCTTCTAAGTGCGCAACTATACCAGAAATATTCCTCCGAGCAACGCCCCCCACAATACCCAAACAACTGCAGAAGTGGGTTTAGCCCCTGAGCTGTCTTTGGCTTCGTAATTAGGATACATCTGTTTGCATGATTCGCCGTCTTGCAGATTCTCAATATCGGGCCATGAGGCATTGCTCGGGCACGCCGCAGCCTCAAGCATTGCCGATGTGACGTTGGCTTCCAATTCGGACCCAGGATGAACTTGCTTGAAATCTCCTTTCAAGGGTTCTTTATCCACCACCAAGCATCTTTTGGATTCTATTGTACCCTGAGTTTTCTTTGGAGTTTTCATTTCGTCCAGAAATCGGATTCTTGTTGCTTTAAAGACATCTCCAGTCATGTTTGGGAGAGTGCCATTCGAAGACGTAGAAAAGTTCATAGAGCCGTTTTGGGTGTATTTTCCAAAGTCACCCAGAGGATAGCACTCTTGGGGTATGGAGACGGACCACGAAAGAGTCCAGTCCGCAGCCGAAGAATTGACAAAGACCTCGCTGCCCGAAATAAAGTAGTATGGCTCTGCGGCGGGGTCGAGCGAGCCCGAGGTGTAATCGCCAGCAGGAACAAGCCATTGCGACTCCAGGCTCCTGTCATCACTGGCAGTGCTCTCCAAAGCCCAAGCGACATTGAATCCATATGGCCATACCGATGATGCGCCACTTATGGCGAAGACAACAGGAAACGGATACACGGGGTAATAGGTTTCGTTAGGGCGTGGAAATACAAGCACAAGCTCAAGGTTGACTGGGAATGGAGACTCGTCCCTTCTTTCTTGATGATGCAGGCCATTGGCGGTAGATAAGCCCATAAGGAGACTAGTGGATTCAGTCAGTGACAAGCAATGGCCAGTGTTGAGTTAGAGAGCCGCTCCGGCCAAAGCTGACTAGGGGTAAGGCGGGCAGTAGAAGGCGGCCCTGGGATTTGAACGTACCTAAGCTTTGACAACAGCCTCATTTCGAATGCCTTTCTTGATTTTCAGGGGCCACAAAGAAAACAACGAAGCTTTGCAGATAGTGAAGATGGATGGCTAGAGGAGGATTTAAGTTAATCGGGACTCTAGCTATTCCCGTCACAGCTGCGGAGTTGTCGATATTTTATGAAGGCTGCGGAAACATTTCAAATTAGGAGAGCAAACTTAAGAGTATTTCACAGAATGAGCAGCGGTGGCAAGGGTGGTTCCTATTTGGGTCAGTTACGATGAAAACCCACCGCGGTAATAAAAATAGCTTCACCTGCTCATCGGAGACCCCGCCTCTTCGTATGGAGGCGGCACAGCGATCGTATAGACGTAGCTGCAGAGGCCTATTACCGTAACCGTTTTGGGGGTTTTTGGTTATGACGACGTTACATTCCATACCGGAACCTATGCTTGATCGGGCCTGGAATCTGGAGATGGTGGGATTGTTGATCACGTTAATAAGGGTTTGTCATCTTACTAAGATGTGGCGCAGCACAAGAATGATCTGATTCTCTCGTCTAGAAACCTTGCCCAGCAACCTAATCAACCCTTCTTCTTTCGTTCTACGCCTTCTTTCAAGCCCTTTGACCTACGCATTATTCAACAATAGCTTTTTGCTATTCTCGAGTCCATTTCGGTCTATTTCCTACCTGCTGGATGAGACCCAGCCGGCGCATCGCGTGCCTGCGGCCCAGAACGCGAAGTGCCATCCAGCTGGATTTTGACGGTATTCGCGTATCATCTCGATAGGTGTTCGTCTTACTACAATATCCGAACTACGAAAGTGATGACCGCAGAGCTCTACCCGGCGAAGTATATTGACTGTTCTATAGCCAAAAGTAAGTAACCTAGGTAGGCAGTCGACATCTTTTCACGGGGCATGACGAGAGTTTGCAACATCGCAACCTCGGAAATAGTAATAAAACCACGCAACCTGCGACACATTGCTAAAGTAGTGCATGCAGATTCTATTATCTCGACTAACATCAATTATCTAGTAATATTAACTATAACGGAATACACATGGTTGGATTCATAGCACCAACTAAAGTAGAACCACAATATTTGTACACATAGATGTTGCGCCCTTGCCACTCTCTTCATTGTAATGCTGCCAATCCTAGAAGACTGGGCATGACTTTCAGCACCCTCTCTTTGTATCGTTTCTGGGTAGCTTTTGATTGCGCTCAACTAGATTGCCTAATATTATGATGTGCGCTACGTGCCAGTGATGTTACGCTGTTGGAAAGTAGACAAAACCTAGGACGAGGGCCACTTTCTGCGTTATTGCACTAGGAAGGGTAACTTGACCTTGAGCGAGGGTTTAACGCAATTTAAGTTTGGCAGAGCCACCAAGTTGGGCGGCATTGTGCCATCAAGTTGAGTTTTCTCAAGGAGGCTCTGGGGCAGGAGATATTGTGGTGGATATTATTGGCGCTGCAGTGAAGATTTCCGAGGGCAGTCTGGTCGTTCCAGAAGCCTCGGTACGGTTTTGATGCCGTCTATTGGGGTGCCAGTTCGTCGATGCCCAAGGGAGTCACCTAAGATTTTCTTATGCCTGATGCCCGGATTTGAAGGATTTGCGATCAATCATCCATTGCGTGTGAATGCCAACTCAAGTGGTGATATCCAGTGCCAAAATCTATATCGTGCAAGACAAATCCGCAAGCTAAGTACACCTTCGCACATCACCCTCGTGGCGGGAATTCTGGGTTGGTATCATCTGAGAAGCAAAAAACGTCCTTAACCAAAATTATTTTGATGTGGCCGTGTTACTAGCTAGGCAGCACTGCACAGGGCCGTCATGAAGCCATTTCGAGCCTGACACGGGAGATTTAATATACCTGTTACACATCTGAGAAAGCTTAGTGAATCACACCCAGAGTCGCAAATTTAAAGCGTCCCAATGGCTAGAGTCGTTTGTATACTACTCCTACATCACTGGGCAGACTGAGAGCACTACAACAGTTGACAAGCAATTCAGTGAACTCTGGCAGAGGGCTGATGTAAGCCAAGGTTAGTGCGGATTACAAATAGCCGAAGTTGAACCAGTGGGCTACGACTCCTAGTAGGAGACAACCGGAATCTTGTCTCAGATGCAAAACATCTAATTTCTTTCCAACCACCATGACCAAAGTCAAACCCCACCAGCGCAAAAGAGCCTGGGCACCCAAGAGCCGGTCTGGCTGTACGACGTGTAGGTAAGTCGTTTGAGACTCGGCATGCGCCCTTCAATTGGCTGCGGACTCTCCCTAACAATGGCATAGAGGTATTTGTGAATCCTGCCTCAGTGTCCTTGGTTCCCGTGATTGCCATCGGCACGATCCGCGACTTCCGGGCTGACTTGACGTCACGTAGTGCGACGCGTAAAATGTGACGAGACTGTTCCTATCTGTTTAAAATGTAGGTGACAAGAAGCAACCGATACTGCTACTCTTCTCACACATCGGTAGGCTCTCGGGGCGGCTTCAAGTGTGACGGGGTATCATTTGGCAGCGGTCGCGCGCATCATGACGGGTTGGTGCTGATACAGAACCCCGTATCGTCTCTCGCGCTCCTCAGCTCTGGGGAGGATGCCAGGGCTTTTGACTTCTTCCAGGCGAATGGCATTTCCATGCTCTCCAACGGTTTCGGCTGCGATTTCTGGGAGAGGCTCGTCATCCAGACAGCCCACGCCAACCCCGGCATCTTTCGCTCCATTATTGCCTTGAGCACCTTGCTGGAGGACTTTACGAAATGGCAGATGAATTGGGGCGCGGGACTTCGGGCCCCTATGAACGAGAAGACTAAGCTGGCGCTTAACCACTACGGATTGGCCTTGCGACAACTCTCAAGCGACCTCCAGGGGTCAGAGTCGATGAATGTTATTTCGCTGACTTCGTGCCTGCTTTTCTCTTGCATTGAGGTTGGTGCCAACATCCCTGAAGAAACCTGGAGATTTTGATTCGCTGACTCGACAGTGCAGGCTCTTATTGGAAACATAGCAGGTTCAGCGAACTTGGCGAATGTCGGGTTGAAGATACTATGTCAAGCCGAATCTGAAAACATTGACATCGAGTCACATAGCCCTCTGCGAAGCTTTTGGTCGGTTTTCATGCAAGCAGATTCGCTTTTCGTTCAGGTTCGTCGGTCTGCATTTATCAATTTGGTCAACAATCTCACGCCCCCAGATGCAACGGATTCGTGCACCAGAATATCAAGCACCTTTCATTTCCCGGCCTTTTCACACAATGCCTTCCTCCTTCTCCAATCCACGCGAGGCGACCTACTATCTCAATGCCTTGGTCAACATGTCCAAGCGCCTGGGCAGCGCCACTGAAGATCCCACCGCCAGGCCTCGAAACCTCGAAGCATGCCGTGTACTCTTTGTGCAGTGGAACTCTGCGTTCCATCAGCTGGTGCATCATATCAAGCCTGCGGATGAGAGCGAGAGACGAAGGTTATGCCTTTGTCATGTTTGGAGACTGGACACTCGCCTCACTTTATATGGACCTCAAGAAGGAGCGCCTGAAGTGGAGTGGGACAAGCATGAGCAGTCATTCAGAGAGCTACTAAAGCATGCCTCCACGCTTAGTAGGCTGGACTCTCAAACCCATGACGACAATTTGACGTCCTTTGCGCTAGGTGGCGGTATCTTTTTTCCCATTGCCGGGCTCGGCTTCAGGTGTCGAGATCCAAAGATGCGCAGGGCTGCCATCTCCCTCCTCTTCCGCCACTCTCATGCCGAAGGGCCTCTCTTGGGACCAATAGCCGCACGATTCATCCAGAAGGTTGTGGCCATTGAGGAACACGGTCTGGGCCAAGTGTTGACGAGCGCTGATGTGCCTGAATCGGCACGCGTAAACTCCTTCTGTGCACACCTCCGCGGCAAAGGGAATGGGGCCGAGGTTTCATACTCACGGCTAGATCCGGAAACCGGGGTCCGAGTCACTGTCTATGATGCCGTGTTAGGAGCGTCGGGCCTCCGAGCGGGTATCGAGCAATGCCGGGTCTCTCCAAACGACGACGTCGACGCCATTGCCATTAGCATCTGAGTATCTGGGCACAGCCACCATGCCCTCGTCGTTCTTAGTGGTCACCGGCCCCATGGCAAAATCCGGCCTTATTAATTTGTCTCCAGCGGATCCTCGCCCGAGGTGTCCAGGACCAATGGATTTGCTAGTCTGGATAGAGAGCTACAGCTAGGTGGGACCACGCTCAATTATACGGTCCCGCAACTCTTCGAAATCGCTGGTTACATGAAACTCCGGCTTTGGGCATCGACTATCGGCTCTTCTGAGCTTGATCTCGTCGTAACGGTAGAGAAACGCTTCCCCAATGGCCCCATCTAGCTGGCAGTGGCGGCACCGAAACGAGCGACAATTTCTGCACGGGTAAATTGCGTGTATCCCACCGTGCCTTGGACCCAAGCCGATGCGCGGCTTTTGAACCGTACCACCCTCACGATCGCGAGGAACTTTTTGACGAGAGACAGATCGTGCCAGTGGAAATTGGCCGGTGGCCCATGGCACTGTGCTTCCACCCTGGTGAGCGGCTCGCATTGACGATTGCACCTATAGCCATCTCATCTCTCCAGTTGATGCCAGCTTTGGGATGGGCATTGTGCCTGTTCCAAAAAAAACGGTGGCACATTTGTTTCCGGCACGGATGTCTCAATTATTGAGTTGGGCGGAGTGATGGATTCAAATCCCGGGTTTGTAAACGCGCAACGCAGTGATGCACCGCTGAGCAGGAACAACTGAACCATTTTGATTCACTTTGAGGGTAAATATGACAGCTGCTTGCTCATGCCGGTCAATATGGTGAGGTCAGGTGTGACGAAAGTGCGGCTTCAGCACGGGACGAAACTGTGCGAGTACCACTGCGCTTGCAGCAGCCAAATGAGGACGAAGTTGGCTAGAACGAAACTCTGAGTAGAAGATGAAATAATATTTCGGGGTTTATTTATATATCTGGCTATTGTTTCAAATCTTCCCTTGACCCGTCGTGATTTGATATGGGCGGCGGAGCAGCATCGGTTAACATAAAACCTCGATTGCCTCGACCAGATTGGAAACCGAGCCGAGAACTGCAGCGACATTATGTCGGCATATCGCGTTTATTGCAGCCGAGAATTCGGCTCAACTTCCCATTATTGGCGCGGTTCAAATCGACCACTGAAATGTGGACACAAATACAGCTCTAGCCAAAACCAAAACCACATGATGGCGCAGAGTCTGGTGAAGAGCGGGGCACAATTGTCAATAATGAATGTTGCAAAATGGCTCGTTTTGAAGCCATCGTCATGGGAGCTACTTCTGTTGACCACCCCAGATATCTTCCTTGCCCAGCCAATCCCACACCATCTCGTCGCCCTTTTCTGCATTGCTCGTGATAATTCCCTTCTCTGGGCTCATATCTGGGCCCGGGTCATTGGTGACCGGCACCTGTCGCGTGTTGTCTTTCCCGACTTCCAGAATTGTGCCCCCAACGTGTTCGTCGCTTTCCACACAGCTGAGCATGGCCTGAGCGACCTCTTGCGGAGTGACCCAGCCGTCTCGTGTCTGATCGACGTTGATCAGCTTCTCTGGGTTCTCTGTCCATAATGGTGTCCGGACTACGCCGGGCGCCACGGCGTTGACCCGAATACCGGCGGAAGAGTCCAGTGGAGCAAGGCATCGAACAAAGCCAGTGACCGCGAATTTAGATGCACCGTACATGGGCGCTCTGAAAACCGGGAGATATCCAGCGACAGAGGCAATGTGAATAACGCGTTTCGGATTCTCGACAGATGCCTTGGCTGGGACAGGATGAGCTGAGCCCGGGGCGGCTTTAGGGTGTAGCCAGTGGGACATTGCCATCTGGGTTGCGCGAATGGGGTGTGTCAGGTTGATGTCGAGAAGCTTGTAATGCCCAGCATCAATCTCATCCTTGCTCTCTCCCGACCCCGGTGGGTGCCAGAAGCTGGACCAATGTGGCTCGTAAACTCCCGCTCCGGGGCAGACAACATCGAATCCGCCAAACTCGGAGAGTGCAGTTTCGAACATACCACTCAGGTCGGGCCATGAAGTCACATCGGTTTTTACAAAGACTGCTCGCGGGGTCGTATCCTTGTGTTGAGAAACAACCTCCTGGGCTTCTGGTCGGAGCGACAAGTCTGCAAAAACGACATTGCAGCCTCGCGACAGCAGAAGTTCAGCAAATGCCAAATTGATACCTGTAGATGTTAGACCCAGCGGTGTATTAACAGAGGGTGTTGCAGTGGCTCACCTGAACCGGCACCAGTAACTATGGCGGTCTTGCCAGAGACAGAAAATGGCACGGCGGAAGAAGAAGCCATGTCGTCAACTGAACGCAATGACTTGAAAAGTGTATTATAACAAAATACCTGCTGAATATCCGCTGCTATATAAATAAATATTAAACGATAGCCAGGTCTACAGTCTACAGGCAATTATAGTTATATGGCTGCCTGCCCAAATGACCCACCTGGGCTCCGGTGTCTTTAACCCCGCACTCGCCTCTATAACCGGATTTGGATTCTTCATCTTGCCCCTCGGCTCGCCTTCCTCATCGATTTAGGCCGATTGGGCTGTTTCGCGATTTATCTCCATTTTACCTTGTCTCGCGGAGTCATAGTAGTTCCTTCCAAGGATCACGACCGAATAGACTCCCGCGGGGACATACTGACGGTCTTACTATCGATATCTACTGTACGACAGTCCTTGGCGAGGAATGCGCTCCTACTCTGGATGGTAGGTGCTCTGGAGAGGAATTCTGGAGCTGTGATTGACTTCTCGCAGTCTGACTTGTAGATGTCGCAAACTGAAATGCGACGAGATAAAGCCGGTTTGTGGGCATTGTACAAAAGGCTCTCGGGACTGCAACTACACGGAGCGATCCATCTTTCGGAGCTTTGAGATTCGCTCGCCCTCAAAGAGGAAAGCTTCCGACATCTCCGACTCTCCGCACCGCCAGCTCTCTATATTCGAGGGCGATCATGTCTGGCTGGATGTGCCAACACAGCGTGCGTTGGACGTCATCTGCTTTTGATATTTGCTGACACGTAGAACCAGTCACATTTGTTCACATTGAAGATCCCTATTCACAGGAGACCCTAGAAATCCCCCAGAAAGAAAATGAGGTCTCGGCAATCACAGAAAAAAATGGCAATATCCTGCACCACGGTTGCCACGAAGATTTCGATCAGCCTCTTGAAGTCGAAGATGATATTAGAGATGATCTACCTCCGGATGCTTCCAGCGAACCATCATCCCACGGTGCTGAAGTAGCCGAGACGTCGGTTGATCCTAGTATCCTTGCATTGCACTTACTAAGACACTTCAAGGAAGGCCCAGGTCAATGGTCAGTATGAGCTTCCTTTGTTCTCTGTGCGGATACTCAGTTTTGACCAGGATGGACCTTTTCGACACCGGAGCATACTTCTCCTCTAAAGTTCCGGTCATTGCAGCCACTCGGCCGTTGGTAAAATCAGCAGTTTGCGCTCTCGCCGCGAAACATTTGCACAACAGCCAACGATCTCTAAAATCGTTCAATCGGAGAAATAGCATTCTACCCCTATTCGATCAAAATGTCGACTGGCACTATCAAGCAGCAACGTATTATGATCAAGCCATTGGCCACCTGAAAACAGCCGTCAATTTGCAGACTTTTGACGAAGATCCTATCGACAAGGAAGAGATATTTGCAGCTGTGGCAATATTGTGCACCTACGAGCTGATGGATGCCCCGGGAACAGCTTGGAGGGCACATCTCAGTGCTCTGCCGCTTTTCAGCCCCGAGCAAGACTCTGCATTGGCGCCCTCCTCGCCGGTTATCATCCCGAGAGCGGCTATCAAAGGACCCATCTTTTGGAGTCTTGCAAGGCAGGATTTTTTGTGTGCCTGTAAGTTCTTGGGACTTTCAGACCCGACGTGGCGTGTACTTCGCTAACACTCCCAGTCATCAGTGAGACTCAAACTCGTCTTGATCTGAAAGACATGCGGCTATGGCAGAACGCAGGCCTTGCCGCCGACGAATACGGCTTCCTACTGCCATTCAGCCCTCCAAACTCTGCGGACGTGCGCACCTTGGCAGATGTTGAAGAGGACACGAAGGCGAATGAGTTGACCTGGCTGCTTGGGAAAATTGCCAACTTCCTTACGTCTGGAGATGCCTTGAACCCCGAGGACTACGCGCTTCCTCCGGGGCAGAGGCCGGTCATTGGAGTGACTCAAGAGCAATTACTAGAACGGTGGAAAATGTTGATCACCGAGCTGCAGAGTTGGCATGCAAGCCTCCCGCCGACTTTCGGAGCAAGCGCTCGCACCAAAGCCTCAAGTCGCGCCACACACCAGCAACACGATATCAGCAGCAGCATTTTCGACCAGATTTGGTACGACCTACCTTTGTGCGCAGCGACAATGCAGAGCTATCACATGGCCAGCATTTTGTTACTCGTGAACCGGCCGCAAGAGTCGACTGCCATTCGATCGACCGTTTCCGCCCGTCTAAAGTCGTATCGGCACATCCAGAGCGGAGTTCTCCACCACGCCAAAGAAATCTGCGGTATTAGCCTTGCAAACCCAACGGATCCTGTGCGTATCAACTCGCTGCATTCGCTTTTTGTGGCTGGACAGGTTTTTTATGAAGATCCGGAGCAGAATGCAGTGCTAGAGTTGCTCTCGGGGATTGAGAGGGATCTAGGTTGGACAACTAGCTACCACACAGCTAAATTAATTGATGAGTGGGCAAGGGGTCGGAATGTTGGCCATGATGGGCAAAGCTATGACGGGAATTGGATACTTTGAGGGAGTCTCAGCATAGAATCCTGAGATTCTTCACACAGATTCGGCTGGATCGATTAGTCGTTAATAGCCATGTCGCATGACGTCTCCACGCTTCTAGGGGCACCTTTTCTCTTTCATCTTTCGTGTGGGCGCCTCCCCTTCGGCTCACTTGCTACCTTTGCCATTCGCATTCATGTTGCCCCCCGCCTACTAGGCAAGGTGGAGGATTCTCCGATATCGCTCGAAGCCGTATATGAATCACTGGGAGCCTCGTGTCGGAGATGAATTCATGTACAACATGCTTTGGGGCAATCCAAGTCGTTGAAATATTCGAAAACCAAAGAATAGTAACAGATGGGTCGTGACCATCTTGGATCCGGTTTCCCAAGTTCCATATATCTCATAGCACTGAGGCTACAACGAGTCATTCTACGCAAAGACGGGGGATTTGGGCCAAAATAGAGTGTGAGATATTCCAGAGTAACCATATTTTCTTTGAAACCGAAAGCAAGGCTGACAGCAAGCGGAGTCTAGTCTAGTCGACTATACGGAAGCTGATATGATAACGGACTACTTAAGGGAAGTACTGTCGAACCCATGAAGCCGATAACAGCCTCAAACTTTGGACAACACACGATGCGCTTGATCGGCCCATTCACTTGTGGAATCATTATCACCACTTAGTATCTTCGGCGGAGCATCAAAGGCCAGGATATTTAACAGCAAGAAATCCCGATTCCTTGTCGACAACGTCAAGGCATCGCGGTACCAGTCGAAGCCTAATCAGTAAAGTCAGTGCCAATACATCTCTTGCAATGAGAACCACAGGATTATATACTCTCAACATGGTTCATATTTTATTCTAAACCCGTATTTCTGACCATTCATTCCCTTTTACTAGTAGGCAGAAATACCACATGAATTGTGACTGATCCGCTGGCGGAAATGGTATTCACTCAGGCCTCGTGCCAAAGAAAATATAACATTTCGCTTATTCCCTGCCCGCCGCGTAATCATTCCCATACTACCTAGAGCTTCCGGTTCTAATTAGTATATTCCGCTTAGAAATGAGGTGAAGAATGTCGATATGGACAATCTTTTCTCCCCTCTCGATGCTGATTTTTCAATTTCTAAGCTTTCATGAACCTCGGCTCTTCCCCTGGTTCCCTCATAGTTTCGAAAGACAATAGTTATCCATACACAAACTTACTAGAGTGAGTTCAAATCAAATACTCACACACTATAACGTAGACAAGAATAGCCGGCCAACAACCGTCGAATATTTGATAAAGGGCTTGGCAAACAGATCACGTATGTACTCTACTCGACGGTCTTGGGCTTTAATGCTCACAACCACATGTCTCTGACGGCCCAAAAACGAATCTCTACTTTTAAATCACCAACAAGCGAGATTGTGGCCGTTCTACAATTTCATATATTCGGCTGATAGACGAAGTTGACCCACATTGTATGACTATTCAAAGTCCAAATCGAGGCAGGAAGAAAATGACTCCAGCGTTGCAAGAATGAATAGTTGAATATTGACATGCAGACTGCACTCGCAGAATCCAGGGATAAGAAAGCGCCGACTATCTTTTTAGCGATAGCTGATGAAAGATGTGAGGAAACCGCAGACTTCCGAGCCCAGTTCCACAGCAACAGCTATTGTTAGGCCCAAAGCTTCGCCCTATAAACTAAGGGAAAAAAGTATGCCTCATAGAACTAGATTACTTGGACTTTTCCACAAGTGGATGTCACGTACATCGGGATATGATTTCAACGGCTGTTGCGGCAGTGAAACCTTTCCTTCCATCATCATAGGCATCCATTGTCACCTGCCTCGTCACAGGTCTAGCTTTTCTTTTGATCAGGTGAATAGCTAGCTAAAGTCAAAGGCCCCGAAGCATCTAGAGCGTCTCGGTCGTCCGAGGTCATTCTCATCTATAAGACTGGCCCAAATCCTTCCTTAGATAGGAAGAATAACAAGAGCTTCTCACACCTATGATCATTTTGATCTGCATATACAACGACGGACAAGAAGGAGAAGGCCAGATATCGCTTTCAGCAGTTTGCGACGACGTGGTTTTCGGAGCGACAGCAGCCTCCCTACTGCTTGGCTACCAAGCGCTCGAGAGGAACAAGAGGACATCTTAACTACAGAACTCCAGCTCAGATGATGATATTATCACCTCATAGAAGTGTGTTTAAAACCTACATCATGGATACGATCGCTTAAGCCCACTGACACGGTTTATAGTAAGACGATTTTAACAGCCCATTAGCTTCCCCTGTCGGCGAGGAGGATACTCGGAACATGGCGCTCGATCGTCGTGCGCAAGCTGGAGCTTTTGACGAGGAGCTGATTATGGAGCAGCTTGCTCGAAACCGTGTTTTCCTGGCTTGAAACGCTGGGTAGCTCGTTTTTAATCGTGCTTGACTACGACGGTGTCGGCTCACATTACACGGTAGCTCCGGATCGTTCATACGTGTTCAAGTTGCCACTCATTAACGTTGACTAGGTTTCACTGAGTTCACTGGACTGCCATACGGGAACGACCCTAGGACATTCCCAACCACACATCTGAGCTTCACGGCATTAGGGATAACATCAGGAAATGCGAACCTCATACTTGGCCACCACTCTAAATGGCACTCTCTCAAAAGACAACACGCGAAGGAGCACCGACGCCACCTAAGTGGTCATACTCACCTTACCGACTTGTTTACGGCCCTTGGCCCAGCTTCCAAGTTTCCAATGCCCCAGTTAATCGGAGTTTCGCTGCCAGGATCTAGCTCGGACCCAGAGCTCCAGACTAACTACCTGTGGGTAGTGTATGATGACGGGCCACGCATCTACAAGCCCCATTCACCTTACTGGCTCGTTTACAGCCCAGACCAGCTCCACACGCCTCATCCACACCACACCCAGCGCACGCCAATTCGCGGTCTTGGTCTTGGTTGTCACGGCCCGTGTTAGGACCAGGCGGTCACAACCGGCAGTAACGTACCCACTTTTCAGGACTCTGCGTAGTCCTCACCCGCCCCACTTTCTTTCACCAATCACACGCATAGCCAACCTGCACGTCGAACGGACTCCGTTCGACTCCGTTCGACACCCTCGATAATACGCTATTCATGTGAGTCGAACGCCGTCTGTTCGACAGCGTTCGACCACCAGATACGCCCTATATATATACACTCCTTTAGCACTAGAATATAAGCATTTACTTTTTAATAATAAAACTAAAGTTAATAATTTATTAATAAAAGAGGTTTTTAATATAAATTATACCCGTTTATAAAATAAGACTGGAGGGATAATAAAGGCAGCAGAAAAATAATAATAAAGCTGATTTTTAAAAATAAAAGGTACTTTAAGCAGCTAATTAAATACTTCCTAATTACTACTAAAAAAAGAAAATAGGAAATAATATCAAGAGCTGTTATAACAGCTATAGTAAAAGGAGCATACTGGGACTCAAGGTCTCTTCTTAATTAGAAGAAGGAAAAAGCATACTATTTATTTCTCAAGCTGACTTAACACTTTAAGTAGGAAAAGCCTAGCAAGCACAGGCCTTCCGTACCGTATTAAACTCCAGGTGGACCATTGGCCCCATCACATTAGTCACGCAGGTTCTCCATCAGCTAATACACAGCCAAGCGTGTAACGGTCGTGCCTCAGGTCTGCCGTATACGTGGTATAGGGTAGGCGAGAGACTGGTTGCTGGTGGATAAACCGTAGGTTTATGTTAGCAGAGAGGTTAGGGCGTCACTTACTGGGTAAATGTTACGTCTGGTAATAGTCAAGCACGGTGATGCGTAGCGAGTCAAGGTGATTGAGGTAACCAAGTTATATTGAAAGCTGAGTAGCTGCTTGTGGTGAATGCGCACTACTCTGTTGTCTATATACTTAGGTGGATCGTTGGATCGTGTAAGTGATCCAGCGATCCAGGATCGTGGGATCACGAAGGTGATCTAATGATCTTGTTTTGGTTGGTCGGAAATTGTGGGTACTAAAATATTGCTATGTCTGACCGCCTGCCGCCTACCCGAGGTGTGCATGGGCCGTGACAAAGCGGTACATGCACAATCAACCTTTCTAATCCTTGTCGCCAGTCGCACTTAGAGGCTCCTGTTGCTGTGGCTGGTGTGGCTGAGCCGCAAGGGCACTCTTTAATCCCCCAAAAGGAGGTGGGGTATGACGTGATGCGACGGGCAAGAGATTGAACGCTGGTTGGCCCGACTGATTATTCATATTCGTTGTCGTGTTTAGATTGGTTCTTTTCACAGCGTCCCCACCTCTGAGTCTTCAAGCAGGGTGCCTTTACACAGCTGCCCTTATTATCCATCCTTGAACGGTGTACCACCTGGACTCTTTTTTCCTCCTACTGATAATACAACAGATTATTTTGAGACTCAACCTGCGTCGACAGCTCCCAGACATAATCCGCATTTCTACTGACATCCTATTAGTGGTAAGAAATAATTGTCAGTCAAATGGATAACTACAGCTGATACTGGCAACGGGTATGCCCTCCCTCCATCCTACCGTCCCATCCCCCTCTATAGCATCGCCATGTCCAAGTCCGACCAAGCAGTTCAGGCCTACTGGCCCAGATACAAACAATCATCCACACTGCACCTTCAATCGACAAAAATGACATCCCAAACTATGGATGTTCTAACATGTCTAGAGAATTTCAGTACAGAGACTAACTCGACCTTAGACGTTACCTCGGATAGACAGGGGCGATTTGAGCATTTGGTTGGTATTGATCAATACTAAGAGAAGTAGTCCTTCTAACCCAGGATATCACTGCCCGTGGAATTTAGTCACAGGGTGTTGAGCTTCCTGGCTTTTCTGCGCTCAGCTCACGGAGGTCCTACACGCACTGAGGTGAAGACACCCAGCGGCCGCAGGGGAAGTAATTCCCCGCTTCGTTCTCCGCATTTCCACGCATGCCGCATCTACTCCACATGGAACTTATTCGCGGTTCTACGCCCAACGCGACGTGCGAAAACAAAGCTGCGCAGCGTTGGACAAATTGCTCCCCAGTCACCGTCACTCTGGCGAAGCCAAACCATGAGCAGAAGCGCCATCGATTTGAAAACAGAGATTCCGGAGAGAGTGACCCTGAACGCTGCAGGCCTCGTCCTAAGAGGACCAAGGTATCACAGACGAAGAACCTTGGCCGGTCGAGGTTCCTAGCATGTCCCTTCTGGAAGTCGGATCCAGTTACGCACTACGAATGCTTCTCCAACAAGACTCTCAAAATCAGCTACGTCAAGCAACACCTAGAAAGGCGACACACTCCAGATTTCTACTGCCAACGATGTTACATTATATTTTCGGACGCGGAAGCCATCGACAAACATGTGCTGGAGGCATCCTGCACGAGGGGCCCATTGGCCAGGCTAGAAGGCGTCTCACAATCCCAGAAAAAACAACTGTCGTCCAGATCCAAAGGTTCTGTGGAAGAACAATGGTATGCCATGTGGAATATCTTGTTCCCAGGACGCCGTCGCCCCTCCTCAATCTACATTGACTCTGACCAATCCGAGGATTTCTGCCGAATTAAGGAATTCAGCCAGCGAGAGGGTGTTATTATTTTACGTCACCAACTTCAAACCAGCGGCATTTTCTCGACATCTGGGGTCTCTGATGATCAGTTGGAGGAGACGATTCGAAAAGGGATGAGCTCCATGTTTCAGGCCTTCTGTCCCGGTACGCTCTCAACAGCCACCCGAGGTTCTGCGCGATCCGATCGCAACGAGCCTGGCGCCAGCAGCCAGTCCACATACCAGGGAGTGCCAATGGACTCTGGTGAAAATAGCGGAACTATGATACAGTCACTTCACTCCTCTAGCAGGTCTGCGCCAATGCACTTGGTCCCTTCTTTGATGTCTGGGAGAGAGCAGAGTCTGCTTCAGCAATCTACAAGCGATGATCGACAGCTGATGATAGTGGCGTCCAATCGGCCGCGACCAGCAAGAACGGGCAGTTTTCAGCACACTGAAACACGACAAATCATACCGCCGCAGATGACGGTAGACCCGGCGGTAACTGTCAGCGGTGTTTCAGTGTCACTTCCCCTGGGCCGTTCTACAAGGAACGACACCACATCTCCCTTGCACGGCTCTATTCATGAAGGCATCCCTCCGCAGCGTGTCACTGAGGGCCAACAGCAGGTGGATATCAATACAGCGGTCGAAACAAGTGCAATTGGGTCCTTGGATGGTGGAGCCGACGACCTGCTAGTCATTCCTCACGACTTTGACTTGGGGACGTGGCACTGGTGATCTCAAGACTTTGATGAGTTACTGCAAAACATGACGTGTACGGATACTGAAGCGGGGCAAGATGGGACATTGGACGAGCTGCTCTACAGCTAGCGGGGAAATAGGTTTATAGGGACGGATGGGGAAGATTACAAACAGAGGAAAGAAGTTTATGCACAGATATTTCGTTCATTTCATTTCAGTCAGGACAATAGGGTCCATTTTTAAGCTCAGATTATCGGTCATTTCAAAGAGCATCTTGCCCTTCAGCTATTCTATTCGGTTACAGTCGACCGATTGTCTATGTCCAATCTCACCCCATCGGGATCCTCAGGCTGTTCACCATTAATGTCTTACCTAGCGTTTTGGTCTGAAAAGTATCGGACCAGGAGCCGAGATGGGCATTATGATTCAACACCTTAGGCACATTTTCCATCACCAATTTAAAAAGCTAAACACAATAACTTTATATTCCAAATTTTTTTGTTCTTTTCTTCATCTACTTTCTAATCTCTCTAAACCATGCCTCCCAATGCCCAATACCCAATACCCAATGCTGAATGCCCATTAAGGTGTCGTCCTTCGTCTTGTTTTATACCGACTCACAACCACCTCTATAAGCAATGTAATAACAAAAGAAACCCAGATACAAATGCCTGCTAAGCCTGAAATCGACAAAGGAAATTGTTAAATGAGTGGATCGCTGTGCGCCATAATCGCTAATGCGTCACAACTGAAGAAAAAACAACTCGTACACGCTCGCTGTTCTCGTCCCGTTCCCTGTCGTCCTAATCACACAGAAAGAAATTGTACATTGTACATCAAGTCATTACACGTTACTCCCCTCAGCTATCAGCCCCCGAGCCCTCAGACTGCGACGCCGACCGCGTGAGGTGCAAGTTTCGTCGGCGCACGATATGGCTGTGCTCACGTTAGCGACATGCCGAGCAACGCAAACGGGCTGGGGAGAACTTGCATGCCGCCGCCCTTGTTGGCGGGATCGCGCACGACGACGATCTCGTTCTTGCGCTTGCCGCCGTCCTTCTTGCGCGAGCTGCCGCTGCGGCTGCGCTGCGGGAGGCCGGCCGACGCGCCGAGTTGCACGATGAGCGCCGCGACCTGGCCCTGCAGCGCGGACACGTCGTCCAGCGCCGCCTGCTGCGACTTCTGGGCCTCGTCGAGCTGCTGCTTGACGTCGGCGAGCTGCGCGGCGAGGCTGCCGTTCTCGACGCGCAGCTCCGGCACCAACGCGGCGTCCTTCTCGGCGGCGTCGAGCTTCTGGGCGATTTCGTCGCGCTCCGACGTCAGCGAGTCGACGCCCGCCGCCTTCTCCTCGGCCGCCGTGAGCTTACCGGCGATGTCGTCGCGCTCGGCGGTCAGGGACTCGACGGCGGCGTCCTTCTCGGGCAGCTTGGCGGCGTCCTGCTCGGCGCTGGCGAGCTTCTGGGCGATCTCGTCGCGCTCCGTCGTCAGGGCCTCGACGCTGGCTGCCTTCTCCTGCAGCTCGGCGTTGCGGGCCTCGAGCTCGCTGTTCTGCTCCTGGAGCTGTGCGAGGAGAGCTGCGTCTGGAGACTCGACTGGCTCGACGGCGGGTTCGGGCTCGGCCTCGACTGGCTCAGGCACCGGTGCTTCTGGCTCCGGAGCCGCTTCCTCCTCTTCGACGACTATCACGGGCTCACTGTCGTCGGGAGCCACCTCAGGCTCAGCAGCAGGCTCAGCCGCCGGCTCCTCAGTCGCAGGCTCTGGCTCTGCCGACTCGGGCTCGACGCTCTCCGGGTCAGGCTTCTCCGTTGCGTCCGAGACAACAGTAGCCGTATCATCATCACCGCTCTTCGTGCTGAAACTCACGACGCTCGACAGCGACGACATGTTGCTTCCCGCCACGCTGCCCGCCTCAGACATGGACCTCAGAGACGAGTTCTCATCGCGCAGCGCCTTGGCCTCGACGGAAAGCCGCAGCACGCGAGACGAAGCGTCGTCCTGGTCCTTGAGCAGCTCCTGGACGTGGCCGTGCAGGGTCTTGTTCTGGCCGCTCAAAAGCTCCGCGCGCTTCTTGAGCTTCTTGCGCTTGGCCTCGAGCTCGGTGAGTTTGGCGTTGACCTCGTCCTTCTCCTTCTCGAGGTCGTCGATGCGGGTCGTGAGGTCGGCGTTGACGGAATCGGCACCGGAAATGCGGGCGTCTTTGGTTTCGATCTCCTTCTTGAGTTCGTCGATGGTGGCCTGGAGCGCCTCTGCCTGCTCCTCAAGCTTCTTCTTGTCGCCTTCGACGTTGTCGAGCTGCTCCTGGAGAGCCTTCTTCTCAGCCTCCATGTCTTCGAGTTTCTTCAGGAGGGCATTCTTTTCTTCCTCCAACTCCTCTGCCTTCAGCTGGAAGCTCTTCTTCTCCTCCTCGAGCGCAGTCTTTTCCTTGCCCAGGGACTCGAATTCCTTCTCGCGCGCCTTGAAGTCGGCATCGAGGCGGTCGCGGTCGGCAGTCAACTCGCCGATTTCAGTCGACTTTTGCACCAAGTCGGTCTGCAGCCCGTCGACGCGGAACTGCAGCGCCTCCTTGGAAATCTCCAGCCCGGCCACCTGAGCGATGAAGCCGGTCTCCTGGGACTGCCGGATGGCTTTGATATCGGACAGCTCCCGCTCGAGGTTGATGGACTTGGCCTCGAACCGCGACGTCGACTCGGTCTTGTTCACGGATTCCTTCTCGAGCGTGTCGCATTTCGCCTCGAGAATCTCCTTGAACTCGCGGTAGCGCTTGACATGGGCTTCTAGCTCCTTGACCTTGCTGTCAAAGTTGCGCTCGGTTTCCAGGAGCTGATCGCGCTCCTTCGTGAGCAAGTCCATCTTCTGGGTATGCTCGCTGGTGAGCTTGCCGATGGTCTGGTCGCGTTCCTTCTTGAGCTTGTCCAGAGACTGGTCGCGCTCTTTCTTGAGCTTGTCCAGCGATTGATCGCGGTCTTTTTTGAGCTTCTCAATCGACTGATCGCGATCCTTCTTGAGTTTCTCGAGGGATTGCTCCCGGTCCTTCTTCAACTTTTCAAATGACTGGTCGAATTCCTTTTTAGCCTTCTGAAGGGCCAACTCTCGATCCTTTTTGGCCTGGCTGAGGGTCACGTCGGAATCCTTTTCGAACTTGTCAAAGAAGCGCTTGTGTTCGTCAAATTTGGTCTTGGTCTTTTCCAGGACTCTAGACTGCGCCTCGAGGTCTTTGTCGAGCATGTCCCTGGAATCTCTGGCCTTGTTTCGCTCCTCTCTCAGCTCGTCCTTGTCGGTTTGCATGCAGGAGAGTTGGTGACGAGCCTCGTCTAGTTCCTTGGTGATTAAGAACCGTTGGTCTCTGAGAATCTGGACTTCCTTCTTCAAGTCCTCAATCTTGACGCCCATTGTGGCCGTGACATCGTGCCTGGAGCTTGCCCGTTGGCGAGCGGTTGGCTCAGGGCGTTGGGTGATCAACGGGGCATGCTGAATGATAGGAGCATGCACTAGAGGAGCGTGTTGGACCAGGGGAGCATGCTGAATCATTGGAGTTTGCTGGACCATCGGGGCTTGCTGGACCATAGCGGTCTGCTGTTGAGAAACCATAGAGGTGTGATGGGGAACCATTTGGCCAACCTGGCTCATCATCGGCTGTGATTGTGTGATCATCGGCTGTTGCGGCTGAGTGAGCATTTGCTGTGGAGGCCCGGCAATCATGTGCTGTCCCTGGTGGGAGAGCATCGGCTGTTGAGGTTGCACGATCATGGGTTGTTGTTGCTGCTGCTGCTGTTGTGGCTGTTGCTGTTGCTGCTGAGGCTGAGGCTGCGTGGGCTCGATGTGAATGTGAAAGGTACGGCCTCGGCTCCTTGACCGAGCCTTTGATTCCTTGGATTCCTTTGCTTCCCTTGTTTCCCTCTCTGTCTGACGGGCTGGCGGGGTCTGGTTCCCATTCTGCCTCCGAGTGACAGCCTGGGACTGAACACGCCTCGTCTCGACGGGTGCCTTGCTCTCATCATCAGAGACGACACTAGTCGCGTCGGTAGTAACCGACAAGTTCGAAGAACTCCATCTGAAATCCGGCTCTGATTCAAAGCGGTTGTCGTCCGAAGCATACGGGCCTCGGGGGGTCACCGGGTCTGGGGATCGGGGCCGGGGCTGGTCATCTCTAGAGCGGAACTTCAGGGTGGGAGGTTTGAATCGGAGGGGTGCCTTGGGCGTTTGTTGCTGCTGCTGCGGTTGAGGCCGCCTCATTTGCGGTCGCGGCGGCGGTGCTGTGAAGGTGGAGGATGTGGCGGAGAGCGACGATTCAGACTCTGTGACGGAGATGACGGAGGCGCTGGAGACCTCTGAGACGGTGGACAGGCCATCGTCGAAGTCTGGCCTGCGAGGACGAGACTGTGACTTAGCCCTGGGTCGAGATGGCCCGGCGGTGTTGTTGCTGGTGTTGTTACTGGTGGTGTTGCTGTTGTTGTTGGGCCGGGGGGTTGCATCGGAGGACGACGTCCCGTTCTTGGGCGGGTAGCCCCGAATGGTGAGGGCGGGCATGGTGTTGATTGTCCGCGGATGTTGGATTTGGGTTTTTGATGTCGACTCGAATAGTGTGTGTCTTGTTTATTCAAGGGTTCACGGATGCGGGTCGGCGGGTCTCGTTGTTGAGGGTGTCGAGGTGGTGGCGAATCGAAGCCTCTTGGTGTACTTGGACGTAGGCGTGAGAAGGCGCGTCAAAAGGAGGATTGCAGATTAGGGCGCGGAATTGTCGTCGCATATTGGCATCCGGTACATGAAAGAAGAAGAAAGAGCCGGTCCCGGGGGGGGTTTTGATGGATATTGGACCCGGTGGCGACGGGCTCGCTGCGCAGAGACTGATATTGTACTGTAAGTCTGGCAGCCCAATGCAAGAGCGGCAACCCTGCGTGTGGCCCCAACGTGGTTCGAGGAGCCCACTACCCAACCACATTGGGCTCATCGGGCGGGTAGGACGTCGATATCACCCACTAACAAGAACCAAGGCACGGCCTGGGGGGATGACGGGGGGGGAGCGAGCGGGCGGGAGAGGCAAGGGAGCAGCCGTGGGGAGAGACAGGGTGAGGCCGTAACTATTCTAGGGGATGCCGGAGGCCGCGGGGGTTGCGATTGGAAGGGATTAGGAGGGAAGTGGAACACATGGGACGCATCTCGGGACGTAAGAGAAGTAGTAGAACGTGATGGGACATGGTCGAATGCGCCGCAATGGAGCAGCCCACGCAGATCCCCGCTGAAGCATCCAGCCGGCGTCGTGCTTTTCCTCTTCCAGCGCGGCCTCAGTGCGTCACCCGCCCGCCCCGAATCACAGCACCGTATCACCTCCCACTCACCATGTGGACAGGCCTGGTTTGTCTTGAGGCCCGCGATGCGTGGATCTCGCCTCTCCTGTTGCCCTTCCCGCCCTGCTGAATCGTCTGGTCCTCGCCCGCCGGACCGCCCTCACCTCCGCCGCCCCGGTTTACCTCGACGTGGAGCCTCCGTGCTCTCGCGGCCTCAGCCAACGACGAGCCATTTTATTCTTACGGGCGCTGCACGGCCACTCGCGTATCCAGGGCGGCCACTCACGCCGAGCAGTACTTAATTTGTTTTTTTTTGAGGCCAGGTCAGGCGCGATTTGCCGGTTGGGCCGCCAAAACCACCTGGATCAGAAATATGTGGGCGTCCGCCATTCGCCCGCGCCGCTCCACGCCTGGGAGATCGCCAGAGACACGGTACACGAACAACGCCGCGTTTGCTTAAAATCCCAGCGCGACGGCGCTCGGTCGACGCCTGTGAAAATGAGAAGTCCTCTCCAAACAGGAATTTACCCTCGTACAAGACAGTGACTCAAGCTCCGCGATGACTCTGTGCCCTAGGCTGAGCCTCGTATTTGCTGGCGGCTTACTTACATGGCCAGCCACGCCGAAAAAAGGGCGCCGTTCAACGAATCTCAACCGCCCGCTCAGTTGCTTTTTTTACACTTTCTCCCTTACGTGGCGGCCTGTGCCGCCTTTTGCTTGTTGCACTGCGGCCGTGTGATTGTCTCGCCGACCGGCAGCATTTTTGGTCGCCTTGTGAGACCTGGTGACGCAGCTAGTTTAGGGTAAGCCTGCCAACTGGTCCGTCTGCGGGATGGCACGGGGAAAGAGGAAACGCACAGGTTGTGAATTTCCAAGAGGGTTGAAACCGTCTCGCCGTTTTCTTTTCCCGCCCCTTCTTCGTGTTTATCAATCGTAGTCCTTGGCCGATTTTCAATTCCCGAGTTTGGCGGTTTGTATGGCTGTCGTAAGCGTGAACCCCACCAGACCGTCAACCGACACGACATCAAAGGCCCACCCTTGTTTATCTATCATTTATTTCTTCCCTGTCGTCACAATCTTCAATCACGTTACACTATCTTACATGTGGGCTCAGTGAATGCAATGCATCCTGCTCAATGGAGTGATATCCGCAACTGCGTTGGCATCTCCTCCACCAAGTAAATGTGGCCGAACAAGAGTTCCAAATACCGATAGGGTATCTTGTTGAACCAAACTGCGCTAGTATTTATGTCATCGAGCATTATTCACTCACAATCTACCCCATAGTCGGATAGTCCCCAGACCTGGTCAAACTAGCTTCCTTGTCTAGGCCCCCGCAAACACAACGCCCGATGACGTACGGCCATGCCATTGTCCATGTTGGTAGGACAATTATGCCCCGTGCTTTCAAATGTAGCAAACGTAACAATATCCTACGCGATGAAAGGCTCTCTAAACGAGGGCACTAGTTGAAGTGCGGGGGTTTCGTCCATGAGTAATGAGATCCTCACGGCCCCCGCCGGCAAGCACTAGTCCCCGGCTTGATGAGTTGTCAGGCCAAGCAATGTACGACAACATGTCAGAACCCCATATCTCAGGGGCAAAGATGCGGGGTTGTAGGGATGTCGGTTGGGTCAAGGGTTTCCCGAATCGTGGTCTAAACGTCAATTATCATCTGCTATGTACACTTCAACACTGAACTATCCTACATCTGCCACCACTGCGAACCGAGGCTTTACGAAGATTATGTTGACCGCCATATACATGTCTAGGCACGTGTTACACGCCATTACTCCAAATCTCCGCACATGTCAAGGCCCCACATTGCCTCCAAATCACTCGGATTCGCTCTGGTGGATCAAGAACTCAAGACTCAAGCACGATCACTCTCCATGCCCACAACCAAGCTGCCTGTCGCAGTCGGGCCTTGATACCCCTTTCTTGCACTTCCCAACCACCACAAAGCAACCAAGGTGGTAAATCCGCCCCAGATGACGCAGGTGTAATTCATGCTCGCAGCAGCTGTGGGCAGAGAGTACGGGAAGCAGTATATCACGCTCCAGACGAGCATGTATGAGCATGCAATTCCGTTGATGACGAATCCAACCCATCCGTGCATGCAGAACGGTCCATATGTAATGTTCTTCCGTCCAGTGAGCAAGTTGGGTAGAATTGCCGCCAGGAATGAACTGCTAGACAGAAGGATGAAGCTTCCGACAAACGCGTTAAAGGCAGTTGTGCTGCCCACGTTGATGGCTCCCAGAACAGTGACTAGCGCGACTGTTGCAAGCGTGGACCACAGGGGCATGTCCAGCTTCTCGTGAACCTGTCCGAGCACATGCGGGAACGGGGTGGCGCCATCGCGAGCAAGAGCCCAAAGCGTGCGCCCACAGGTAATGTATAGACCGACAACGGTCAGGGCGATGCAAATCAGCACCAAGGAGAGCAGTCCCGTGGCGCCAGCTGCGGAACCAGTGGCTTGGCGGTAAATCTCGGCGATGGGATAGGCGGATTCAAAGAGGGCGTCGTAGTCGTTGATGGCGTACATGATGGCGATGAGGTAGACCAGTCCGGTGATGAATCCCGTGATGACCTGCAGGAGCAGGGCGATGGGCACGTTTCGCTGCGGGTTGGGAATCTCCTCTGCCAGATGCGTTGTGGCATCTACAGGGCCAACGCTGAAGGCACCGTTGAGCATGCCGGCAACAAAGACAAACCCGTTGGGATAGCCGATATCCGCCTGCCACTCGGTCCACACAAACGACGAGCTCGCGTGCGGCGGACGCCCACCCCGGCCGGGCATGATGGCGACGACGAGGACGGTGATGATGAAGCCGCCCAGGACGGCAAAGACGCCAATCTTGTTCAGGCTCGGCATGGCGCTGTTGAAGAGGCACACGGCGGCGCACGAGATCCAGGTCGTCAGGATGTAGGCGATGAAGATGTGCCACGACTCCGCTACGAAGCCGTCGTGGTTGAGCGCGTACATCTGCACCAGGGTGTTGGCGAGGATGGACGACATGCTGGCGGCGCCGAGAACCCAGGCGAGATAGTTCCACCAGCCGGCGAAGAAGCCAATGACTCGGCCCCAGCGATGGCCCGGCGTCACGGACGCCCAGTGGTAGACGCCCGCCGACGAAGGGATGGCGCTGGCGAGCTCGGCGATGCTCGCGGCGACGGTCCAGTAGAAGACGGACACGACGATGAACTCGTACAGCACGCCGGGCGGCCCGCCGTTGAAGATGGCGACGAGGATCGAGCCGCCAATCGCGGGCCACACGTTGCCGACGACGAGCCCGACGCCGGCCAGCGCGAGCAGGTTGAAGTTCTGCTGCAGCTCCTGGACGTGGCCCGACGCGTTGATGGCGACCTCCTGGTTGGACGTGGCCTTGAGCACCGGCGGATGCTTGTCATCGTGGTCGACATCCTCGGCGACGCGGTTCGTCTTGGAGAAGGGTGAGTCTCCCATGGCTGCGGTATGGCGATGGGGGAGCAATCGAGCGAGGGTTGAGAAGAGCAAGACCCGAGGCAGCGGGATCTCGAGACTTTATCAAGACTCAAGTGCGAGCTGCGACAGGGACGGATCTGCTAAGCCCGGCCGATACCACGTTGGAGAGCTGGGGTGCGAGCTATCTCTCGGCCCCAGTCGCCTTTGAGTAATGGAAATTACCCCGCACGCCGCAGTGGGAACAATAGACAAGAGTATGCCTCAAGGATGATAGATTGGGGATATCCGGGGCGAGTATCAAACATGCCATGATTTTTCGAGATTTGCGACGCCGCGTGATTGGGTTGAGGCGATACGGGGGGGGAGGCGAAACCATGCTTAGCGGCGGCGGGCGGGCGATTTACCGATTAAGGTCGGCGGCTGATTTTCCCTTTGCGGGCTTGCGGCTGATTTCCCTGTTGGAGGGTGGCTGCGAGTCTAGCGGCTGGGACACGCGACTCATGGAGCAGTCCCGGGATATTGGGACTTAGCGCTGGGGGGGAGCTGCGAGACGCTGGTGATGTGTGGATTGAAACGTGGATAGCAGGATGGTTCATGCGTCCAGAATGCGGCTTCTGTTATCTACCATCTGATGCTGTGTCTGGGAAGCCGGATATAGGCACAATACCCTGGATGATGAGGTCGGTTCGGTTCCTCAGCTTCCCACCGGCCCATCTCCAAAATGAAGGGGATGACGACCGCTCTACAATAAAATAAGAGTATAGAAATCTCTTGTACGCATCAGATAAAGATGTACATTTATTTGGTGGTAATCTCTTCATCTGCTTGGAATGAACTATCATCACCGTTGTCGTGCTCAACAAGCGTCCTCTAATCCACACGGCCTCAATTTCAGCCCCCAAAACGCCCCCCAGGCAGGGATTGAGCCATCCTCTTCTCCATAATTCCCACAATCCCGAGTCCGGAGCCTTGGACGCGCGGAGAGGCCGAGTCAGAACCCCGAAAGTGTTGCCGCATTTCCGCCCGCGAAAGAATAAAGTGGCGCTTGGCTGACGGCCGGCGGCGGGGCGAAAATGGGTTGGAGCGGTTTCGCCGGCGGCGGCGAGCGCCATCCGCAGTTCCCACCAACGCGGATGCGTCGGTTGTAGCTCGCCGGAGCCAAGCATCTGGCGAAAGGGTGTGAATTACATTGATTAATCATATTTAGGTCATTTTTATTATCATTATTCATAGCCTCTACTGGGCTCATGTGCTCTGGTCTAGGGGCGTCGCGTTGTTTCAACTGGACCGCAAGCAGCGTCATCAATCGTCGTCGATGAAAGTCAGAACCTCGGGTTTTTGGGCTCCCATTCACCTCTCACCGGCCATGTATAAGTATACACTCAGCGAATTCGAAGCACTGGGTTGCATTACATCAAAAATGCATATTCAGTACGTCACATGCCGCCCTCTATTTCCGTGCTCAGCATCAATGCTTGGCTGGGGTGGGTGTTTATCAAACCACTTTCAATAGACCTCACATTAGGTACATTCACAAGACTGATGAGTACTATTAGAACTGCAAGATGAGCTCACGATATGATTGTAAACAGGAGCCTCGAGGCATCAGCAATGGAAATAAATATAGCATCTCATAACATACAAACAGCTGCTTAGCAATCTGGCACACTAACAGGAATGTAAAGCGGCACGCTGGTAGCCAACCCACTGAGACTCGTCTCTTTAAACTCATTCCTCATACCCTTCGCCGTGAGGCGCATAGCGCGGATAGCGTCGTCCAACCTGACCTTTTGCGTGCCTATCTCGCTGCTCAGAGCAATGTTGGCGCTGGAGATGGCCTTGATGGCACCTAGGGCATTGCGCTCGATGCAAGGTGCCTGGACCAAGCCGCCGATAGGGTCGCAGGTGAGGCCGAGATTGTGTTCGATTCCAATCTCGGCGGCCTGCTCGATCGTCTCAAGCCCGGCGCCCATGCAGGCGGCAAAAGCACCGGCGGCCATGGAGCATGCGACGCCCACTTCGGCCATGCATCCGCCCTCGGCCGCAGAAATGGTAGCTCCACGCTTGTACAGCATGCCCAGGGCGGCAGCCGTCAGGAGAAAGGTCGGGATATCTCGCTCGGGATCATCACTGACAAACTCCACCAAGTACTTGAGCACCGCAGGGATGATGCCAGCTGCGCCGTTGGTCGGCGCCGTCACGATGCGGCCGCCCGCAGCGTTGGTCTCGTTGACAGCGATGGCGTATACCGACAGGTAGTCCATGGCAGGAAGTGAGGTTCGGCGCGTGGGCGAGGGCATGATGGGATGGGACAGCGAGCCGTGTACGCGAGGAGGCCGGCGAGCGCGTTGCATCATGGCCGCCGACGTTGCGGTTTTTTGGTACGTGGATATTTCCGTGCTGGCTTGCTCGCTGTGGCCGGCTCCCTCTGAAATTGCCTTCTGCTGCTGCATGTCTCCCATGCCCCCCCGTGATTGCGACTGAGACGGGTAAAGGCCTCTTGTCAACCGTTGGTACAGCGCCGGTGCTCGACGGTTCAGCTTGAGCGAGCCGGGTAGCGTCGTGTTCAAAGGCGCCTGGACTCCTTCCAGGATGCTGTTGTCCATGACCTCCCAGATGCGGAACAGCTTCTTAAAGATCTCGTCGTCTGTGTAGCCGTTGCTCTTTTCGTTTTCATACACCAGCTGGGCGATGGTCAGGTTGTGACGGCTGCAAAGGGACAGCAGGCTGTTGGCGTCTCGGAATGGGTACGTAGGTTGGTGAGCAGTCTTGTCGTCGGATTCCTGCGCGGTGGCCTCGACATCTGCTTGTGTGGCCTTCTCAAGACCGGTGCTTGGCTCATCCGTTCCAGACCCGAGCAATGTCGCCGATTCATCAGATTCAGCCTCGCGTGGCTTAATCTCAGATCCAATTCTGCGATCTCCCGCCGCATCAGATCGTCGAATTTCCTTGTAGAACAGATTCTCAGCCAGATCGGCGGGATGCTTGCCGAGGCCAGATTCCGCATGGTCTTGTCCAGTAGTCTCAGAGCTGCTCGGAGAGACTTGGTCATCCGACGGCGAGGATGTCACGATAGACAGCGCTCCGTTGACGACGAAACCACCACCCACACTGAAGAGGTCATTGGTTGCCAAGATGATGCCGTCTTTATCAAAGACGGAGAATCGCATGCCATTGCTGTGCAGCGGCAGCTTGCGTCCCCATTCCCATGTGAACTCGCGCTCATAATCAAAGTCAATCTCCCTGCCACCACCATGCGGGAGCCCATGGCCAAGAACCATCTTTTTGGACTTCTTGATCTCGGCGAAGCGGCTCGGTACGTATGCCGTGTCGACCGTCTCAACATCGGCGCCCTCGAGGCCCAGAAGCAGCGCGCTCGGCGTCATGTGGCCCTCGCCGGTGAGGGCCAGACTGCCGTAGACGGAGATGCGGATCTTGTGCACCTTTTGCAGCAGGTCGGCTTCAACCAGGTCTTCGACGAAGATGTTGCCGGCGCGCATGGGTCCCACCGTGTGTGAAGAGGACGGGCCAATGCCGATGGAGAAGAGATCAAACGTCGAGATGACGGCGTGCTCGTGATCGGCCTCGCTGTATGTCCCCGAAGGGCCATCGTCGGCATTGTCGTTGATACTGTCGCTGGCATCGGCCTGAGAGTTGAAGGCCCGCACCGGAGTCACCACCGGGACGCCTCCGCGGCTCTGCACCGGTCTCGCGGCGAATTGGCTGCCGAATTGACTGCCGGTGATGGCTCCTCGTCGTCCCGACCCTGGCGCATATTGATGGAACCTCACCTTGGCCGCCCCAGACTGCCACGGGCTGCTGGCCACAGGGCGCAGCGGCCCACTACCCACGCCGTGCGGCAATCTAAGCTGCTTTCGCAGCGAGATGCGGTGCATTGGAGGCTAGGAAACACGCAAGAATGGACTGACGTTTGAGAGATAACGGAGATACGGGTTCGTGATGTGAAGGGGATTGTCAACAGCTCGTGCTCACGCTGACTCAGGGCAAAACCAGCCCCCTTGATTGGTCTGGACTAGACTCTCAACCCTTCTGGCGGCGAAAACACCCGTGTGAATTGCGCCCCGCCATGCTGACTTTTGGTGTAGGGAATTTGAGGCTTCGGATTTGCCATTGAATTAGACTGTATATTATAACTTGAAAAAGACCCATCTCTTTGACTCTTTCACGCCGTCCCCAAGCAGTTCCGGTTTCTGTTGCCGGTCAACCGCGTCGAAGCTCACTCAAGATGTCGGTGAGTTCCCCCGATAGCTAAGAAGCTGTTGCCGCGCCTAGTCCCTTCGGGCCCCTCTTCCGGCAGTCGGACAGTCTTCCAGAACGAAATATCCTTCGTTTGATTGGTCTATCTCCGACTTTCACAGGGGGCAGTGTCCACAGCGGTGGGGTCTTACGTACCGATAAGCAGACCGCGGCCATGATACCAACAATTCTGAACTAAGCAGGCATCATTAGCGTAATCACTGGGTTACTAATTGTGCTCACCGAGGGCGACACAAAATAGCAAGGGCTGGAGGATTATGTCGAATACGAGAAAATTGGGGTTTAATTGTTAGTGAGGCTGGGTTTGTGATACCGATGCAGAAGCCCCGAGGTGTGGATGGGCAGGTATTGAATTATCTTGAAATTCACACATCTACATTTGTGTTGCCCAGACCGACCCAACTCTATCGAACAGTCCATTTCCGGTCCCAATTTAAGTAAGCTCAGCTAGGCTACTTAAGTTAGAGATCACCAGCAGAGCCTATAAATGGATATTGCTTGGAATCTTCCTCCTCCACCCATTTGGCAGCCCGATCAGCCTCGTGCATAATTCCAACAGTGTACGATGTAGACAAAACGTCGCCTGCCTCACCCACAGCTTGGGCAAATACTCTGATGTCTTGCACCTGGCAGCGAATAGAGCCAGTGCTCACCTGGATGCTGGATTCGAATGACTTCTTCTCCACTTCGCCCAGGGCAGTTATCTCGACTACCTCCTTCTGTGTCTCACCGCAGTGATAGTAGAACCGCCATCGCTTGGCAACGGTATCTCCATTCCAGCTAACATATGCGACAGCCTCCTTATCATTCCCTGAGACGACAAGCGCAGGGGTTTCGCTCGAGTAGCCAGTCCATGGATATCTGAAGCCGCGATAGCTTTGCACGCCGGGTGCAAGATCGCCAGAGTCCAGGTAAGCGTGGAATACCGCAGTGCCATCTGGTGTGAATTCGGTCACAGCACCCTCCTGACCCCAGTTCACAAAAACGTTGCCGCTGTCAAGCACCTGGACATTGCCCTGAGAAGAAACAGAGAGCATATCCGGGGGAATAAACGTCTGAACCTCCGTCGCGGTATTGTCGTCGTGGTTCAGCTGGACAATACGAGCGCGTGAGTGCGGGTGAAGCCGATCAACCCCGCCGGCTCGCTGCCGGTCAGAGCGAGCTGAATTGTCAAAGAAGGAGATTGTTTCGAGTGATCCATCTTCCGAGCGGTTGAGGAAACGGGCGTCGTGCTGATAGCCGAAGTCGAGGGTGGCGGGGCGGGAGAAGGTGGATTTCTTACCTCCAAGTTGCCATATGAGCGAGCCATCCGAGCCGTTGATCTTGTACAGAGTGCTGGTGTGGCGACCAGAGACTAGGTAGTTGCCCTCGTCATCCTTATCAACGCTGTTAATGTGGAAATAATCCCAAGCGTCACTCGCATTGACACCCGTGAATGCGCGACCAGAACGCAGGGGAATGACACTGTCTATGGGCAAGATGTCAGTAAATGCAGCTTTCATGATATTTCTCCCTACAACTAAGGTTGAAATAAGGGAAGTCTTGAATTACCAGCGGGAGAGGCCCAATCCAGTGTGTGGCCTTCGAAAATCAGCTTGCCCGTGGCGATATCAATCTCCTGGAAGATTCCTTCGGCAATCCATTGCTCATCGCCCGTCCCGCCGTATGGGGTCAAATCGATGGCAGTGGGTTGGTAAATCTCAACCAGAGCCGTCTTCTCGTTGACAATCTTGAATTCATGAATGGAGATGAGACGGTGCGTCAAGCTTTCGAGCATGGCAATTGGCTTGTAGTGGTCATCAAGCAGGATAGGCGTGCCGTATCCGTGTCCGTGGAATGGATCGAGGTAACCTTGAAACGCCTGGAGGGCAGGTTTTCCCTGGTATTGAACTGCCTGAAGATTGCCTACCCAGCCGGCGAAGTAGCCCAGACTGGACCAGACGAGGTCGCCGTCGTTGGTAAAGATGTAACCAGCTGCTTGTTCGGGGCCGGCTCGAACGTCATCGAATCCGGGATAGGGCCCGACAAAGATGTAGCCAGGGGATACATCTCTAGTCGCCGGGATAGTGATGTTCAATCGAGGCGGGGCAAGATCAGGGCGAGAACGGAATTGCCAGTCAGCCTGAGCAGTGCCCAGAACAGTGGCGCCAACTATGATCTTCTGTAGGAGTCCCATTGTAAATGATTGATTTAGGGTGCATAGATGCATCGGAAGTGAATCAGTTGGTTCTCAATCCGGCTTATATCTCACTCGTTGGTCTATCTCTAATTTCTGAAGTAGATCCCAAAGTTGTCATCGACTTCAGTTGAAGCGACCCGGCCCAAGCCGACGGATGCGGCCCGAAGGCGGCATGGAAGCGGATCAAGTAGCTGGCTCCCTGTTTCGCGCACCGACCGGAATTTCCCGCACACCCATGCTATGACGAATTTCTGGTCCGAATGAGATTATATCTGTAATGGCTTTGATTCGATGCGCTCTTGTCTTACCCCCATGTCTGTACTTGCTCGTCCTGGTCTAAGGTGCGTTCATATTGAGAACAATACCCACACAAAATGGGCCTTTCCACACATTGGTTCACAATCGTGAGCTCTCTTTTACTGAGCACACTCGCCGAAACCCAGCAAAAGCCAATTTTCAATCCCGATGACATACAAGTCAATCTTGGCTTGGAGAGGCCAAAAAATATCGTTCTTATCATGACAGACGACCAGGATGCGGTCATGAATTCTGACGCCTACATGCCTCGGCTGAAAGAGCACATCATTGACCAGGGCACTTTCTTTTCCAACCATTTCACTACAACCGCCATATGTTGTCCGTCGCGAGTTTCGCTATGGACCGGGAAGCAGCCTCACAATACCAACGTCACGGATGTAGACCCTCCATACGGTTAGTGATAAAAATGTACCAGTTATCCAAACTCGCTTATGATTGTTATTTCAATAGGAGGCTTTCCAAAATTCATCTCACAGGGGCTAAATGAGGCATACCTCCCAGTTTGGCTTCAGGAAGCCGGCTACGCCACCTTCTATACAGGAAAGATGTTCAACTCTCATACGATCAAGAATTATAATTCTCCTTTTCTAGCAGGCTGGACATCAAGTAATTTCCTCCTTGATCCCGGTACATATTCTTATATGAACCCCATCTATCAAAAAGACCACGAAAAGCCCATTCAGTACAATAATTGGCACACCACAGACTTGATACGAAGCCACACCTCCGACCTCCTCAGTCAAGCCCTGCAGTCCGGAAAGCCTTTTTTTCTTGGGATTGCCCCCATCGCGCCCCATGCTAACATTGACAGCAATAACGGGGGTCCACCCGCGATGACCGAGCCAATCCCACTCCACAGACACGAACATCTCTTCTCAGAGTTGCGTGTCCCGCGCACAGCGAACTTCAACTCGGAGTCCCCAAGTGGAGTGAGCTGGGTTGCCAATCTACCGCGACTAAACGGAACTTCTGTGCAGTATCTTGACCACTTCTATCGGCAGCGCCTCCGGGCATTACAAGGAGTGGACGAGCTCATCGAACAAGTGTTTACCCGGCTTGAAAACGCCGGCGTACTCGACGACACGTACATCATCTTCACTTCCGATAATGGGTACCATTTAGGGCAGCATCGATTGCCTCCGGGCAAGGAATGCGGCTTTGAGGAGGACATCCGAGTCCCGCTCTACATCCGTGGTCCTGGGGTTGCCAAGGGCCGTACCGAGAACGCAGTAACGACGCATATTGACCTCGCACCGACCTTTTTTAAAATCGCTGGGATTGAACTCCGGGATGATTTTGATGGGACGCCAATCCCGCTGTCAGCAAATATTGGTATGCCTGGTATAAGACACGAGCACGTTGCTGTCGAATATTGGGGCACGGCTATAGCAGAGGGATCGGTCGACGGATTTGGTCAGTTATTGCTAATGTTTCTTTGACACGCCCCTCTTCTTAAATTACTCACAAACCTTGATTTCAGATGCTCATGGTCAGATTGTCATGCCCAATAACACTTACAAAGGCCTCAGAGTGAAGGGAGAATTTTACGACATATATTATTCAGTGTGGTGTAATAATGAGCACGAGCTGTACAACATCAAAGTTAGTCTAAACCTGCACGTTGCTGCCTGTTTTGCTGACCCATCTTGCTGGATGACCCCGGTCAGATGAGAAATCTCTACCCTGTTGAAGGAAACCCTTCCGCAGCTTCGGACCAGTCTGTCCCTGGATGGCAGCTGAGCCATTTGGTTGCTCAGCTTAACAGTCTCGTGATGGTAATGAAGTCGTGTTGAGGCCAGTCCTGTGTTCAACCGGGGAGGACCCTGCATCCGGAGGGAGGTGTCGAAACCTTGGAAGATGCGCTGCAACCACGGTTCAATGCGTTTTAGGAAGATCTGGTTAAAGTGGCCTTCAAAAAGTGTGAAGCTGGTTATATCATTGACTCTGAAGGGTCGCAGATTGCGTATGAGTATCGGCAAGGCTTGAGATGGTCTCACTGGAGCTGAAGCAATCGGTGGTATTTAATAATAGTGATTCACGCGATGCTTTATAGACCTAAAGATCCATCGCTTCTTGCATCACTTCCGTTCCCCCGCTTGACAATTTTGTCGGATTCGATCCTGGACGACCGATGCACTTGTCAAAAAAGACTTGAATCATCTTAGCGAACTTGGCGACTGCCGTTGAGACCCCATCAGCGACTTGTTCGACATATGTCAAGACCGGAGTACAAGAAGTTGGAGTAGGCTGTCCGATGTTGGCGAAAGTTGTTGAAGCTGAAATAGAAGAGCTGGCAGGCTCAGGCTCGTCGACAGCATCAGGATCGGATTCCACAGCCATTCTCAGGCCCGTATTGAAGACACTGTAGGCTTGTGCGCTACCACACGCCTCAAGACTATAACCGAAACACTCATAGTCGCATTTTTCGTCTTCGAGGATTGAGAGCCGAGGCGGGTACGTGTCAGCACAGTAGCAATTCAACATGTGCAACAACATGACGGCCTTTCCTTCCTGTCTGCAGCGCTGCCAACACACGCCCGAAGCGGGATATTTCATCCTCTCACCGCTCGCAGAAGCCGAGAGCGACCCGAAGCAGCCTTGTGGAGTTGCTCGGCCTGGCACAGGATGAACGGCGGGTCTTTGTAATGGGCTCTGGGCGGCCACAAGGGTCAACCAGAAGACGAAAGTGGTGTAAATCATGGTGAACAGCGCCATTTAGAAGATTTGATGCGGAAGAGGTGAATGGGTATGGAGGAGTAAAGACGCGGATTTTCAGGTTGAAGCGGATGCTGTGGTTTTTATTGCGGCGCAGGGGATCAATCCCAACCCCTCAAATTTTACCGATCCACCCTTGCTAACGGCCAGCATCAGTAATTACGATGCCAGGGTCGACCAACAGCATGATCAGATCGTCAAGGGAGCAAGTGCCAAGCCCTTGAAGACGTCATCGTCGTAAGTGATGTTGGGCTCGGGTCGAGTTACAGAATGGAAATATTTGGTCTATTTTGTACGTATCTCCAGCCTCCCATGTCTAATTCTTTTAGCAATGTCGAAAGTTTCCAGTAATACCTCACCGAGTTACTTTTCAACCCAATGCAATCTCATTCCAAGTGTTCCTCTGCAATGTTGGCTCCGAGAAAAGTGGCAAAGCACGAGCTGAGAATGCATGCAACGAAAACCGAGACTTGTATTAATTTAATAATAGTGCTGGGCGGCTTGGGGTGTTCCGAACTTATTGTAGCCGCTCTTCAATGAGCCAACAAATGCATCCACAACGATATGGCGGAGTTCGCCGCTCAGGTTTGCTATATTGTTAATGTTCGATGTGATTTTTTCAATGAGCTAAGTCAAAGTTTAAAGTTAGGATCCATTATAGATTGGGTAATAACGAAGGTAGGGAATCTGTAGCTGTACAGGAGGAACTTACGTTGTCTTTGTCTAGATCCTCAATCACCCGCTCGAGATTGCGACGGAACGAAGATTGGAGCATCACATTCGTTACCATCACGCTGGAGACAGTGCCCAGACTCGACACTAGAAAGAACCACCCTGTGGCCATGGCTAGGTCTTGGTTTTCCAGACATGATGCCATTGGAACAAAAGCTGCGGATTGAGCCAATCCAGTTGCAAAGCCTCCCGGTATCACATATAGAGACTCCCAAAAAGACGTATGTCCATTCCAGAATGCGAAGATCAGCAAATATGACGACGCGCCCAGAATTCCAGTGCTAACGAGTATGGTCTTTTGGCGGTGGGAAATGTGCATTAGCTTGCCAGACAACAGCGCGCCAAATGTGTTGGCTACGACAGCCGGCACAATATGCGCACCGCTGGCAGTAGCAGACGCACGCTGCGTTATCTGACAGTACATGGGAACTGAAAACATCTTGCCAACTTGAGCGAAAACCTGGAAGTAGTCGACCAGGTAAGAGGGCGTCGCATTTAGTTTGGCCAGAATCCAGAGATTGAATATCGGCGTCTCAGCTTCAAACAGCTCCCAGAACACGAAAAGATGGCAGAAGACGACGACTGAGGCGGTCAGGAAAGCGACGGATGGGGAAAATGTACTGGTTCCTGCAACGTCCAATAGCAGAATAAGTGACACAACTGTCTTGCCCAGGAGCAAAGCGCCTTTGTAGTCGACCTTTTGCCATTTCTGCCGAAATGATTCCTTCTGCATCGAGTCGTCCGAGCCGGCGTCAGGTGTCTGATCAACATCGTCCTTGAGACTTATCAGGATAGGAGAGATGGAAAGTGCAAAGAAGGGTATTCTGATCCAGAACAAGCACTGTCAGCCCAAATAATCGGATATGAATCCTCCAATACGGCCGCCGATGCTTCTTCCAAGGGTGGTTGCCAATTTGATGTATGAACGATACTTTGCAAAGTCACACTTGGGTACCGAGTCTGTGATGATGATGGATGCCATCGTCATAACACCCGCTCCTCCAATGCCACTTATGGCACGGCCAATGATGATCTGAAACAGTGTCGTGCTCGTACCGCAGACTATGCAGCCTAGATAATAAAGACAGATCCAGGACCACCCTGAGCGAGAGCTTTTCCGGAACCAATCATAAGCCCGGTACCGATCGCACTTCCAATGGCAATCATGCTAATATGGCAAGCTTTGAGGCCGCGATGCAGTTGAAATTCTGGGCTTAATTCAATCCCCTGTATGCTTGGAACCTTGCCACCATATTCCTGGCCATATATTTCGGACATCTGGAGCTCGCCGTCGCTCAGACCCTTTTCGGCAATGCTGTCCCCCATGTTGGAAGATCGGGCTATGAGAACGGAACCGATTCGTGAAGGGTACACGAAGATTTCGGAAGTAGAGTTAGATGATCGAATTGGAGATTAGACTGTTGGCATCACCAGAGATGGCTCAAACTACATGGAAGGGGTCTTTATATCTTTGGTGGTAGGCGTTGATATAGCAGTTATTGTTAAGCTGTGAGCATCTACTGAAGCCTGAGATAAACCGAGTATCAACGATATGCTAGGGTTCTCTTTAGGAAGATAAGACCAGTGGAGATGTAGTACTCAACACTTGCTCCTCCACTGCTACGGATAGCCGAGCAAAAGGGTCAAACTCTAGAGAGGCGGGCTGGAGCTACGCTTTGTGGGAGGCATGCCGGTTCCGTCGGATGATTCCGTGTTCTGCCCGTATCCATAACAGGTCTAAGGTCTTATTAGCGTGGCTGTTATAGCGGTTGATAGCCGAGCATCAATATCTGGACCCACTGATAGGCGAGCCGCACATACGCATCACGATTAGGTGCGCTTCTTTATTTATTAGAGAGTACTGCAATGATATGAGTAGTATAAAATCCCTTCGTATGAATGCCCCATAACTGTGGCGTATATGCATTGCCGGCCCCCAAGTCCACATTATTTGCTAGTCTCTCGTATATCACTCCTGCCAGGTCACGCTATCCGTCGGCTATCAGACATGACGAATTATGCGAAGCGGAGACGTCAAACCTATAAACGACTCGGTCTCCGTAAATGGCGTGTTTCGGTAGTATTATATAACGACCGTTCTGCCGTGATGGACTTTCTGTCCGCCCGCTGCACGCAATAAATTTTCTTCGCCGACAATGGGCGAACTCCCGAGATCCGTCGACAGCTTGAGTCGAGACAAAGTTCTCATTTTCCTACCCATCCCGCCAAAAAAGGACTGGATCTTCCGCGTCGAGACTCGCTTTCCCGGCCTCCGAGTTCAATGGATGAACTGCAGCAGGACAGGGGGCGGGTTTTTAAGCCCAGACGAATTACCTGATGGCACGTGGGATGAAGTTACCATTTATTGCGGATTCTTGCCGGCCGCATCTCACCTGATGCGCAATGTCCGGTTCGTACAAATAGCCATTGTGGGCGTTAATTCGTGGTTGGAGAATGAAGCGTTTCGAAACCCCAACGTGCCGTTCTGTTCTGCGAGCGGCTGTCAGCCGTACGTTTTCTCAATTATGCTAACTCTATCACCTCCAAACGTTAACCGTACTTAGGCCTCAAATCGCGGAATGGGTAATCGGGACGTGGCTCGCAAGCCAGCATTCTTTCTCGAAATTCGCCGAGAATCAACAACAAAGCCATTGGGACACGCTACCTTCAGTAAAGGTGGAAGACTCTGTCGGTTTACGCATGTACGAGTTCCAACTTCTACATGGAGAACAGATAAACTAATTGTACTATAGGGGAATACTCGGTTATGGAGCAATTGGTCGGCAGTGCGCTAGGCTTGCCCAGGCCCTGGGAATGGAAGTTTACGCCTACACGCGTGGCGAGCGATCCACGCCAGAGTCTCGGAAGGACATGAGCTATTGTGTCCCTGGAACAGGCGACCCAGACGGATTGATCCCTTCCAAATGGTTTCACGGAGCTTCAACACAACATCTCCATGACTTCCTCAGCCAGGACCTGGATATCTTGGTTCTTGCCTTACCTCTGACGGGTGAAACCAAAGGGCTAATCGGCCCGGAAGAGTTTGAGTTGTTATCCAAGAGGAAAACGTTCATATCGAATGTTTCTCGAGGGCCATTGGTTCAAACAGATGCGTTAATCGCAGCCTTGGAGACTGGGAAAATTCGAGGCGCGGCGCTGGACGTGACGGATCCAGAACCTCTTCCAGACGCCCATCCTCTGTGGAAAGCCCCCAATGTATTCATCACGCCCCATATCAGTTGGCGATCGAATGACTACTGTGACAGAGTTGTGGATATTCTGGAAAGGAATTTGGAAAGGATGAGCACGGCTCAGGGCTTGATAAACGTCATACATAAGGAGCGACAATACTAGGTACGAACGATGATTGTGCCAATTCTTTCTTTGTTGCAGAGTTTAGGATAGCTTCCCAGCGGTATGGTTTGGTCCCGTCTACGGCCATGCACATTAACAGACGGCCTACCATTCGGAACATACGCCAGTTTCCGCAGCACCTCTACCGTCAATTGAAATGAGTGCCAACCCTCAGCCTCTTCATTGGTTAGATTCCAGGCTTCCGTTTTAATCCCAATGACGTTTTCATTGCCAAGTTGCTCATTGCGGGGAAGATTGATACGCATCGCGTCTTCGATCGGGTGCTAAAGCCGGGAGTAAGCAACGAGCCCGGACTTAAGTTCGGCATCCGGATATTAAAGGACAAACAGCCTGGATTCATTTTCGTATAAATATGCATACCCTATTCAATCATAACATACTCAAGCATTCGAAAACTACAACCTTCGCCAACATGTCTTCCCCGTGGTCGCATTTCCCTCTCACCTGGCTCATCACAGGGGCTTCATCGGGCTTTGGGCTTGAGCTCACGCGACTCGCTTTGTCAAACGGCCACAAAGTCATTGCCACATCGAGAAATCCGGCACGCAACTCAGAACTGGTTTCCGAGATCAAAGCACAAGGTGGTGACTGGCGTACTTTGGACGTTGACGACCCGGACTGCGGGTCCCTCATCAAGCGCATTGAAGATGAGGGCACAGAAATTGACATTCTCGTCAACAGTGCTGGATGGTCTATCCATGGCCCTGCCGAAAGCTTTTCGGAAGATGAAGTTCGTCGACAGATGGAAACTGTCTTCTTTGGCCCTTACAGGCTGATACGGGCTGTCGTGCCGTATATGAGACAAAGGAGGCGCGGTCTGATCATCAATATCAGCTCCGGAGCCGGGGTATCAGGTAGGGAAAGTATGGGCATTTACGGAGCTAGCAAGGCCGCCATGGATGGTAAGATACACGCCGATTGCCTAGATTTCAGGCTAAAATGTACAGGTCTTGTAAAAATCATGGCACGCGAAATCAGCCCGTTTAATATCCGGACACTCACAGTACATCTTGGGGGCTTCGACACAAATTTCTCACATTCAGTTCAGACTTCAACGCAACCTTTCCCTGACGATTATTCTGGTAGTACAACAGCAAAGATCTTGGAATCCATACAAGGTGCCAACTTCAAAGCGGATGGAGACCATCGGAAGGCTACCAAGGTCATTTATGAAGTAGCAGTGGGGGAGGGAGTGGGAAAGGACAAAGAGGGCGAGAGGGTTATACATCTGGGGCGGGATATGTCTGAGCGCATGAGCCAAGTCCTTTTGCAGATGAACAACCAAATGGCTACATTTGACGGTATCGCGAGGGATGTATACTTAGATTAGTAATCTAGATATATCCATATTCTTTCATCTTGGGTGTCTTAGGAACCGTGTTTACTTATGAACGTCGGTGACGCCATGGTCGCACATGAGACATGAGCGAAGACGAGGCTATGGTCAAATCGAACGTTATAACGGGGTCGGTGGGCCAAATCAGATTCTAATTCCTAAGCATATCGAGACCCAACGGCGTATGTGAAGCTTATATGATGGCCGAGATAGAGCTCGCTTCGGGGTGAGCATAACCATGTCGGAATGTTCTGCCTTGGGGCGGGTCGACTCAAGGACTCGAAGCGCTCAACTCAGTCGATCACAGATGGACGCTGCGACAGGCAATGGTCATTTTCCGATATTTCAACCAAATTGTTACAGGGTATCAGACAAATGGAGATCCCACGAGAGCTTCAAGGTCACGTGTTGAATTGGGTGCGTGTGGTTACTAGGTGCAATAGGTGCAGTACTCCGGGACCATCGAACAAATACCCATCAGCGTGTTTGGACGAGGTCAGCCGGAGAATTCTTGCCTTACCCAAGTGATAAAATGAAGCTTACACGATCCACCATCGAAGCGAGGATGAAAATTTTGAGAAGCATTGGCCCAGTCCCCGCTTCTGTAATAAACGATGGGCGGTTGTCGCGATTACCGAGAGGAGGTGATTCCAGGGTTACATTACAGGTAGGAGGAGGACATAAATAGCAAGAGATCAAGCATAATCCGTTCCTTATTGGGGCATGCATTGCGGACGCTTCTCTGCACTAACAGACGGCGGCGTGGTCTCCATGAAGCTCCACATTGGCCAGCGCGGAATGTGAGGGAAAATCCACGTCGGAGCTAATAGACGAATGATACGTGTGCCGATCATCTCCCGGAAAGGGGACGTGAGCAGGCGCTGACTCGTCTGGGGTGTTTGATGCAAGTCTAGACACCAGGAGGGTTAATTATGCGAAAGGCAGAGATTATGCGAAAGGCAGAGCATGTTGAGATTGCTGCATCTTGGACGTTGGTGGCTTGGTTCAGCTGGCGCTTATGCAGGGGAAGTGAGGTTTGCCAGGCGACTGGGGATGGTGAAACGCAGGCAGAAATGATGTTTGACTGACGGAAACTTTGAGACCATCAGGCAGATTGACGATGCATACATACAGTGCAGAGTAATAAGTGAAGAAAGGGGTTCTGCCGGCCTTGTGACGCCTGGTGGTAACACCCCTGCATTTGGGCTGTGAGAACAGACTCGCCGCTGTGACTCCCAAGCGGACCGTGAACTGCAAGCTTTGAAGCGAAAAGACTAGCGCTGGAGAGCAGCTATTATCCTCTTCACTATGGCTGTTTTACATTGCACGGATCAGCCACAGGGCGGGCGACGCAGAATACGACAATACCATTTCCGGATCCACGGCTCCATCTCTGCCGTGAAGATCCCCATCCTCAAGGCTGGAGTCTATTAGCGCCTTCAGCTGGCGGGCCACTCGCTCCACAACAGCCTCTGCCTTCATTTTAACGTGCGTGTGGAGCCTTCGTTGGGCGTTGCACGAGGCAAAATCCACGAGCCGCCCGGTACTTGACGATCCCGGCCGGCTTATCGGAGCATGGATGCAGGCAGCGTGGTCCCTGGAAGCGGCATGCAGACATGCAGACAGACGGGACTCTGACTGGTGAGACGGAATGTTGTTTGGGCCGGTAACCCTTGGCTTTACTTTTTGCTCAAGCCGAGCGTGATGCCCTCAGCGCCAAAGTCAACAGCCACGACAAGTCACCTCGCGCGGTAGCATCCGCCCACCCGACGACATATTGATGTGATATTCGGAAGCTCAACGCCCGACGCGCGGCACTGCGAAATACAAGACTACCCACATTGAAACAACGGCCTGGAAGCCATCCACGAAGCTAGACGTGTCCGCTCTGCAGCAGCCCAGCCAGCACGAGCACAAAAAAACGCCTCGACAGCGTTGCGGCTGATATAGCGCACGCCGCACTCGCCCGTAGCTTCGAAGCCGCAGCGCCTGGGCGTCGAGCCCGCAATCTCACTTGATGCCGTCGTCCCATCCAGACCTCCCGCCGGCTGCGCCCTCGCCCAGGAATGCAATTTGGTGGCGCTTCAGCTGGCGGCGCAAAGGTTGTGCCCATGGCCTGCCACCACTTCCGCCGTGCCGAATCAAATATCCCAGGGAGCCACAGGGCTGAACAGACCCCCCGCAGCGCTAGATGGGGCGTCCAATGAGTCGGGCTGCGGCGCTGGACCCATGATCGTGGCCGTGGTAGCGTGGCAGCCGGATGAACACAACGCCTGCTTATCCCAGGCCAATCTTGAGAGGAGCAGACACAGCAGATGCAGCTGGGACGTTGAATGCCGGCCTGCTTTTCACATAAGTTGACGCCGCTGTCCCAGCCAAGACCCGAAACAGCTCTCCTTCATTCTTCATTCACCACCAGTCTCTCCTTGAACCGCTTTCTTACCACAGCAGCACAGCCTGTTCCATTCACTTCCCTTCTCTACATTCTAATCCTTCTCTTATACACACACCTTTCCCAACCTTTTACAATGGCCACCCCTGCCCAGAACCAGAACAACAACGGTCCCATCGACCACGATGACCTCAACGAGTGGAAGGGCCGCTTCAACGACGTCCTGGCCCGCCCCAGCGAGCATGTCAACTCCAAGTCCCCCGAGTCGGCCCAGCCCTGGGCCAGCGCCTTCTTCGGCTGCTGCAACCCCATCGACACCTGCCTGATCACCTGGTGCCTTCCCTGCGTCACCTTCGGCAAGACCCATCACCGTCTCCGCAAGAACGGTAACCTCGATGGATACGAGCCCATCAACACCTCTGTAAGTTGATCCTTGCTTAGCCATTCTTTCTCTTTACTCTGACTAACACCTCTCCAACAGTGCTTGATGTTCTTCGGCTCCACCTGCGTCGGTCTCCACTGGATCCCCATGGCCCTCCAGCGCGCCAACATCCGTGAGAAGTACAACCTTCAGGGCAGCTGCCTGGTCGACATTGCCACCGCCTGCTGCTGCGGCATCTGCGATCTCGTCCAGCAGGAGAAGGAAACCGTCCACCGCAACGCCCAGGGCGGTGCTGTCTCCGAGCAGTACAAGACCAACGACGACATGGCCTACCCCGCCAAATAAGTTGCTCGATGGCTTTTGATCTGTCAACCCGGAAGGAAAATATCTTACGAGTGCTGCGCGAGCGGCCTCGACCCTAATCGACCTGTGAAACTTTCTGATACTGCCATGGATACCCCCTCGAGGACACTGGATGGAGCATAGGGTCTGGTACGCCAGGCAGCTATCCTCATGGACATGCCCGAGGTATTTAGTCACGCTGAAATTGGACAAACGTCTTTGAATGCATGTATTCATTAGCCTTGAATTATGACATATTATACTCAAAGAAATGTTTACCTTTACTTTCGTCTATTAATTGTGATTGATGAACCATTTTCTTGTCACAAATGTCTGTTTGACCGTCTTCTCTACGCGCCATATTATTGTCACTGTAGCCGTAAATGAAGGTGCTGATGGAAACGCTTAACTAGCATCAATTTATCTTGACGCAATATTTTTATTCAATTTAAGATCCAATTCTAATGCTGCCAGTTGATGGATCTCTTGTCGCGGGATGTTTGTTGGGTGAAATATCAGCGGCTCGGGCTCCTCTAGGGTAGGACAACAGGCAACGGTTAACAGGCGTATACAAAGCTCTAAAATCGTGTAGTGTTGATGGATCTAGTGAGGGGTATTATTTTAAACAACTTGAATCCTTTGGTCTTGTTTCTGAGTCACTTACTGCTTGCATTAGTGGTGCTTTTACTGTTTTACCGTATAAATGATTGTCCTGTAATCCGAATTGACGCGATCCTTGACCCTAGCGTGAAACCTCTACTCAACAGAGCCACGAAACCACGGATTGTAAGGGATGTACTAACTGTCATTAGCAGGGACGGTTCACTACGCCACAATATAATATGCGTAAGTTGGAGTAGCTCGCGCAGCCCTACGTGTTCATTTTTGCGACACGCTCCCAGAAGCTATTTGTGGTGGTGGGGCCTATTTAACAACAGGAATGCGAGTGGGAATCATGATTCAGTCGGGGAATTGTATAATTACCTTCATTCCAACCGTACCGGATAGATTTGCGGTTAGCACGTTCCCTCAACTTACCGTTCCGATGTTCCGTCACCGGCGCGACGTTCCGGGCGCGGCGCTTTTCCCTCATGGACCAGTAGACACGTCAGACTCCTCGGGAGCGGATGGTGGTTTTCGCATAGCTCCTAATACCCGGATGATCTTGAAACTTGGTAGGTTGCAGATTGTCCAGGGGAGATCATCCTAGACAAATAATGTTTGACGACTGAACCATGATCAGTGGTATACTTTCTCATCCATGTCATCCTCACATCGATGCAGATAGTCAGCACAGGCATATCGGGCGCGGTGTAAAAAGACAACTTCATTCAAGAATTATACGCCGAAATGAATATAGGGGACCTAGTGAACCCGTCTAAGCTCTTCACTATCATCACACACGAGCACATCTCTCGATAACTGAAGCTCTCCCTGATCCTTACCTCGTGGACCCGGCCTATCTACCCGTTCCCATGCCAGACCCGTTCCCAAGTCCGTACCCGAGCATTTGCGGTTGGGCTCGGCTGGCATTCCAAGCCAATGGTCCCGCAGCGTTCGAGTAGCCATATGAAGCCCATAGCACACTGATTCGTCAGTCATGCCTCTATCTCTCATCCCTTCGTACGTATATCTTGCAATATCCACACATTGTTCATCATTGACCTCCCACAATGTGCCTATCACATGCCGGAACCCCGCCATCTGGAACGCACTAATTAGATGGATGCTTTCGTCAATAAACTTATCGTCTTTGATTTGGCCAGTGCTGCAAGCCGACAGGTACGCAAGAAAGGGGGAGTGGTCATAAAGGTTCATCTCCAAAAGGTCTCCAACCGTTAGTGGGATGTCTTCCAGCACCAAGCGGCTATTAGACGGCTTTTCTTTATCCGTATAGCCATGACCAGCGAAGTGAAACACACCGCAGTCCAGTAAACGTGATGTGACGTCTGTCTTGTAATGTCCAAGCTCAACCGGCTCGACTGGCATCGACTTGAGAAGGTCCCGTAACATGGCTATCTCTTGGGTTGCGAATGGGAGCCTAGAATGCCCTGGTGTGTATTCCATGCCTAGGAGCAATGCCTGCCTCGAGACGGATTTTTGTGGTGGCCGTTGACGACCGCAGATGATGGCCTTTATGGACGTGCTGTATGAAGACATAACTCTTTCAAGTACTGATTCGGAGGACTGCTTGTAGTGATATCCTGCTGCGTGAAGCGGAAAATGGCTTAAAGGCCCAGTGGGAATCCATCACACATGCGGCCAACAGTCGTCAGCAGGAGGTTGGGTGTATCCGAGGGCCTCTAAAACCGGGCTTGCAACAACGTCCCATAGCCACTCTAGAGTCTCGGGCCTATCCAGGCTAGCTTGCTGTGTCTTGAGCTGAATTCCGTCTAGATTTAGGAGAGGTAAGCACAACGACCAAATTCGATGCTGCTCAATCAGGATCGCATCACAGCGGAACTCGCTAACATTGATGGCGACAATAGGGCCGTGTCTCGCAGCAGCACGCATTTCCTCTTCTGATGAAGCGAGGAGGAAGTTTTCGAACCCGGGTTGTTTGCGGATTTCGACGATCAGCTTATCGAGTTGACTGCCGATATAGGACTGTTCAGCAGGGGTTTGTGGCGCGGCGTCGAGTCCCTCTATCTTGTCCATAACAGAAGGGAGACTCTGGCGGAGGTCTTGTTGTTGCATGACCTGGGAAGGGCTTGAGGCAGCAGGAACTTCCAGTTGCTCCTTTAGTCTGATAAAGCTCTCTCCAAGTGCAGGATAAGCTGGAAGAAGCCTGGCCACATCTGCAGCCATCTCGTAGAACAGTCCTGAGATAACCCCACGCCCAATCTCAAGAAGTTGAACTGCATCGAAAGCATGCTTTCCAGCATTCAACGCAACTGCTGTAGCGTCCGAGGCCAGACCAGCATCCTGAGAGAGTAAGCTCTGCTTATGCGCGGCTCCAAGTAACCGTGGGACGACTGACGGAACCAAGTGTACGGCTGTTGTCGCAAATTCGTGTGCTTCCTCCCAAACTTCCAACTCAGCATGGATATAGAGTAGGATTTTACCAGCTACTAGGCGATCTGGAGTAGGTGACGGAGAATGGTTGAGGGCCTCTCGAAGTAAGAGTATTGCCTTGTCAAGGTCGATCCTAATGTTATTCATCTGATACCTGTCGTTGTACACAGCTGCAAGGTCATTCAGTCGCGTTGCCCGGTCGGAATGATCTGTTGGTATTTGTTCGAGGAATTTCTCGAATAGACAAATCGCCTTGTCTAGATCCGTTGCAGAGCCTTTCCTGAGATATCTTATGCGATAGGCCTGTCCGAGGCTACGGACTCGAGACGTCTGGTCGTGATGATGGGTGGGTGTGTTCTCGAGCGATTCTTCGAAGAGTTCGATTGCACTGTCCAGGTCTGTGTCGGTTCTTGTTTCATTGTATCGATCGTGGTATCCAGCTCCGAGATCATAGAGTCGAGATGCCCGGTCAGGATGATCCATCGGCGTTGCGCGGAGAGATTCTTGGAATAGCTCAATTGACATGTCCAAGTCTCTGAAGGTATTCAACTCCTGGTATCTGCGATAACGTCCCATTCCAATTGCACGGAGACAAGATGGCCGGTGCGAGTCATCATTTGGTAGTCTGTCGAGACATTCTTCAAGGTACCGAATTTCAGTATTTATATCTTCCACGGATCCTGTTTCCTGATACCGAGCCTCATGTATGGTCCCAAGTTTATGAAGTCGAAGTGCGCGGTCGGGATGGTCCATCGGCGTTGTATCGAGACATTGCTGGAACAGTTCGGTTGCTCTACTCAGGTACGCAGTATCCCTTGTTACACAATATTTTACGTAAAAACCAACTCCAAGGTTGCTGAGTCTGGGTATGCGATCGTGGTGATGTTCTGGGGTATTGGCGAGGGATTCTTGATATAGTTGAAGTGCCCTGTTCAGATGCGTTTGGTCTCGATCCAGTAGTGACTTTGTCTTGGAGAATCTAACATGATACCCAATCGCAATAGCCTGAAGCTGAGCTGCCAGATCGATTTCGCCAGTCATACATTCTGTAGTTTCTGGGTATTGCTCCCAATATTTCGCTCTCACTTCCACAAGACGAGACATCTGGTCGGGAGGGTGTGATGGTGGTGTGTCAAGAGACTCTCGAAATCGTTGGACCGCCTTTTCAAGATCTGTCATGGCTTCTGTTCTTGCATACCGGTGATAATAGCCATCTCCAAGGCTATCAAGTAAAGATGCCCAGTCAGAGTGGTCTCTTGGAGTTGTAGTGAGGCATTCTTCGTATAAGTGAATCGCCAAATCCAAGTCTTCCATAGCGCCTGTCCTTGAATATCTGGCATAATACCCACCTCGCATAGATGCAACTTAGGAGTCCCGGTCTGGGTGTTTGTTCGATGGGATATCTGGCGTGCGGCCATTTTGGACCGAAGACATGGATCTGTCGTCGTCGCTGGATGTCTTCATCGAAATCTCCGTGGCGTTGGATCGAGAAACAGTCCTGTCCATCATTGCAAAACTCATTGTGGGACGGAGCTCTTTTTGCACACAGGGAGCATGCAAACGAGGGTTGAACAGCCTACTTTTTCTACAAAGGAGATGTGAGTTTGGGCAGCTGAAATAACAATAAGCACCCCACAAATGGGGCTGTGGTCTGTCTAATCAGAGGTCAGCATCTTGTGACACGTTGCTTCGGCAGTCATCGGAAGTAGTAAGGGAAGCGAACATCTTCTCGCCTTAGGCCACACGGCTGCGTTGATCCAACTCGATGAATACGTCTAGACAACGAGGCAATGTTGAGCGCAGCGACATTGTCAGTCTCGTACTCAAATGCATAAGGGTGCTCTGTTTGACACATGCTCCCACAGATAGGACAATTACGCATCTTGAAGCCTCAACGTGTCTACATCCAGGCGGGGTAGTAAGCCGAAGCAAAGTAAAAAGCGGCGAGGCTCTCTCTATCCTTGTTCAGGTTGGGCTGACGCGCATTAACGTACGTTTGAGGAGCTATGGAGTCCTGACCGTAGCAGATCGCCAAGGAAGAGGGTACCAAAAGACCAAATGCAGCCAGCGGCCAAAAAATTGATGAGAATACTGCAAACACGATCAGAGTCGCACACGAAGACACCCACCGAACCGCGTCATGGTAGGTACGCATCAACGCATATGACGAACGGCAGCCACAGAATGGAGATGTTCGATGCCAGCGAATAATAAAGTAGAATTCACTCATAATAAATATCACAGTAACGTTACAATTGTAAAAAAAAAAAAAAGACGATCCTCCGCGACCCGAGGATCAACAATTACGAGAATTCTGCTACTCAAGAATTACGCATGTATTAACGGCCTTCGCGCTACAACATATGTCGAACAGAGGACCGATTTCATCTGTTTATACTACCTACACACATCGGTTGCAGGGCTTCAGGGCCTGCTTCGTCACCAATCAGGATCGACCACTTTACATGGCCGTTCCAGCGCAGCAATGATTGCTACCCCCTCCTCACCAGGATGAAGCGAGGCAGGAAAAAAGAAATCCCAGACTAAAGATTTAAACCCAAAACTACGCTCCCTTAAGGCCAAGGAATTCGTCGCTACTCTTGAACTCTTCCTCCTGGGACTTTGAGGATTCACGTCGTTTCCTTTACCGGGAGTGGCCATTTCCGTCCTGGCAACCTAGCAGGTCTGGATTGGCCCGGCTTGGCATTCTTGTCCACTTCGCGTGGGCTGTTAGTGTTCAATGTCTATTGTAGTAGAACATATAACGCAGCAGATAGGAAAGGCCAACCAGATCTCAAAGCGTGGATGTGGTCGGGGATCTTGCCCACGCAGGGAATCCATCCACACCCGCAGGATCTATACCGCAGTTGCCTTGGCCGGCTACGCAGCACACAGTCAACATATGATCCGGCCTCATAGCATCGGCATACTTTGGGCCTAATTAGCTAGGTTTGACAGCAGGGTCATATGATAATAAGCTAAAATACATGTACATCTCTAAAGCGATAGTCGCACTCTTCGTCATGGCGAAACTCTTGAAATACCACACCAGACTCGGCGAATTGCTTCTGCACTCTCTCTCCGTCAACGAGAACCTGGCCTGGCCGAGGCCCAGCCTGTTTAAGAGCATTCCTTTCAGCCTTAAAACTAAGTGCCTGGATCGGGAACGATCCAAAAACCATTACTGAACGAAGGAATGGATGCGTCCTGCTACATGTTCGGGAAGACTCGTCCAGTGCAAGGGATAATAAACGCAAATGCGGGAGGGGATTATTCTGCAAAAAGAAGTATTCTTCTTCCTCTTCTTCCTCCGGCTCGTAGCGATTGGGAGCATACCAGTCGTTAATTGTGAGCATCTTGAGACGAGGAGGGAGGATTGTCGCTAGCGGTCGAGTGGCAAAACCATCGTTTGAGTTCAATAAAGGCAACCCCATGCGCAGGTGCTCAAGGGCTACTAGGGAGGGCAGACAAGATAGCTGCTGATCAGCCCTCCATTTCGTCGTCTGGGGCGCGAGATCCAGAGTCTTCAGCGTTGTTGCCAGTGCTTTTAGGGGTGTATCCCAGATATTGACATCTGTCACAGGTGCCTGAGGTCTTAGCCAGTAAAAGGGCTCTTGCTTGGAGCCATAGGTAGCGCAAAGCCCAAGCGCAGTCAAAGGCCAGTGTTTGCAAACGTACTCAAGCATCTCTTGGTCGAAAGCGGCCAATGCAAGAAAGGCCCGCTGTATTTTCAAGTTCGCGAGGGACACCTGGCTGTGCAATCCAAATTCCCCTTGTTGCGGTGTCCATGTCGGTCTTAAGTTCTTTCAAGTTTGGAGCTTGGAGTATGCTAAGGCATGCGTCGATCTGGGCTGTTGCATTCCAGCTATCGGTTCGTGGAATGCTAGTAAGTCTGACGGCGTCAAGGTTCTGCAATGTGGCCGAGGATAGCCGCGCATCATGGTACGCTCGTCCAAGGAGCGAGTTTAGGGTATTGTAGGTGCACCTGTCCGTGTGGGCGGAGTCATCGTCATCGAAGCCAACCACATACCCTCGACACCACGCTTTTCCAGGTGGGGGTGGAAACGCCAACGTTCGAAGCTGAGGAATGAGACAGAGAATTGCCGTGAAAATTCTTTCGGCGAGATCATGAGATGTCCCTCCATTCGAAAGACCGACATGATCCAGTACGGCGCAGTCATACTCGGATTTGGCGCAACTGAAAATCATTTGCGAAAAGCCAAGCTCCCACTTTGTCACGGCCCGCAGGGAAGATTGAGGGGGGCCGAGCCAATCTTTGATTGTGAAATATAGTAGAAAGAAACGAAGATCCAGGTGATGGATATATTTCCGAAGCTGTGGTCGCTCCAGCATCGTGCGTAGAAATAAAGCAAGTGTAGCGATGCCTCGGTCGGGAAATATCTGGTCCTTCTCCGTTGATAGCTGAGGCACGTCAAGCTCGATCCCCTTCATGAGGATAACGTGTTGATACAGGAACGGGGCGACGGTTGCGTTGAGCTTCCGAGACGACAGGGAAATGGCAAGTAGGCTACGTTTGCGTTCCTCTTCAGCCTGACCACGATTGGGGGAATAGTACGGGTGAGGATAGCCGGTGTCCTTGTTCATTGTACATTTGTCAATGAGGCATTTGATGATTTCCCGAAGTATCTCACTGGGTAGGGTTTCGAGCTGGCTTGGCTTGGCACTGGGACTCATTGTTGCTGTAATGGACTTGAATAGTGGCGCGGGATATCTGAACTTAGGAGTAAAAGTCTAGCGACTGGACTGTTGACGGCTAGCAAGAAGTATGGGTTTTTGAGAAATAGAGGAGACGATCGACCAACTGTGGGCTTCACTACCCCGCCCCAATAACTGCATTCGCTTATCGTCACCAGTGTCCACACTTGGTCGGCTTTCGTGGGGTTAGCTACCGTCGAAAGCCCATTTTGAAGCATCGCGCTTCTAGAAAGTATGTCTGAAGAATTTACAAGAGCAAGTTTGATCCCCTCAGATATCTATCGTCGTATATACTTTATTGCTCCGTGCTTAGATAACAAATAGCTTACTTCGAGGGATGCACAGAAACGCGTCGCACAGGCGTCTTGCTAGGTCAACCCGAGGCCGCACCGGACTATGCGTTCCAGCTCTGACGGATCTGTGACTTAGACTACTCAGTAGAAAAACTTCTAATTGGATGCTATGTCTCGTCTGCTGTGGAAGAAGACAGGGAAAGACTCTAAAGATGCCTCCGGCAACCTGTTAATTGGCAATGTAGGAGCTGAGGTCGCATAAGGATTGTGAAGGCTCTTGCAAATGTTTCCTAAAAAAGAACAAAAAATCTGTATTAACTCTGACAATAAAGTGGACAGGACTTCTAACTCCTTGGGAGCGTACCTGTAACAGCTAGTTCAATGTGGTTAGCTACTAAATGCGGGTTCGACAAAAAAGGAGAATGAGACGCTGTGATGTGAAATACAGCCGAGTCTGGCCCAAGCAACGCTGCCATTTCTTCCTGAACGAGTAGTGGAATCGCCCTATCGTCATCACAGCAGATATATGCGCACTTTATATCATGCCAGGGCTCGTGAGTGATCTTGTCCTCGAATATCTTCAGCGGTTCGGGTCTCAATAGCCCGATGAACTTCTTTCCCATAGACGGTGGCACGTCATGGTAAAATACGTCTTCCGGTGTGACAGCATGTACGAAGCTCCCCTGGCACTTGAAGTCAGCTTCTCAATAGCCCTTGCACTTGGACTGTGACGTCAACTTACCTGGAGTTTCTGCCATGAGGGAAGAGTCCCTCCGGATGCCTCTAGGATACTAACGCCCTTTGGGATGACAAACGCCGTCAAGTAGACAAGCAGAATCACACCACCGTGTTGCCCCGCGGCGGCCCGTTGCTTGCTGGCAAGGCCTTCAACAGCACACGAGCTGGTAGCACCACCATAGGAGTGGGCGACGACAACAATCTCCTTTCCCTCGTCGCAAAGCCTCTGCAAAACCTTTCGAATAGCAGCCGCGTTCTCAGCCGTCCCCACTGCGGTGCCAGAATCAGCACCTGGAGAAGGGTGGGCGGGTGCTTCTGTCGGCCATCCTCGCTTGTGGAGCTCGCCACGGAGCAAATCGAAGCAATCAACTGAATGCCAGGCACCGTGAACGAGTACGATGGTCGGTTTCGTTGCGGGCGACATAATATATATCATGAAGGTAGAATGTATACAAAGACAATGGAGTGTCGAACTAGCGTTTCCTGAAACGGGAAGCGCAATGCTTTGTCGCGTTGGGATGAATGTGCACTTTGCTCAGGATGCCGAATTCAATTTTCTGATGCAGACCAACTCGCGATAAAAAAAATCGTGTGAATGGGCTGGAAGGAATTTCGATTATATCCTGGAAATAAAGCACTCGCCCGCCAGTGACATCTTATAGCTAGGTATTTTAAACCTAACTGCTGTTTAGATCATCTAGCCTTTAGTCTAAAAAGTAGGTTATCGCCAAAGCTTGACAGTGGATCGTGCAACTCCACACTAGAGCACGATACGAATCTGCCTGATAGGGAAGGCGACGATAAGGGCGTCGTTCGGGGGTCTTGGATAACATCCGGCCCTATCAGTTGATTCAAAAGTGCAATTTTCCTGCGGCGATAAGCACGTGAACCATTTTTCTCGTGGAAAATCCGTGCCGCTCGCTCCGACATACCCTGCCCTAGCTTAATTTGCGGCCCGTATACCGATAAGCCCCGGACCTGGCGCGTAGATCCACAAAGATGGAGAACATGGTGTATGGGCCAGCTTATGGGGATGTTTTACATGCGTGTCCAGATGGAATTCAAAGGAATGCCTTCACGATCTATGGAATTGTATTTGCTTTTTCAAAAGCAAGCATGGTACGAGATCCCGTGACAATTCAGAAACATGCAGCACGTGACATGTTCGTTCGCATTCTGCCGTTGCCTCGTCTTGCAATCTGTTCTGCAATCTCTGATTCTTCACCAGATCCAAGATCACATCATCGCCACATCACCCTAGCAAATCATCCGACCAGACACCACCAATCAGGACGCAAAGATGGCCTCGATTACGATCGCAAACCTCCCGACCGAGATCCTGACCCAAATCTTCGGCAACTTCTGTCTCCACTGCTGCGGGGAACACGACCAGCCCTGCGATATAGGGCACTTGCGTGACCCCCTAGCACAAGAGCGGGGACAGATGCGAAGGAGCCGGTCGTGGTACTACAAGCACTACCGGCTGCCGCTGTGCGAGCTGAGCTTCGTCTCGCGGCGGTTCCGCGGCATTGCGCAGTCGGTCCTGCATCACGAGTTCGTCCTTGGAATTGGCGATTCCTGGCAGGCCTCGGGCTTCCAGTGGGACAGCCGCCTCGTTCTGTTTATGCGGACCATGAGGCGGCGACGCGACCTGGCCAACCTCGTCAAGGTCGTCTCTGTCCACCGGCTCCTCTTCCAGTCGATCCGCCAGCACCACGCCAGCACTGCACTCGATCAATGCGCCAGTGCCTCGGGAATCCCCCTGCCCGCTGCTTGGAGACAACGCGCCGCGCGAATCGCAGCGCTCCCCCTCGACGACAGACCACAACTCCCCGTTGACGAGTTTGCCGAGTACGCCGACTCGATTATGCTACATCGACAGAGCATGCCTACCGTAGGTGCTATGTCCTGGCTGGCACAAGAGTTCACGCCTTACCACGAACGAAAGGAGAACTCGGTCGACGGCGAGATGCTCGCCATGCTGCTTTCCCAGCTGCCGAATCTGGAGCATCTAATCACCCAGGATCCCGATCGAGACATGTCCCCACTCCCGAACGGCGCGCTCAAGGCACTCAACGTCTCCCATCTGCCGCTCAAAACTCTTGACGTGGATATCCTGCCTGGCCCAATCATCGAAATGGCCTCCGGCTTGGAGACACTCAACCTTCGCAACGTCGCGTTCGTGGGCACCGCGGTCCCTTCCATGCCGAATCTGAAGGCTCTCCGGATGTATGACCTCAGCATGAGCGACTATGATCTCCGGGTCCTGCTCTCTGCCTGTTCCGGTGGCCTCCGTACATTTGTTTATGGCGCCCCCCAATACGAAGAGGGCGAAGAACACTTTCGACTTTGCCCCGCAGTCAAGCACCTTCGCAGGCACAGTAACACTCTAGAGCGCTTGAACATCGATTTACGCGCCAACCACAACCCTATCAGCCACGTAGACGATTTTTCTCTTACAGGCTTCACCGCTCTGAAGCATCTGCTACTCAGCACCAATTCAATCATCATTCCCTTCAGCCAACGAAAGAACACTGATTTCCTCGCCAACCGTCTTCCCTCTTCAATCATCTCATTGTCCTTCCCCAATGTGCAGTGCGACACGAAGTTGAGCATTTCGAAAGGGCTTTTCGGTCTTTGTGAGCGAATGAGGCTTCAACCATCGCAATTTCCGAACCTCCGACAGGTCATTTGTGACGGACTGGCTCGATACCCTGACAACTTACTGGAAAATATGTTCGAGGCAGTGGATGTCGTGTTTCGATACGAGCGCTGGGAGGTAGCCCGCCATCTTTGCCGTCCCCAACAGTTTGGCAGGGAATCTACAGTTCCGATCCACATCCGTTTTAACTAATTGGCCGGGCTTCAAATGATCACGAATGCGCTATTCAGCCGAAGACCGAGCATGCGAGTATGACCTTGTTTTTTCAGGCGCCAGATGATGACTTTTAACGAATTTCGGAGTTCTCAATACGGGGCAGGGGGATGGATGGAATCTCAATTTTATTAGAATCCTTGATTTAGTTTTTTTATGCAGCTGTATTGTTCAATCATTATTTGACACGTCCTTGAGCATCCCTTTGCCTTTCAATCCGCATCCCTATATTATGCTCCTTGTGGATCATAAGCAACAGCCTCGATCTCAATGAGCATCTCTGGAAAGGCGAGCTTCTCCACACCTACTGCCGTCCATATCGGCCTGTGATCCGGAAACCACTTTTCCAAGTTCTCCTTCATAGAGCTCAGGGCCTCCCGCGAGAGGTTGGGGTGGTATGAGTTGATGCGAAACACCTGCGATATTCCCTGGCCGCCAGCGCTTTTCAGAGCGTGGTCAATATTGCAGAAAGCCTGGTCGATCTGCGCCTTTAAATCTGTAGGAAAGACTGGAGGGGCCGAGTTGGGGTCCCATGCACCTGATTTACGTTAGTTGTCGCTGCACTAGCAGTATGGGAGCGCAGCAGCGAAGACACCTGAGCATACCTTGTCCCGAAATCTCGATCCGGTCGCCCACACGAACTGCTTGGCTGTATCCGTAGTTTTCACGGGCGAATTTGCCATAGCCGTCGTAATCGAAATACTTGAGATTCGACATAATGGCAGTGTGATAATTTTTGGCTGAACTGATCGATTGGCGTGGATAGTTGACTGATGATCATGTGCTTCATACATGGATTAACGAGGGTTGTTAGTCGCATTAATGTCATGCGCGATTCGCCCCAGCAATCTAGAAGCAGAGAGGCTTATCTTAAGTTGTCGAGCTCCTCGCATTGCAACCAGAGAAATGCGGTTCCATTCAGCGCGGCCGTTATCTTTTTTTCTTCAACTTCGGCTTTCGTGCGAGACATGGCCACTCCTTGCACTGATGTTCTCCTCCGATAACTAATGGCTTGACTTTGGACGCGACCGATTCGGCCGCGCTCGGTGCATGGTGGTGTTGATACGAAAGCACCCCACTTTGGCGTCGGCTTTTGATACGTTATCAGTCCGTATCTAAGATACGAGGGGACCGAGTCTTGGAGTCCATCTGGGGTCCTAAATACCGGTGTACCGAGTAAGACTTTGGCTCACTTGGGTGGGAACACGAAAAATAATAAAAAAATGTTACATTCAACATGATCGAGTGAGGCATTTGTGTATGGATTCGGTCTAGTCTCCAGCTGTTGGTCAACTTCTGATGTTGGTTGGTTACGCATGGGCTGCTGATGCAGTTTCCCTCCTCCCTCAAGGAATATGACATGGATTTCACCGGCAGAACAAGGTTCTCAGACAAAAGTTGGCTATCCTACACCAATCCGATCTTGTTAACTTGAAGGACAAGCAAAATGCCCGCTGTCACCAACAAACCAGAATTAAGCGCCAGCCGCCGGCAAGATTATTATTCTAGCCAAGCCCAAATATCACCAAAAGAGCATGACAACTTGACCCCAGGTATGGAAATGAAAAAGAATCATAGACAGATATCTGGGGTACTTCTTTCTGGGCCACCTGACGGGTCGATATCCGGTGAAGAGGTCGGCAAAACTGAGGGTGTCAAGACCAAGTCGCTGGATACCTCAGCCCAATGCATCTCAGACAACACTGTGCCCGACAAAAAATACCACGGGTTTCTGGGGTGGCTATCTCTCATACCGGAGATCGAAAACCCGTATCACTATGGAAAGAAAGCGAAATGGCTCATCACGGGGGTTGTGGCCATCGCCGCTGCCACTGCACCAATGGGTGCCTCCATCTTCTACCGTGAGCAAAACGTCCTCATCTAGGTGTGGTTCCGAAGGAATAATACTGACGATAGTTGCAGCTGCAACTCCGGATATGTCGAGGGATTTACAAGTTTCTTCGACAGTCATCAATCTGTCAGTGGCGTTCTACTTGCTCTCATCATCAATTTTTCCTCTGTGGTGGTCATCCTTTTCAGAGACAGCAGGACGGCGCACGATATTCATAATATCGTTTCTCCTCCATGTGGTCTTCACCTTTGTGTGCGGAATGAGCAGTAATATCGCCATGCTGGTTGTTTTTCGACTTCTTTCTGGTGGTGCAGCGGCATCAGGACAGTCAGTTGGCGCCGGCACCATTGCCGACATATGGCGGCCGGAGGAACGCGGCTACGCCATGAGCATATTCTATCTCGGGCCATTGGCAGGGCCGCTATTTTTGCCCTTGGTTGGAGGTGCTCTTACCGAGAAGTTTGGATGGCGGAGCACTATTTGGTTCCTGACTGGGTTTGGTATCTTGGTCTTGGTATTGATCCTGCTTGCCTTGCCTGAAACCTTGTCGGCGCAACGCAAAGTGGAAGCATCAAGCCTTGATGCAACCCAAAGGACCGCGATTGCAGCTCCCGCCGCTCAAGTCCACCCCTTCAGGAGAATGGTGGGGCTTGTTAAACGCTGCATGGTCGAGCCTTTGAGAGTCGTGGTGTATTTGCGCTTTCCTGCCGTTGCGATTGTCATCTACTGTGCTGCCGTGGCGTTCGGGTCGTGCTATGTTCTCAACATATCCATGCAAGATGCATTTTCCCAGTCGCCTTATGGATACTCACCCACCATTGTCGGGCTGTTGTTTATCCCGAGTACTATAGGGTGCATCGTGACATCCGTATTTGGGGGTGCCTGGATCGATCGCATCATGGTTCGAGCCGCAGAGCAAGCTGGTCGGTACGACTCGGATGGCCAACTCATTTACCTCCCAGAGGATCGAATGGGTCTGAACGCTTGGGTTTCCCTCACCGTCTACCCAGCATCGCTCATTTGGTACGGGTGGACAGTGCAATACGGCGTGCACTGGATAGCACCATCAATTGCGGTATTACTCTTCGGCGCAGGCTCGATGATGGTCTTCAGCGCGACCACTACGATGTTAACGGAATTTATGCCACGGACGAGTAGCAGCGGAGTGGCCCTGAACAATTTTATCAGGAACATTTTCAGTTGTATAGGCACCATCGTTGCGCAGCCTCTCATTAATGTCATGGGGCATGGCTGGCTCTTGACCGTGGTGGGACTCGTGGCATGGACAACTGGAAACGGATGTGTCTATTTGCTGAGACGTAACAGCCAAAAGTGGAGGATGGAGATGGACAAGGCTTTGAATGATTAGTGCTAGACCTGGATGACGATATGTTAATCCATTTAGTCATACCCATGATTGGATTGAGGGGCCAACGAGGAGGGCGACATATTTTAGATGTGTGTGTTCCTTGAAAGGCTCTTCCTGGGGCATGCGGATTGACCTCTGGTGCCCGATGCCTTCAACACCATGTTGTACGTCATCCCGGGAACCTGCCGGTATCTTATGTATTTATCTCCGTATTTATTGACTACGTAACTCCATTCTTGCAGGCGTCGATGCAATCTACCGAATGCTTTGATAACACCGGGGTGAGTTGTTCACTAGTGGTAGGTCGTCATAAAAAATGACCTGTGTCTTCGACAAAACTTTGACTGTTACTGTTATAAGTAAAGATGGGACTTCTGTATCAAATACACAGGTTGCCCTGCTCTATTATAGTGCCTTGGTAACAGTTCTACCGACCTAACATTGACACTTGCGAGTCACGGAGAGTTGATTTTTAAAATTCCTTTATTCAAGAGTCAGGCCACATCGCACCTCTCAAGCTCAAGCCTATGGCCCCGAAGATTATAAATCCATTCTTCTTCGCGTCATACTTCTCCGTATCCGATGATCCTGCTCTTCATCGTGATGTAGCTGCTCCCCCGGTAGTCTCACAGCCTGGTCCAACGCGACCGGCAACCCGCGATGCCTGCCACGGAGCATGACAAGGCACAATATAAGCTTGCTGGCAGTATGCCACGCTCCAGAGAAGCTATACGCAGCTGTCGGGATCCCTACGGAGATGCCTACCGTGCCGTACGCAGACACGACCTCGAAGATAATATTAAACACGGAAAATGTGACTGGATCCGCCATGAAGTTTGAGGTTTCAATCGTGGTGATCACTAGGACTGCCACCACCAGCCACCAGATGTCGTGTGCTAGCTGCCCGTGAATCTGCTGGCTGATGAAACTGATGCGGCTGTTTGGGTTGCTGCTGCGGTCCGGGCGACACGATGCGGGACCATCGTCGGGCGTGTTGCCGCGCTTCATGGGCGGGACGCCGACGCCGTGCCATGTGAAGGTGCGCTGTAAGGCGTGCCCGACGTCGACGGCCGCGTTGGAGCGGCTCAGCCGGCGAACAAGAGTTGAGCCTATCGATATCACGCCGTTGGTGTTTGAAGCCTGAGCGGAGTTGTGGCTATTAGGCGAGAGCAGCGGAGAGACTGCCTCGGGGTCGGAATCGAAGTTGGATAACTCATCGCCACCATAGATACCGAGCGAACGCTCCTCGTAGACGTTGGAGTGGCGCATCGTAATGACTACGGGGTACACTGAAATGTACATCATAATAACATAGAGCACCTGGAGGCCGATATAAAGCTGGGATATGGGCACGATATAGAAGCCACCAGACCGGACGGCTATGACAAATGTTTTAGAGTACTGATCAAGGAAAGTAGGTTGAAAGCTTACCGAGGGCCTGGAAAAGGCCGTCAATGATGCGAGAGCCTACAGAAAGACTGTCGATAAATGGATTTCCGAGATTCAGAAGCTCAAATGCGACCCAATCAATGGAATTCAACGACACGAGCATGAAGAAAAGCCACCAGGTCGGACAAGACGGGAATAGGTTCGTGTAGACTCGTCGAGGGTACTTGAGAACAAACTCGAGGGTGGCCTTGAGTCCCTCAAATGCATCTTCCTTGGTTACGGCTTTCAAGAGCTTGAGGCCCGTCCATATAATAAGGCGGAGGAAGAGAGGGTAGGCAGTATTACCGGCCAGGATCATCAGGCCCATTGTAATGAGGACGAAGTAGGAGTTCTGGAATGGTATCATGTTCGCGTCCAGAAGCGACATGCCCGAATTATTAAAGGCTGAGACGCCGTTGAAGATGCCGAGCCACCACGGGTTGATGCCGTTCGCTTTTGCAGTATCCGGCATGTTATTGCTTATCCATGCCCCAAGCGCGATGCATCCCAGGAACTGCCACAGGAAGAAGTAGATGGGCACCACGACTGCAAGGACTTTCAGGGCACGGTACTCGCACCCGCCGAGATTTTCACGTTCCTCGCTTGTGAGGCTATGAAACTGGCCGTTGCGATTCGAGGAGTGGCTCGTAAGGAAATGATGTATGCCGAGATCACCATTCGCGTGGTCCCCGAGCGTCTTGGCGGCGCCGTTTCTCCGCGTGGGCTGGATCTCGTCGAAGTAGGAAGTGCCGGTAGAAGTGGCATTGTTGTCCACGGCCCTCTGCGGAGCGTCGACAAAGACAATGTGTCCGCCGGGACTAGGCGGCTCTGCTAAAGCCTTGGCTGGCTCCGTCGAAGTCTTGAATGGCCCCACGATGTCGACATCGGGTAAGGACGAAGCATGCTGAGATCTTGGCCTCTCCTTGTGAATCTGCGGCCTGTCTACGACAGGGTCCAATGATCTCCTTCCTGTCGCTGGTAGAATCCGGTCGGGCAGAGGGACGGTCTGTGCCTTGCGGAATGAGACTGCCTTCCACAGCTTCGGTAGGGCGAGTGATATGCTGCTATTCTGTCGGCTGAGCCTGCGGGCGCGCTCGGCACGCACGACACGCTCGAAGCGCTTCTCAAAGACGTGTTTGCGCGCCAGCACTGTCCAAATAGAGACCCAGATGGTGCTGCCCAGCATGATAAGGAGGAACAGCATCGTCTGCTGCCAGGTCGTCAGGATGCTGAGGTTGACTGTGTTCAATCCGGCCTCGGTCATGGCAGACACCACGAGGAACAGACTATCGGTGTAGCTGATGGGCGAGGAAGGGTGCGACGACTGCCAGAAAATGACAGAGCTAATCAAACACACGACGGAGAAGTAGGCATAGTGGATGGTGATGAAGTTCAATGGCGGCAAGTACCTACGTGCTGAGACGACCTTTGCCACCCATGGATGGCCGTCGACGAAGTCATCCCAGCGCAACATTTTGTCCAAAGATATATGACTTCGGAATACGGCGACATAATTATCTGTGTATGATTAGAATCTCACCTGCCTGGCTGTTTGAGGCGGGAATGGGATGTTTTGCGGTGGCTCGGACGGGCCGATTGAGCCGAAATGAAATCTTGCCATGGCTGCAAACTTAGAGCGACAGCCAATAGTTGGCATGGAATCCAGGAATGACGAAGCCGGATCCAGGATAGTTTCCGTACTGTCATACCGTCATCGATCACGTGGTCTGTTTTAAGATTGTTGGAGAGGTAGCGTACGGCACATTTGATCCGAGGGATTGGTGTTGATGACGGATGTAGAGGAAGACCATAATCCCGGCCTGTCACACAACAGCGCTCATGCCGGACGGCTCGAAGTCTAGGTCTTAAAGTACAGCGGTGAGTTTCTTCTACAAAGGAGAGGGGATTCCAGCAGGAGGTGCTCTTACCGAGAAGTTTGGATGGTGGTGAATGATTAGCACTAGACCTGGGTGACGATAGGGTAATTCATTTAGTGATGCCCATGATTGGATTGAGAGGCCAACGAGGAGAGCGACATCTTTTTGAAGTATCTCTCTGTAGCCGAGGTGGACGGCAAGTATTTCTTACTGATATTTAAATCTTTTTGATGAGCTGCGTCTCAATCTCCCCAATTCAGACAAGGCGCGCACTTCCCACCCATGACCCTTATCTGCGTACCCTGGAAGCTTGAGCGCTATCGTCTGCTCTAAAGCTGACCCCGCGAATTGCTGAGTCATGCCGAGGACTTGATTAAGTTGGCTGCTAATCTGCCGACAACTCGGCTTATCTGCTGTGATTTCATCTTGCGATCCCCAAATGCCTCACGTTTCTCGTTGCTTGCAGAAAACCAGCTGAGAAAACAGGCCATACCAATTGCGCGGCATTGGCCTGGACTCGTATCTTACGTGCCACGTGCTCTTAGTATGGCCGAGACAAACTCGGAGTCACGATCGTCACAAATCCAGATGCAGACACTCACCGCAGTATGCCAAACCGTACCTCTTCTTCCTAATCATACACCATAAATGACACATCGCTAAAATCCATTTTTATTCAAAGTGCGACCTATGCCATTATAGAAAGGTAGAGTGAAGTTACTTGAGATTGCTAGATCTTGTCTCTGTTGGTGCACCGACTAACTTGCTATTGTGCAGGTCAGATGTGACCGGAAGGACCCCTGTGGTCGCTGCACCGAGTCCATTGTCCAGTGCCTACGTACGAGGCTACTCATACGTACAAGGAAGAGACGCCAGCGTTGGATGCAGCACCCGTAAGGCTCTCCTTTCCCTGCTTCCATATCCCCATTAACCTGGATTAGAACTGACACCTTAACTAACCACGCTGATCAACGAGAACGACTTACCCAAAACTCAGAGCTAGAAACCTATCCTACCCGTGATGAAGAACACTTGGAGTCTCCAATGCCCACGCCAAGGACCATGTTGAGTCCTTCCAATTGGGCTATGGGCCAGGGCGAGGCTACATCCAGGCTTGACCTCATCGACAATATAGGATTGAATGTCCATCAACCACAGTCTCAGCAAAGCCCAAACCAATCCGCGACAGCATCTCCCTGGGGACGTCCTACAGGGTCGACTTTGTCCTATGATACATCGTCTGATAAGGGAGAGAGGCGAGAGAGCCAGATAGCTGCAGCGTTCGAAGCACAAGCTTATATGCAGAGCGAGCTGCAAGAAAACCAAAGGATAGGCCACCAACAACGTGAGATATTGCAACTAGCCATCGAATTATCCTCCCAAAACGCTTCAAGCAATGAAGGGCCCGTATCAGACGTAGACGCCCCGCCTACGGAGAGAGCAGATTTCTCTGACCCCAGCATGTACCCTTCCTCTGAGGCTGTGTGCTTTTTACTGAGCGGTGAGATAAGACATGGATTGTGACTTGAACTTATGCCAGAGTGCTTATGTAACTAGGTTCCCGAACTGTGGCCGCCTCATTTCACTCAGAACTGTCATCCATCATCTCTAGGGTGACCTTTGAACGAATGGCTTTCGCTCTTATAGACCAGCAGGTTCATGGTCACACACGCGTACAGTATATCGTGTGTGTAAACTTCATTGCTCTTACGTTTGCTGTTGGCCTTGAGGCAGAAGACCAAACTCGGTCTATCCAAGAACGTCTAAAGACTCTGCAAGATGGATATCGAAGGAATGCCTTCACAGCCTTGCGCCATGTTAGCATTCTCGACCCTCCGAGCTTACCGCTCTTGCAAACCCTACTATCAGGCGTGAGTCAGGTTTCCTTCCACTTCAAAGCAAGTTTATGAAATTGCAGCAGGCTAACTGTACTCGTTTAGGCAATCCTCTACCAGATGGCAGGTAGTGTTGATAAATGCGCTCAGCTTAGTACCGCCGCTTGTGTTGTGTGCACACACTTGGGTGGCCGCTATTTCGCAAACCTAGCTGCCGGGGCTTCTCAAGCAGAGTCTCTAGAAGTTCGGCAGAGCCTTGGGCATTGCTACATACTGGATAAATCGCTGGCCATGACTCTGGGACGCCGTTCATTCTTGCCTGAGATGGAAGTCGACGCGGCCATGCTGATACCACCAGCAGTGGAGAAACCGAGCGCACCTATCTTCAACGTCTACATTGAGTTTGCCAAGATCCAGGACAGTATTGCTCGCGACATGCGAGCGCATCATCCAAGCACTAGTAGTAAAAGATTGGAGGCTGTTAACTCTCTTCGTAAGAGGATGAAGGATATTCGAGTCAAGATTCGAGAGGTTTGCCGGTCCTTCAAGCAACCCCTTTGCGGATTTGGTAACTAACCGTGCTTAATAGTTTCGTCTCCAGCCCCCGCATTGCACTGAGCACCTTCTCCAGGGAGAGTGGATGGGTGTAGATTTCACATACTTCACTATAATGACGACGATCATCCGCCTACATCCAGACTTTTCGACGAATGAACACGTCAGAGAGGACTGTCTCGAGAACGCGAGGCGTTCTTTGTCTGAGCTCAAGAATATGGAGAATCATGGCTTCAAATCTGGAAAATATCGGAACGCTTATTGTTATTCCGTCGCCTGGTGAGTTGTGGCCGCAACTTGCTGTCCATATATCACCTCTGCACGACTGACTTCTAACCGCTCACAGGGTCGTGCTATTGTACCCTCTATGCCCTTTCTTTACACTATTTTGTCATGTTGTGGAGACAAGGAACGAGAGCGATTTCCAACTTCTGAAAGAAGTCACTGATGGGCTGTCGATGTTCGCAGAGTATATTGCGTCGGTTGGAAACCTCCAGAAACTATGCAACACACTCATCTCCTTGTGCATAACACATCTAGATACCTTGACTGATGTTCCGAGCTCATGTTAGGACGCGGGAGAGTCCGCAGCAGAAGGCCAAATTGAGGCTCAGGTGGCTGGGGAGCGTTGCACAACCCAACAGTGCGTTGATGTCAGGTAGAGGGTTTTATTTCGGAGGATAATCATGCGGTGTGTCTCTTTGCAGTGTTGTCTTGACATTGAGGCATGCGACTCTCAATTCTTAGAATGAGATTGCTTTTCTTGTTCTTTTAGCCTAATATTACACTACCTTGGTGCCTCTCTGTGGGGGAATAAATTCCTTCGAGTTACTCCTTCTCTAGCCATTCGCCGCCGTACCACATTGAAATGTAGTTCTTGAAACCGCAGTCCTAGTGATTTCAGGCGTTGAGTGCTGATTGGACCTGCTGTGTTGTTGACTTCCACAAACTATGATCCAATGGATGCCTTCATGTTTCGCTCTCTCGCCGCTTCCACGGCTGCATCCCATGAGGTGGAATAAATATAGTACCCTCCTATCAATGAGTTTCTGTGGCATCGTTAATAAAATTCCAGCCTGTCTAGAGAGCATGTGGAGACTAACAAACCAAGGGCAACTGCAATCCCTGTCCACAGACCGAAAAGTTCCCATCGCAGCCAGAAAGCGGTCATGAAACTGATTGGCATGGCGATGATGTAATAGCAGAATACACTTATCAAGCCGCCGACCGATTGTTTTCCCAAACTCCTCAAAATCCCATTGAAGGTTATCGCCAAAGAGTCAAATAGCTGGAAAGTTGCGATGATAGGTATGACCTCGATGACTTGCTCGACGACACTTTCATCAGATGTCAACCAACCGGCAGCAGAACCGCCCAGTCGTATCATGAGTACGAAGTTGAGCGCACCGATGAAACAAGCACCATACGCCGCAATCTATTACTTGTTAGATGATTCCATCGTTCACAATTAGGTTGTCGCGTATTTACCGTAGCACATTGCTTCGCTTGGGTGGGAGCACCTCCTCCAATGAGATTGGCTATTTGAGTTGAGGCAGCTATCGCTAGCGCAAACGGAGCCTGGAAAGTCAATGCAATCAAGGGGCCGACGATGCTCTCGGCAGCCAACTGCGTCGTGGAGAGGTATGAAGCTGCAAGGGTCAGCACTTCGAAGGCGAGAAACTCTGCTTCAAGCATGAGGAAGCCCGGGAATGCTAATTTAATCATGACATCCCAGTTTTGGAAGGCCTTGGTTGTAAACCCGCCCCAACACTTTCTGCCGTCGATGAAATAGACGTAAAGAAACAAGCAAAACGGGAGTAGATTGTTAGTGATTGCAATCGAAATCGGGGCACCAATGAAACCCAGTTCCAGTTTCCAGACAAGAAACCAGTTGAGAATAGCGTTTAATGGAGCAAGTACGAGTAGAATGTGTGTTGCGGCGTGGAATATTCCTTGGGATTGGACGAATCGTTTGCCCGCCTCGAACGATGCATATCCCGGGGCGCCAAGGAACAAAATCTTCATGTATACACCAGCAAGGTCTGCTGTTCTCTTGTCGGGCACCATCGCGCCTAGGATTTTGTCGGCATTGAGCCAGATGATTCCAATAGGAATGGTCAATAGCCACAAGAAAATCACCATCTGTTGAAAGTAGAGGCCAACAAGATGATGCCTCCCGGACCCGTAGGCTTGTGCGCAAAGTGTGTCGAGGGCAGTTGCCATTCCTTGGTAGACGGCATACCCGGTAATATTTGCTGACATGATGGATAATGAAACTGGAACGAATTAATTATTGCTCCGTCGCTGCATCGCCGAAGGACCTGCCTGCTCCTAGCTCAATCTCTCCCAAATGGCCAACCGCAAATATGTTGGTGATGGAAAGAGAATGTTGTAATAGCCCTGCAACTATGAGCGGCACCGAATTTTTCGCCAGCAATCGAGCGTCTCGCACCCAATTTGAGTTGGCTTTTCCTCATGCTGCGTTAGTGGCGACCTCCCTTTTGGAATATACTTTGATCGTACCATCGGTTGAGTCAAGTTGGGAATTAGCCAACAATGGCATCCTCTCAGAGGCGGGCTCTGGAGGGAAGGAGGAAAAGAGTCCATTGTCATACGAGGCTTGTCCGTCCATGGTGACCAGATGGAGGGAAATACTGCGTACCAATGATCCTGCAGATGCAAACAAGGATAGAATGTCATCCAATAGCCGCAAACAAACCAGCTGGGCCGAAAGAATGCTCCCCCTAAAGAATGGAAACGTATTAAACGTAAGAATTATTTCCCAGGCTACAAATATTGATGGAGAATCGTCTCAATTTCCGAAGAACCAATGGAGGTTTAGCTTCTACGGCTATTACGAAGCCGGAAAAACATGTGGCTTCCAAACCGACTTTCCAAGACCAGAAGCTGAACGCCCCGGCATCAAAGGGATTGTCGTTTGGGAAGGAAAATACTTTGGTACCTGCGTGGTATCTCGTATCAAGCACCATCCCCACCCATATCGGTCGATACGATAGCCGGAAAATCCGATCGTGTGTGCCTTATCAGATAGTCGGATGACGGAACGTCTTATTTACTCGTATCTTGGCGTGTATTAGGGCAGTGTCGGATTGCGATGGGTCAGCTTCTATGGGGGCATTATTGACCTTGAACTTGACTACTATTGAGTGCATTTCATTCTGGGCGGCATCGAGTTCAGATTCAGCTTCGATACAATCAATTCAACAACTCTGTCATTCTCCATGATGCATTCAAGAACTTTGGTTACTATCGCAGTGCTTGGCAGCCTGTCTGGCGCAGCGATAGCGGTCCCCAGGCCGCAACATGACCAGGTGCCGCTGGCCTCTCAGTCTCACCACGAGCAGACTTTCCACGAGACTTCCATTTACAGATCATCAAAGATCACCAACTCGATGGGACATGGGCCCAACACGCCTCCCGAGTTTCACTTGTACGACAATTTTGGAAAGGACTCGCCGATGCCTGGAATAGCGACCTTTGCTCACATCAACTGGACCAACTGCTTTGTTCCTGAGAATGATGGGTCGTTTGACATTGGCATCGTCGGTATGCCCTTTGACTTGGGTGTGAGCTATCGCCCAGGTCAGCGCTTTGGGCCGATAGCTACCCGAATGGCTGCGCAGCGAATGGCTCCTTTCATTTCCTGGAGGTTAGACTTAATTCCTTCCAGTAATTGCTGGGGGATTTAACTGACATTATCAGTATGGCCCATGACATGGTCAACCCGTTTTTGGATTGGGCGACTGTTACCGACTGCGGCGACATTCCCAATTCTGTATTCGACAAATATGAAGCAGTTCAGGAACTTGGTAGTGGACTTCATTCCATGGCTTCCCGAAAACCCAAGAACACGACCATGGTTGACAAGGTTCGCCTAATAACCCTTGGTGGTGACCACACTATTAGTGAGTGCAGGTTTTTAAGAGCAACGCGCTTCAACGCAGCTTAGGGGCAAGGCTAATCACATCCGCATAGCCCTTCCTTCTCTTAGGGCCCTTTACCCTATCTGGGGTGAAATCGCTGTTATTCACTTTGATTCACACCTTGATACATGGAACCCTGCCCAGTGGGGAGGCGGTGTCAACAAATACGATGAGATCACCCATGGCACGCTGTTGCATTTCGCTCACGAGGAGGGTCTCTTGAAAAACGACACGGGAGTTCACGTCGGCACCCGAGCAGTACTCTTTGACAAAAGCGAAGATCTCCGACACGATGCCGAATGTGGATTCCGGTGTATCATGGCCACGGACATCGATACATTTGGGATCGATGCCATTGTCAAAAGCATCACTGAGAGGGTCGGCGATAGTCTCGTCTACGTCACCATTGACATAGATATTTTAGATCCAGGTTAGTGAATAATGCCGCCAAGTGAGCCTTTCTCTAACCTAAGTTCTAGCTTTCGCTCCAGCCACTGGCACAACTGAGATTGGAGGCTGGTCGACGCGTGAGCTCATGGCCGTAATTAGGGGGCTTAGCAATGCAGGTGTAAAGATTATCGGGGCTGACATCGCAGAGCTTTCACCCGTCTATGATGATGTCTCCCAGTCGACAGCGACAGCTGTTGCGCAACTCGTTTTTGAGTTGTTGCAATGGATGGTCAAAGTACCAGTCACGCGAGACTAGCCGGTCCTCAGTCTGGATTGGGTCACTTTGTGTAGCTAGTTGTGTAAAAATTAAAGACTTGTTTGAAGAAATGCGATGACGAAGGCTATTAACTGTGCTCCATGTTTTAAAAACTCGTATGAGATAATTATATTTGCTGCCAGTCCATCAAATACTCCCAGGTCCTTTTTTGCAACTTATTCGTCCTCATACACCTAGTATCGAATGACAGCATGGCTTCACTATGAGCTACTTACTGCCGGTCAACGTATCATCTTAGTTCTATTTGACCCGATACCATCAGTTTTTGAAATATTTGAAATTAATGCCCACCAACGAAGAGAAGGTTTCCGAAAAATCATGTAGTTGCTATATTCGTTAATTTATAGAAAAAAACTCCGACTTTTTCACCTTTAGATTCAATATGAAATGCTCAATTACCCAAATGCCCATAATTTTGCATGGAAATCCCCCAAAAATGCCATCTCGTACAAACCAAGATGCGAAGGTATAGGGTAACACACATCGCAGCAAGGGCTTAATCTCGTCGTATCGTGTAGTTTTAGTGTGACGGGCGTGGTTTGCTTGGCTGTATCCACTATCTGCCGAATATGATCTAGACTAATACACCTTATCATTCGACTTGTTGCCCAAATCACGTATCTTATGTCGTATCTACCGTTATCAGTCTTGTTATCGTACCCTTGCTCCTGGCCACCACCACTTTGGATCTACTTCGCATTCCTGCCACTTTCCTTGGTACTCATCCCATGTTCCTTCTGTATCTTCCACTATCGCCTAGCTGTGATACAGTACCTATGATCTAGTGGTGTAAGCGTTGATCTTGTGACCTCTGTCGGTATCATGCAATCGGGACGCCGCTGAGACTCGCAGGGTTGTCTTTATATCTAGCCATGGCATTCAGATGACAGTGCTCTCTCACCACCTCCAGCAAATATTCTTTCAGACATTGATTTCAGTTTCCTGACGCATTGAACCATGTCTGGGGAAGCCGCGACCAAGATCGAGGCAGGGTATCTGGTATCTGACAATGAAGGCGAAGCAGTGATAGTTGGCGACACGCACCAAGATTTCCAGAGAAACTATAATGTTTGGACGTTGTCGGCACAGGCAGTTGTTCTTCCTGGATCTTGGGCCTTTGCAGCAACCTCCCTCACAATCGCCATTTTCGGTGGTGGTGCGCCTGTTGCTATCTGGGGGACTATCGTCATCTCAGTATGCCTCTGCATGGTGGTCGCTTGCCTTGCCGAGTTCGGATCTGCATACCCCTCAGCAGCTGGATGCACATATATCGCTTCCAAGGTGGCTGGACCGCAATGGGGCCGATTTTGCGTGAGTTATGCCCCTTCATGTGGCTGACCTGGGCTAGATATGTTCCGAGCGGGACATTGATACCCGGATGATTGGCGTGACTTGTGCTGATATTTGCTAGGGTTACATGACAGGAGCATTCCACTGCCTCGGTGGTGTGTTCTCACCTCCGGCATTCTTGATTGTGCTGTCGCAATTGGTTCTCACTTGCGCAGCTATCTTTCATGAATCTTATAGCCCCACGCGTTGGCAAGTTTTCTTGCTGTATCAGTTCTGGAACGTGGTAGCCCTCGTTGTCTTGCTCTACGGTAGTCGAATACTGCCACTACTTAGTTCTATTGCCTGTAAGATTACCAACCCCTTTCAAGACTATCATAACTGACTTGGTAAAAAGTTGTTTTCTTGGCAGGTGGGCTGTTTGTTACTATTGGACTTCTCGTCGGCTTCGCCCCAGTCAAGGCCTCAAACCAGTAAGATGAGCAACTTAAACTACATAAAGCCCGCAGCTAACCACACTTGTAGAGTCGTCTGGTTTGACTTCCAAAACCTGACTGGATATGAGTCTCCTATCATCTGCACGATGCTAGGTTTGCTGGGCCCGGTCTATGGTTTTGGACCTCCTCACTTCCTTCTGAACATGGCCGAAGACGTCAAGAACCCATCCAAGAATATGCCCATCGCTCTGGCAGCTCAACAAATTGGAAGTACGATATTGTAAGTTTCAGGTGTGGAGTTCTACCTATTTGGTACTGATGTTGATAACGTAGGCTTTTGGCATTTTACATCGCAGCTTACTACACAGTTGTCGACTACGATGCTTTGTTCGCATCGACGTTTCCTTCCGTTGTTGGAGCTGTGTACCTGGACGCAACCCGCAACCGTGCAGTGACCCTTGTCCTACTCATCATCGTCTTGGCACCGGCGTTCTTTTCGTGCTTTAGCTACTTCCTAGCAAACATCCGCCTTTTGTATGGATTTACAAGGGATGGAGCTGGTATGTCTTCCACGCCACCGTTTTAAGATTGTCTTCTTTTTAAACACAAATCGCTAATGCACCCAAGTTCCATACCGTGATTGGTTTTCCAAGGTCGATACGCGCCGAAATATCCCAATCAATATTCTCTACGTGTCAACATTTATCAACTTCCTCCTTGGTTTTATTTACCTTGGTAGCAGTGCTGGCTTCAGCATTATATTAGGATCTTCCGGAATATTCTATTGTGAGTACTGGATCGAGTCACTGATAGAGTTAAGTCATAACGTTGCTTAGGTGCTGGCTACATTGTTTTCTTCGTCCCAACAATATTTAATCGTCGCCGGTATATCGGTGATGGAGTGTTCAAGCTTCCCTTCGGTGTCGGCATGGCCTTTGCGATTTTTTCGGTTATCTATGAGGCATGGACGATGGTTCTCTACTCTCTGCCTCCAGCATATCCAGTTACACCGGAGAATGCCAATCTGACACCGGTATTCTTGGTCGCCGGGACTTTATTAAGTTTGGCAGGGTACCACTTTCACGGCCGTACGCATTTCCAGACCTAATCGGGGAAAATATGGCACCACATTTTAGACAATACATCGAGTAATTTCTCTCGTATTCTTATTCCATGATCGTCGACGTCACCAGAGTGCGAGATTTTTTAAGCATGTATCCCTCCTGTGTCCCTACTGTATTGCTCGGATTTCAGAGAGCCTTGCGGGATGATATGGTACTGAATGAAGGGATTCAAGTACAAACGAGTACAGGATTAACGCCCAACCCTATTCACTCGACCACTTCAACATTTTGCTAGCCGTTTTTCGGATTTTCGCTGGGACCGCATACCTGAAAGCTCGTCTCACTCTGACAATATCTACTGATTAATTTATTCATCAAGATATTCACAGACCCTACATCCCGCCTTAGGTCACGATCTGGACGTCGGCCCGGCGGAGGAGAGACATGGATGGACCGAGTGTGCCGTCGAACATGTCATGCTGGATGCATCGTTGTATAGCTGGAGGACCCATACCTAAAGATAGAGGTGCCGTGGACCCGGCGACCCCAGCCATTGCGCCGCAGTATGAAAACAGTGAAAGGCCAAACATGAAGGGATTGCACATTAACTTCTAATAGAGTGCATGCAATAGGTCCCGTTGAGATGGGATGCTAAATAATAAGCTCTACTCATTTCCGAGTCCAGAAAAGCTAAGGGAGACAGCTGATTCAATCAATCTCAAGTTAACAATAAATATCCTATCAACGACGTATTGGAATATGAGCGCCGCCTCGATTTTTATGGATTCTTGCCGGCGATTCTCTGACGCATCGCACTCCTTGGGCCGCCATTGGTAACATGATTTGCTCCGACTACGGACCAAACACAGCTAATCGTCGGATCATTTGCCACCGAGTTTCGTCGATGCCAAGGATGGTGGCTCCACCATTGTAATTCCGGGAATTATTCGTTTAAGCCCATGCTTTTGGGCATCCGTACCTTCCCGAGAAGTGAAATATCCACAGTCTCATTTCCAGCCCCTGAAACCATACAATCGCGTCTCACATCAGCCAGTCGCTTGAATAACGATCCACTTCTACGTACTGATAAGGCGAGTGAGAGGTCACTGACGGTGAAGGAGAGAAGATGATCGACATGATGATTCTCCAGGCATAACGTAGCGCTACTCTGTTCGAGTCAGTTAATATATCAAGGTTCTTTGTTTTGGGGGTGGTAGAAGATTTAATGATGAAACAAATGAGTGGCCGACAAAGCACTGAGGCTGACACTTGGTTGGTGGTTCTGTATTGCTTCTGGATGTTGCGATACTGCAATTGCCAAATCGCCCCTCTGCTTTGTCTGAAGAATCGATATTTTCTTCCCCATTGAATCCTCCCTTTACTATCCGAGGCCTAGATAAGCATTGGACAATTCCTCTTACACGGACTGCACCGAGGGACTCTTTGTGTTACATTTGGTGACATTGATGTGCAAGTATGAATGAGCAACTGAATTGATCCTGCCAAAACTTCTAAGGCCCAAGGCAAATTGGATGGGGAACCGATGGGCATGCGGCTCAGCTATCAGGAACGCAGCGACTAACCGAAGCACGTGGCTAAACACACATGCCGCATCCTCTCGCAATTTGTGCTCTGAACATCTTACTCCATGATTGGGAAGGAAACGAGTTGGGACCTTCAGGGCTGGTGGCAGAAAATGGTCGGCTAGGTTCTCTTGCCCTCGTGTTTGTGCATATAATATCTTTTAGCAGATCGTAATTTGCTGGGACCTTCAGATCTTAGTTGGTGTTTCCATGTTCTTCCTTAGCACCTTCGAAGCTTAAATGCTTCCCCACAAGTGGTTGCTGCCTTTGCAGACCTTGTCTCGTTGGGCTCTGAGGCTAGACTATGCAGGCCTGATTCCACTAGTGACGTCGCCGCGACGATAGCATCCGCTCCGAACTAACATCGACCACTCCTACTCCCTGGAGCTTCAAAATTGACGACGGAGATTCCGATGGGCAGCATCTCTACGGTATCTACGGTGGTGCCGCAAGGATCGTGCTCGAAAGTGAGAAGGCCAAGGCGGAGATCTGCACACTTGAAGTGGGAATATCATACCTGAAACTTGGCAATGACTACGCCCAAGTCGGCTCAAACTGGAATGGCCGCGTGACACCATTGGTGCCGCCTCTGTGAAATTTGGCCTGTCTTGTATGCAACCTAGAAAACTGCTGTCGTCAGTGCACGAGGCCGTCGGGTATTCTCAATGGTTATGTCTTTTGAGTGAACTACTATTCAGACCCGGCGGGTTTGAGCTGGTTTACAGAAGATACCCCGGCGGGTGAAGGCAGTGAAATAGAATACATCAACGCCAAGTACGAAGAAGCTGTTGACTATTGAAGATGCTCCGTCGCTAGACCAATTACTTGCATCCTCGAGCAAAGGTCTAAAATTATTCAACGTCCCAAGCTTAACCGGACCAAAAACCCAAATTTAACAGTCGTATTGAGCTGTCCAAAGTTTCTGGAAGAAACTCAAGTGTCTCTAATTCTGCGACGTGGATGTCACTGCGATGGGGTGTAATAGTGATTCGGAAAAGTTACACTGAGCTATTCTTGTACAGGGAAGTGTAAGTGGGCTTTGTGCCTGGACGTTCCCCTACATGCATACCGAAATTTTTCGTAAAATACCGGCACAGAAGCCGGCCAGGGGAGATTCGCCGCAAACATGGGCCGGTGGACATGGGTCATGCTCCACTGAACTCGTTTGAGCAGCCCAACTCAATTTTTGAGCAGTGGGTCGTAGATATGGGCATCGTGTCCATTCAGTCGTTTCTTCATTTATTCGAAGGACGGGGCGGCCCTCCCGGAACTCAAAGTAGTGGCAAGGTGAGATGACACGTTCAGGCGACATTTTCCTCCCAATGGAACTTATCTTCCGGGCAAGGCACAGCCGTGTGGCAAAGCCCTTGGCATCATTTGAGGCTCGGTCTTATCTTTGCATCCCTGTCGTCAAGGCCTGACGTCCAGGGGCGTTCGCCGTTCACCGAGGACTTGGGATTGGGACCGCGCACCGGAAACTCGCCCGCGGCGTGGCTCGATCACGCTAGCGAAGCCTGATGCAACATGATTTTCTCGCTGTAAGGTGACGCATCGTTCCTCGCTACCGGGTCTAAAAGGGGTGGGGGTCTTCGATCAGGGATCGTACAGGCCAGTCCAGGGGGTCCCTGTTCGTTTTGCTCCGGTCGGAGCCTCAAATGAACGTCAATCGAAGCACGTCCGGCCTCCAAGCTGAGGGACACGTCGAATTTTTCTACTTTGTGGCTCGTTATTGGGCATGGTTCAGCTTGGGCTCTTATTTCGCCAAGGTATCGCCGTGGCCGTGTCCTGGGTTACGTATCGCACATCACGAGATTCTTAGCATATCATGATTCGCGGCAGCGATACGACAATTACTTCGGCCAGTTTTATGGATCGGGTGATTGCGTGGAAGCTTCCGTAGATAGATATGAGTCCTCCTTTTCAGTCTATAAATAAGGCCGCTTTGCCACTCAATTCCGGTTTATTGGTACTTAACCATGAGCGCATCGATTATCAAGCTCCCCTTCCTCCTCTCTTCAGCACTCTGCTTTCAATACAGCGAATACCCACCTTGAAATTAACATGGATCGAAGAGATCTAGACGCCCTGTGGGTCGACTCCAATGTGTCGACCCGACGCAATTCGATCGAGTCGCTTCGCGCGATGGCCATTTCGCCGCCAGACGACAATTGCTCCCACGACAGTCGAGGCCACCCCCTGGATATCATGTCTCCCATTGTCGAAAAGCCCACAAATAAGCTAGACGTGGAGAAAAATATCGACTGCACGGATCCGGTTCCCCAAAAGGTGTCTCTCCGACAACGGATACATCACTTCACCTGGGCCTGGTTCACACTCCCAATGAGCTGTGGAGGCCTCTCATTGGTCATTTTCGTGCAGCCATACCAGTTCACAGGGCTTAGAGTGATCGGAACGATCTTCTACTCATTGACCCTGTTTCTGTTTTCTATTGTTTGCCTTGCGATGTTGTGCCGCTTCTTGTTCAATCACGATGATTTGACCAAGTCGGTACTACATCCTCGCGAGGGCTTCTTTTTTCCGACATTTTTCCTGGCCGTGGCTACGCTCATGACAAGTACCGAGCGGTATGCCATGCCCGAGAATAACACGAAATATATTTGGGCTACTCAGGCAATATTTTGGGTGTACCTAGTCGTCACCCTTGTGCTTGCTGTCGGACAGTACACGTACCTTTTTGCTGCCCACAGCTTTAATCTGCAGACAATGATGCCGAGTTGGATTTTGCCCATCTTCCCGATCATGCTGACTGGCACCGTCGCCTCGGTCATCTTGGAACAACAGAGCTATATCAACCCACTCCCCATCATTGTCGCTGGCGTTACCTGCCAGGGACTCGGCTTCTCAGTCGCCGTGATGATGTATGCTCACATGGTCGGGCGATTGATGCAATCCGGGCTTCCAAATCGAGAACATCGCCCTGGTCTTTTCATGTGTGTTGGCCCACCGGCCTTTACTGCGCTTGCCCTGATCGGCATGGCGGATCGGTTGCCACAAGATCTTGTGAGCTCTGCCCAGTTCACGATCGATGCCAACACGATCCGCGCTGTGGCACTTTTCAGTGCTATATTCCTCTGGTCCCTGAGTCTGTGGTGGTTCCTAATCGCCGTTGTCGCAATCGCAATGTCCCCACCAGAGTACTTTCACCTCGGCTGGTGGCCGATGGTATTCCCTAATGTCGGATTCACATTGGCGACCATTGCGATTGGCAATCAATTGCAATGCAAGGGAATCCTCTGGTTTGCAACTGCAATGACGTTGCTTATTTTCATCACGTTTTGTGTCGTGTTCTATTTTAATATCCGGGCTGTGGTAGTCGGGGACATTATGTATCCAGGAAAGGACGAAGACACGGAGGACCATCATTGAGGCGTTGTACTTGAATCTTAAAATTGTATAAATATTTAGAGGGATTAAAGGATAGAGTATATTGGGTCGGGTATAGACAAAACATGTACAGTAGTGATACCAACTTGGGCTGGGACGGATATGATTGTTGCCTCCTTTACTTATTCGATGCTGAATGCTCTAATAGTAATTACTCGGTTCAATGCCGTCCTTATCACATGGTGCCACTCTAATCACGCATTGGTCATGCAAATACTAAGTTACTGGGGCGCAGCCGGTAGTGAAAAATAAATTGGTGGTGGCAAGACAGCCGGAGCTGGGAACGGGAGTGGCCTGCTGCTTGGGTGGGTCAAAAAATGTACCAATTCGGAATATCCGGAGCACAGAAAAAGTACAGAAAATATCTTTTTCGCCATTCGTCCCCGTCTTTAAATTCTGATGCAATAAATCCCGAATCAAGGCTTGGATTTCCGGTGAGAATGGAAGAAAAAGACCTGAAGAGGGTTTGTCTTGACGAGCCACAATAGTCCCAGCATGAGCAAACGAGCCGATGTCATAGCGATACCCACGTTATAGCGTGTAATAAGTAAAAAAAAGGTGATAATGAGTCGAAATGGGAGAAGGCACCATTATTGGCTTCCCAAAAGGAAAGTGGCTTCCTTAAGATCTGTGTGGTTCTTCTGGGCTGACTATGCCATGGCATTATTTGCACCAATGGATTTTGTGAAAGAGACCACCCCCGATAATAGCTTGGCACCCGTCTGGCGATAAGGACCCGGTAAAACAATTGACGGCATATGATACAAGGATGCATTTTCTCCACGTCGAAATGCTCTTTTGGTGGAACTCACTAGTTGTCTCCAGTACCGGCGCCGCTGATGAGCACTCGTTGCTGATTTCGAGAAGTAGACGGAGTTTGCCGAGCCCAGACACCGTGATGGTTGCAGTACTAATTTGCGTTGCAAGACGCAGTCTGCCTAACGGCAAGCCTCTTCACTGACTTCAGTTAGGCCGAATGGGAGACATTCATAATAATGCAGGTTCCATAATATTTCCTAGAAATTGTCTCCTTTGCCAGCTGGAAGACTTCGGTTGGAGAGTCGCCTTTTTGATTGGATATGTTTCCGAATGAGAGATGTTGGTTGGCCTTGCGACCGATCACAGCTCCACCGATCTCCACGGAGGTTCTCTCACGAGGCGTATGTAGGACTTCAGCTTTGCCAAGCCACATATATCTAGCGTCCAGCTACAGCGGGTGACATGGCCCAGCAATTAGGCTTAATCTTGTTGGCAATGCCCCCTACAAAAAAACGGCAGAAGCAAGTGCAGAGCCTCAGCGAATGAAACGGAAAGTTTAAACGAGGGCTGAGAACGCCACCTTGAACTTTGAGGTGAAGATCTGCATGGCTTGGTCCAGACCGCGGATGTCTGGGATCCGTTGGTGCAAGCATGAGGTGGAAATGGATTGTGGAGGCAGGTAGCTGTACAAGGACTGCGGCCGGTGAGTTCAAAATGGCATGCCCTGTTGGTCATCATCTCCGGTGTGCTTGTGGCGCCGCCTTACTGCAGTGTATTCTTGATGGACTTGCGGTCAGAGAAGAGATGACAAGGGAAAACTCGAGACGATTTCGCGTACCTCGACTCGTTCAGTGACCATACTTGCAGTACGATCACCAAGGACGCTGCAATGCAAATAGAGTAGGAATTTACCCACACCACTAGCCGTATTAAGGTGCGGCTTCAGCCTTGTAGTAGGCGGGGTCTAGACTGCAGGCCCGTGACCTACGCCATTTGTTTGATCTAGATCGGTGGCAATGGAGAACGCCTACGGAGGCGGAAGATTGCGGTGACAGAGGTTCGAGATTCAGCATGCCGCTCCGAAACCTCAGAAGGACGACTCTATCGTCGTCATTCGATGTGGCATTGGGCGCCACAAGGCTGATGGCTGAAGACTTTCATAACCCAGGCGAGGGGGCTGGGAGGTGATGAAGAGTGACAAATACACTGCCTACTACCTCAGCCCCATCAGCTGCCTGAGTCCTCAACTGACGCTCAAACAAGTGGCATGATCAATCAATGCGTTGCCAGGCAAATTCCGCGGTACATGGGCGCCGATCAAGTCTGTGGCTCAAACATGCCCAACCAACAATCGGGGCTTGCGCCACTGCTGTGACAACAACGCATCTAGGTCTTAGTCCGCGACTGTAAAGAGTTAGATGCATCAAAGTGGCTGCACTATTGCTGACACTGTCTTGGTAGGCGAGGTTAGCAACAGCAGGCGGACAGCAGAGACTGCATTAAGCTATTGAGGAGAGTTTTTAAGAGAGGGTTAAAGCCAGGGTTTTGTACTGGTACACTGTCCTAGCCGGAGAAGAACCTGGTGGAAGACGCAAGGGGCGGCTGATGACGCTCCCTGCCGCCACGCCTGATCGGAAGGAGGCCCAGTCCAACGGAGACTATCACGGCACTCAGTTGAGTGGCGCCATCGTTGTCCTCATAGTGTGGAGTAGCCCAACACCCTCAGCTGAACCAACCAAGCCACAGGGAGCAGGTTCAAAATTTGAGTCTCCCCGGGAGGAATTGGTGGGGGTGTAATCCCTTCTTGATTCCTCGTGCCCTTTCCCTCCCGAGAACTTGGAGAAGTGCGTCCAGTTGATCAATGCCGACCATGATCCGTCCACAATCATGGCTGGAAAGTCGAAAGCGAGCGCTCTGGGCGCTGCTGTCGCTGTGCGCTGTCCATTGGGTGATTGCCAAAAACCCCAAGGACGACTTCTGTCGGAGATTCGCACACCAGACGACGGTCATCGATGACAAGCTGTACATTGATGGGGGCTGGGTCAACTTCGACGACTTTCAACAAACGCACGAAAACTACTCCAGTGAGTCATCTCTACCCTCCTCCACGAAGATCAAATGGAGCGATGGACTTGGCTAACGCACCAGTCAAGACACCTGGCTAGCATATCACGATCTCAACCACCTTGTATCCCGAAACTCCGAACTTTGGCCCGACCTGAACATCAGCTTGAGCAAGAACGACAGGCAAGTCGAACCCCGGCATTTGGATTGCCACAATAAAAAAGGTGCATCTGCTAGACGGATATACTGACTGGTCTTGCAGCATTCCCTCTGTGAATGGTGGGATGCTATGGGGCGACAGCGTCAACAAGCGATTCTACGTCTACGGAGGCGAGTGGAACGGCGGCTTTGCACAAGACCCCTACACCCTCCTAAGCTACGATATCCTCTACGACAAGTGGGATGACTTTGGAGCGCCCGACATCAGCCCCCCGCCGAAGCTCGCCTCCTACGGTGCCGGAGTCGGCGTATCGGAGACCGGTATGGGCTATTACCTTGGGGGATGGATCAGCAATGCCTCCATGAGTGGATGGACTCAGCCGCGAACGATGAGCTCGAACTTCTACTCGTACGCCTACGATACAGGCAAATTCTCACAGGCAGCTGGCCCTGACAAAAACCCGAGAGCAGAAGGTGGGATGGTCTGGCTCCCAGCTGGCGATGCCCTCGGACTCCTTGTGTACATGGGTGGTGTTGTCAGTCCAAATGGGAATGGCACGGAAGCCCCTCAAGCTTTTGACGAGGTCTTTGTGTTCGATGCCCAGGGCAATTCATGGTCAAGTCAGAAGACCACTGGAGAGATACCACAGAATCGGCGCCAATTCTGCGTTGACGTTGCATGGGCACCCGACAAGTCAAGCTTCAACATGTAAGTGCGAATTTCGCCCTCAACCACTAAGAGCAATACTAATCCACTCAATCAACAGCTACTTGTGGGGAGGACTGAGCGTGCAGCCCCCGGTTGTGAATACCACCTCGTTCAACGATATCTACATCCTGACCCTCCCCTCGTTCATCTGGGTCAAGGCGTATCCCGACCACCACGGAAACGCCACGCTGCCCCCAGAATACGACCATTACAGCGCTTCCTGCAATATGGTCAAGTCAATGTCGCAGCTGTTTGTCATCGGTGGCACCTACACGGACACGGATGCCTGCGACCTCGCTGTCGATGCGTGGGCGATGCACAACTTTTGGACGGGGACGAGCCAGAACGCCGGCGATAACGAGACGTACTGGGCATTGTACGATCCTTCTGTCAAGACCAACGTCGTTCCCATTGACGTCTACAATGTCACTGGCGGGGACAAGGAAGGCGGCGCAACACTCTTGGCGCCAAAGTCTGGGTTTGACTCGGGCAACAAGCCGCTCCAGGATCTTCTAGGACGAAGGCCCTCGATCCCAGAACGTTCTCCGACCCGCAAAGTCACCTTCGAGACCAAGTCGCCGTCGCCGACGCCGACACCCGATAAGGGATCGGCGCTCTCTACTGGCGCTATCGTCGGCATTGCAATTGGCGGCGCCGCGGTTCTAGCACTCATCGTGGCCGTATGGTTCTGTATCGGCCGAAAGGTCGTCCGCCGGCGCGAGGAGCGGCGTCTGTCCCAAATGACGCAGACACAGACGCAGCCTTTGTACTATGGCGGCAGCCCTGCTACTCAGCCGAGCCTCGCCAGCCCACACACGTCGGTGGGGTACTGGGGATCCAGTCCAACAAGCCCGCATATGGTGACACCACACCAGACCACCCCGATGCCGCCGTCTGAGCTCCCTGCAGAACATCACAACGACATACACGGTATCAGCGAGCTCCCCCAGCAGAGGGAGAGCGACAAAGGCGCTGTGTCCCCTGTTGGTGTGCCGTCTCAAGGCCATTCTCCCGCTCCTGCTGCTAGTGTAACGCCGGAAGTACACCACTATGGATTTTGAGCCTGTGTAGCCCGCAAGAGGGATATGACTAGGGCCCGGGCTGGCTGGATGGCGAGATATATAAAGGTCGATCACTTGCAGTCATTAAGGGAAGGACCCCGGCTTTTGACATCTTGCAAGCTTTGTCTTCTGTTATGGGCCTCAGTGCCAGTTGCATTCACGGCCAGCAATTTTATTCCTTTCCCTAATTTCTGATGTTCTCTATTGATAGGCCTTCTCTTATGTTTAATGGAACGGAGTACAATTGGTCTTGGCCCTTTAAGAATACGAATTGGCGTGGACAATAGCAAATGCAAATACGTCTAACCACAGGTAAGAACACCTCACCGATGTCGGTTAAGCATTAAGGAGAGAAAGCAGCAGGCTACCATTTCATACTTAGGGAATCTGGCAGAAGCATTTGGGAGGATTTGGTCTTTCTGATCTTGCAGATCAGTCACTATCAATGTGTCTTTCACGGTGCTGAGAAATAAGGCAAATAAATACGACAAGGTAGATTGTATATTTATTCAGAATTTACACAAACATAGCCGTACGTGCACCTTATATCATAACGATTTAGCGAGCCTGTTTAACAGTAACTGTAACTAGTAGCCTTAGTGGCGACACCAGCTTTGATCAGATCGACAAGACTCCAGAAATCCCGCTGAACACCTTCTCCATCAACAGCCGTGTTGGAATAGGACACGGCAGTCCAGAAGGCGCCTCCACTGACATGCTTCTGCCAAGCATACCGCTGCGTATCAAAGATACTCTTACGCTTGGTGACATTCAGAGTGTTGTTGTACATGGTTTGAAGGGACCACTCGCCAATGAAGACAGGAAATTTGGTCTCCTCCCCGAGGTACGAGGCCTGGCCGCAGATCGCAGGGGAGACGTACTGGGAGTAAGTACCAGCAGCGGCGAAAAAGTAGACATGGGAGTCGATAACCAGGTTCGTGTTGGCATCGAACAGGGGCGACCAATAAGAAGCTCCCTTGAAGCTATCCTGCAGCATGACAGGAATGCGCTTGTCAACAGCAACGACCCTCGTCAAGACGCCGTCCATATACTTCATGATCCAGGCGGCAGCTTTCTCAGAGAGACCATCGGCGGAACCGAAAGCAGCCAAATTGTCACTGGCCTCGTTGATGGGAGCGATAGTGAATGCATTCTTATGGCCGCTGTTTTCGATGAATTTGAGAACCTTATCAACAGCCTTCAAGCTGTAGTCTAGGTTTGTGGTATTGTAGAACCATGCATCGTGGAAGAGAGCCTCGCCAATGTCGAGGTTGTTGATGCCACCGGGAAGCGAGTGGAGGCCAATGATGATGTGCATCTTGTACTTCTTGATGGCGTAGTTGGTGATCTTCCGGAGGTGCGCTTGCTGGTTTCCGTGATAGAAGGCAGATCCAGGAACATTGACCCACGCAGCATAGGTGGTGGTGATGCGCAGAGTGTTGATTCCGATACTCGCTAGCGTATCGATGGTAGAGGTATTCAGGAACGACTTGTAACGCTCTTCCAGGATGGGACCGCAGCTCTTGCCAAGAGCTTGGCAGAGGTTCCACTCATCTGGAGTCGCGGCGGCGGCGCTGCCAAGCGACGTCCACCAGATCGGATCGTGCGTCCTCTCCTTGGCAAGCCACCCTCCGAGGTTGGCACCGTTGGCCTTGAACGTCCTCCAGTTGGTGAATTTCCCGTCGTCGCGGCAGCCCTGAGACCAGTGGATGTCGTGATGGACGGGCTTCCAGTGGACAGGTACCGGTTTGACGGTGAAGGGACACTTGTGTTTGAAGTCCCTGGTATCGCCGTGTTTGCCGACGTCCGCCCCATAGTTCTTGGATCGGGTTTCAAGGCTGTGGTCTCCGGTAGGAACTGCTGAAGAGGAGCCTAGCAGCAGGCTGACACAGAAGATGGAAGAGAGCTTCATGGTGGGAGTCAAAGCGAACGACTTGTGGGAACAATTTGAGATCTTGGAACATTTCAGTAGAACGGGCACTGTCATGTCTATTTGTATAGGAGTGGCCACATCCAATAGTGTTGTACAGAAAGGTCGGCCATTTTCTTGATGAAATTAGTTGTTGCCACCGGAAGCCACTCTCGATAGACGGCGGCATACTAGAGCTGACCACGATGCCTTCGCCTGTCTCTTTTGGGATCTACGGAGTCCCCGTAGATTGTCAATAGTCTCGGCCTTCCACAAACCAGCCACACCAAGACTTGGTGTGGCCTTGGGCTCAAAAGACTAACAAAAATTTCAGACGGTAGTTGGCTAATGACCAACAAGCAGTCCACAGGAGCTGAAAGTGTAGTCCACAAGATCTCGTATCTGCCTCACAAGGCTAAGCATAACATGGCTAGTAATAGTCGGCCCGAGCGGATCGACGTCTTCAAACCGGGAGCCCGGCTCAGTGGAGTCATGCCCATGGCATCACCACGTGGTGGTTTAATTTGCTTCAGCTCATGTTATCAGGTGGGATTGGGTCTGGACTGGAGCTATTCATCAATAATTCCGCTAGTCTTAATAAGAACTGTCCGGGTCAAGTCCGAGTTGGAGGGCCGGAACGTTCGTACTTGCATGAGGTAGTAAAATACTGCAATTATGATTACAAGGAAGCTCAGCCCTCGGGGAATCGAGGACCGAGACTAGCACTAGTCAGGGCTCAATGGACAAGGCGAATAGGGCTGCAAGGTTAATAGACTGTCACCTTAGTGTACTCGGCGTAGGTATGATGATGACCGATCAGAGCTTTATCAGAGAATGAGTACAACCGGAATTCCCGGGAGAGGTTGTTAGTTGTGGGCTCGGTGTGCCGGAAAAGCCGGTCATTAGCGTAGATGAGCACCCAATAAGCGTGGCTCTAAGTCGGAACACCATCGCAACGGTCAAGCCAATTGTGAAGAGAAGAACCTACCGTATTCTCAGGGGCAAACGGGGCAAAACGGCCGGGTGATTTCACGGATGCAGAGGATCCCGAGTAATTAGAACCGAATGCCAATTTGATGGACTGGGCGAGCATAGCGGCCAAATCGGCCACTTTGAACATGCAGACCAAGTTCCGGATCGAAAAAGAAGAAGGAAAAGAAAAAAAAGCATAAGATTTGATCGAAGGTTTAAGTTCATGCACGCGTATTATTTTTCACCTCCACCTCTAGCTTTTACGTGAGCTTTGGCGCACAAGGCCTCATCTTTCATGTTTTTGGCCATGCACACTAGTGCTACGGCAGTCTCCGCGTTCTTTGACGAAGTTCTGGCGCCTACGATAGCCTCCTTTCCCGTTCTCCTCGATGGTTCATATGTGACCTAGTTCCTAACCTGGACTGGGTGGTATACTCAAGATGATGCATCCGCGCCGTCCTACAGCCATGGGTCGAATAAACTCCAGCAACAATCCGAGTTTTCTAATTGTAAAGTGGCCCGCAAGTGGTCGGGGGAGGTAGATAGCCTGTTCACGATGCTAGTCTAGCGGCTTAAGCGTAGTAGTATAGACTTGAACCTTTTAATAAGTTACTTCAATAAAGTGATAGCTTCTACAGACCTTATAGCTAGGAGGGAAACAGTTATGATAAAGTGACCTAGCAAGCTCAAGTTAGCGTTTAGCAGAAGGTTTATATTATCACTATATCTAGCTAAAATAAATCAGATAACTAATAAATTATTTATCTTATTATATAGTAAACTAGCTTCATAATCTCTTGTGATGTAGAGGAAATATATTTTATTCATAAATAGCACTTTACTCAAGGCTGGCTTGAATATTATTTCTATACCACGTCTCGGCTTAGATTTAAAAGCAGCGGCGTGTCCTCTGTGCGCCTAAGGCCAAAAGTTCTCAGAAAGGATCGAGCTCATCCCAGAACAAAGAGCTTAGGTTCCAAATCTGGGGACTAAGGAGGATAAGGCGTGTGCAAACGAGCCAGAGCTGCGGCAGCACAGGATGAACCAAACTGCGTGCAAGATGCTACACCCTGGACCTGGGTACTCAACTAAGCTGTAGCCCCTGTCGAAACATATTGGGCGACATGGCCAAAAATCTGAATCTGGGCAGATGTGTTCCATATCGGCGGCCCGCTCGGCTTATCATACCAGACGTCATCAGGACTCGTTGGCAAGACCGTCAGTCTCTTCCTCAAGGAACATATCCCTGGCCTCTACGCCCCCAATAGGCAAGAACTAGCAGCTCAGCAACGTCGTGAATGCAATGTGCACTCGGCCCCGACTGCCCGCAAGCGCCGTAGGGATGGGCCACCCACTGCAGCTGCCTAGAGTCTTAGTAGCTAACTATATTGTCATACCTCTCGAAGTCGTTGTTACCAGAGGGTACAGAAGCATTGGGTGCAGAGGTCTTGGGTACCGGGTCATGTCTGTAAGAATGTCACGTAGTCTTGCAAGTGGTGACGTAACTTCGGTCAATGCCGCATGCGTGAACAGCTCAGCACATCGCAACTTGAGATGTTGCCAATACATTACAAGTACAACGAGCTAAATTTTTCCTGCAGAATATTGTGCTATATAAGGTCATATATTCGTTAATATATTCGTATAATAGCACTTTGACGAGGCGTGGTCTATGATGCCAGCTCGTGGCAATAGTTCTGAAACGTACTGCATGCACATCGCGTGGAGAGTCGGCGTCGAGTGAATCCCGCCTCCAGCCATGGACGTCGTGACGACGGGTGTGTAATGCACCATTCAATAGTTCTGTCTTATCGCTTTTCTCCATTGACCGCTATTCTGTGATTATAAAGCGATACTGAGGGGGGCTCGAAAGCGTCCCCCCCCGTGACTCGTTCCTCATGGAATGGTGGCCGGCTTTGAGGCCCCCTAGGGAGTATGACGAAAGAATCAGCCCGAAGACGCACCCAGGCTGTGTCTGCAAGACTATGACTCACCGACAGCAGTCTCTACGCCGCCATATCTGACCGCTTGATGTTCATCGCCATGTTCGGAATGTGCCAAGCCAGCCTCTCACGAGTTGATGATGTCCATTGGGATGATCGGCTGCCGAAGATCCGAAGCAGACACCACCTTGTTCTTGGGTTACGGCAATCTTGGTCCTCCTACTTCTGCAGGGAGGTCAAGACCAGCCAGCCACAAGCTGGTGTAGAAGGGACAAGTTTCCACACTGACCTGCTGGTCCATGATGCGATGCAATGGCAAATTCAAGCTGGCATTAGAAAAGAGGCTTCATCTTTAGTGCAATCAACATCCACTTTCAAACGCTCGTGCATCTTATCTTAACTGAGGCCCGAGACAATACTATTGGTTATAGCGGGCTGTGAATATGACGAAATGTGGATCAGTACTGAAACACTGAGAATCACGCCATGCATCTCGCATCAGTCGCCCCCGATTTGAAGAACATGTTGAGATACACCGCTTGCGCACTCGCTGTACTAATCAGACAGCCTTTTACGCCAGTCAGAAGGTGAATCAGAAAGGTTATAAACCGTGAATTGAATCCACAGGCTCGTGAGAAGAGCTCATATGGCGAGACACTCAGTCAAAGCATTTCCAATCATACATCCAGCGCTCCTGTTAAACCTGGGGTACCGAAATCGTCACAGCCCTAGGTAGTCTCGGCCCGCTCCCGGCTCAGCCTAGTTTAGTTTATCCACTTACCGACGATCGAGGTGCCGGTACTTGAGTAAAACCTGTAGAGACGGAGAGTCCTGTTCGCGGGTGTAAGTGGTTGTCATGCAGAGGATAGAAAACGTGGCACCCCAAAACTGAGCCCCATGCTTATAAAGCGATGGCGTCTCTTAAAAATGCTACAGAAATCTCATAGCGAGAGAATAGCCATACAAGGCAGCATGTCTCTGTTTTTTTTTTTTCTCGTCTTTAAATGCAGTTATTCTGCAGGAACCCAATCATGCGATATACGTGAAAGTGGCCATTTCAGTGTTGACAAGGCTTTTGGTAAGGTATGTTTTCTGGCTACCGCATGATTATCTTGCATTCTCAAAGGGACAAGAGGACAAAGAGACACGGATACATGTACGGCGCTGGTAGTGCTCAGCCTGCGTTCTAATTTCAACACCTGACCGGGGAACATCTTCTGGTGATATGCAATACTACTGAGACCAATTACAAAAGTGGCATAGATCTTACATGTGGCTGATAGTTGCAAACTGAGCTACGGTCGAGGCTTTGATAGTGAATGCATATCGCCTGAAGCAGTGCGATGGGGTACGTACTCCGATAGAACGGTAAGGTTGCGGGGGTTGATGCAGGAAGAAACCAACCTCGCATTGGCGCTAGGCCCAAGTATTCTTTGAGTCTCGAACATTCTCTCCCAGCCTTATTCTCTTTCCCCGCCTTCTTGGCCGTCGACTGAATAGATGTGGAAATTACTGTGGAAACTGCTGCACATTTCGTAGCGTAGATGGAGGATATTCCGATTGGAGAGCAACCTGCCTGTACCGACACCGGTACATGTTGTGGAGATGTCGGTAGTAAATTGCTTTGACCTAGGATTACATCCAGGGAAATTCAACGGATATGTCGGCTCTGTACATCTCTTTGAGTGTGGAACCAATTTCAAATATGTCTTCGCTCACAGTGAGCAAGCTGCTGGCAAAAGGTAGGAACAGCACAGTTCTTTTCCACAACCCAAACATTTCCTGCCCAATGCTTCCGCGGTTACCCAACATCAATGTGGAAGCTACATGTAGTCGCGTCGATGACGAGCATCTCCACTGGGGAGCAACCTGCCTGCCTCGATACATCGGTGGAGACGTTGTGACCAAGAATTGCTCTAATCTAGGGTTACATCTGAAGAAAGTGCAATGGAGCTGACGGCGCATCTCTTTGAGAGATGAAATGTCTGTCGAGTTGCCTGCCGCAATCAACGAGATGACAATGTGGCTTTCCAAAGTCGAGTTGAAGTCAACTTACAACCCATGTCAGGACCAGACAGAGGGGGGTGTCGATTGCAGACAAATCGGCCGATGCTGGGGATCAAACATGCCCCACGCGGTGCCTCCGAGACATTGAAGCACGATATCCATGAGAAGTTCAGGAGAAGTCAGTCGTGTCCCTAGCGCCTTGTGGTGCTGTGACTTGATCCCGCCGGCTACGTAAGGTCGCATTGAAGGCTGTCACGTTGGAAGCATGCCGGCAGGCAAGTTGGCGGTCAATCGTCTTGCAGCGCTTCATGGACAGAAAGACACGTAATGGAATACGCCTCTGGTGCTACCAGTCTGGAATGACTGCAGATGCTTGACTTGTAGAGCTATGACGCCAGACGAATGCCGGTCTACATTGGAGCACTTGGCTTTTTAGTATAAATACAGCCCATGGCTACCCCCTTTCTGGCCAACTCATCATCTACCAACACCTACACGCTTCAAAGACCTCTTTCAACCTGTTCAACTTACATCATCATTCAAAATGACTCAAGTCGTTTTCAGTACCAACAACACCACCATATCTCTCGACTCTACCGTTGCGTCAGTCGACCTCGGCTTCCCTCAGGCCTATTCACTCAGCAACAACGACACTGAAAGCGTAGCCCCCCTTACTGGAACAGCCACAAGTATCACAGTCACTTACCTCAACAACATCCCGGAGCCCGTGACATACAATCTCACCCAGGGAGTCAACTTCACGCCGAACGCTACTGTGACAATCCAGGGTAATTGAAGCAGTCCTCCGCGACTTGAATCGCAGCTGACAAAGTTTTCTAGACGGCGGCGCCAGTGGCAATAGCATTATTGGCCTCGACGACCAAAACAAGAAGGCTATCTGGACCAAGCCTTAGATGTCAACAATGCACACTTAAGAGCGAGCCCATGCCCCTTGTTGTGGAGGTTTGTCACCGGTGCCGGGTTCGGGTGAATTCGGATGAGGTTTTCCTTGCAGCAAACAAGATTGGCGTGGGGGACTGGGATTGGGCTTACGGGAAAGTTCCTTTTCACATTACTTTGCTTTGATCTGTCTTGTAATGACTAGCAGGTATGACATTTGTCTAAAAGAGAATTGACCCCCATCATAAAAGTAGAAAACATTGCATAATCGTGAGTCCTGGTTTAAGTGGACATAGAAGTCATCGCTTTTGGGATCTACATTGTAGTACATATTGCTTGACACGTGCTGCATAATTGTCGTAAACCAGGGCGTCATAGGCCAATCCGCACTATACGGTCTCGATTCCTAATGTCTCAGAGCCAGCTAGCCACAGCGGCGGGCACGCTCTCAGAGCCGCGTACCCGACACACCGCCAAGAGCAAAAGGTTTGGGGCTTTGAGGGTTGAAAAAGAAGTACGATTCCTTGGCTGCCTTAAGACGCCACCCTGGGTCAAGCAGTGATCCAAAGTCCCTTGAATTACACCTCACTGAGCCTAAATGACTGTTGCGATTGGGCAAGTAACCAGCAAGTGGATCACGAAATGAGTTGTGTCTTGAATTACTTCGTAGGTGTCCGACTTCGCAAGCCGCTCCATGTACCTGTGTCTTGGCCGAGGCTGTGTACGGCTCTAGAGGTGTACAGCAGTTACAAAGGTACACAGATCATTGAATCTTGAAGAGGAAATCAGAGGAGACCCCACGTAGTGTGTCACAGCTGACGTTTCACATATCGGGCTGTGATGAGGGCTTAAGAAGGCTTTGAAATGAGCGCGATTTAGCAACGCACGCCGACCTAAGTTAATTGAGACCAATCACCAAGACACACGATGGTTTGCCGGTGGATGAGATCAAAACATCGGATTAGATATAATGTGATAACCGTATTGTTTATTGGGATCCTAAGCCAACAAAGCCGGTGTCGTCTCTCCATAGGGCTTCACGACGCGATTGGATTTACAGTCCACTGCTTCACCGCTCCCGAGACTAATGTCTCGCGTTAAGAGAGCCGTCTAAAAACCTCATACAATGTCGTACAGGATGCAAGACGGCTTACTCTGCATATGGATCAAGACCTTTGTGCTGTTGACACAAGGCCACGCCCCTCAGCCCCGAATACAGGGTACATCAAGGCGGAGTGATTGGCTATTATAATGCATTTGTGCAGAGCGGACCGCCGGCTGAGTATTCTAAGTTTTCTTAATCGGTTAAATTGTGCCTAGGAAAATGTCGTGCTAGCATCACTACGGAGTGGACCTCGGATGGAATTCGTGCCTGCAGAAGCCACGGGATTTGGGCGTTGAGGCAGAGCCGCCATTTTGTTATTTCTGGCTGCAGTTGAATGGTGAGGCATCTGCGGTGTTGAGGAGAGCTTTTTGTTTGGCTCATTAGCCAGTAAGTTGAGGCGCCTTTGCATGATCTCCTTAGTATATAAGGAGGGAAGAGTTCCATCACTGCTACGACATCACCCCATTTTATCGCCAGATTAGTCCTCAACATTCGTTCTTAGAGAATATGTTTAGTAGCAAAAATGGTCCGGCTGCTCTCATCCGGTCTTGCGTTGTTCGCCTGCACAACCAGATTGTCAGTTGCCCGAGCCGATTCCCCAGGTCCGGGAGACTATCTTGGCGACATCGATGTCAAAGATGCCGGAAAGTGTCTGCCATCGGAGACTGTGGTGACATGTTCACCTTTCATCGCAACCGGCAACATAGGTCAGTCCAATGAAGCTGCCGATGTCTTCTTGAAGCAGCTCTCCCCCTTCGACACGGCGGTGCCCGCCCATGCTTGTTTCCACCACGACACGAACGGCACGCGAGCACAGATCTGCAACCGCTCGGACAGGGAATTAAAACCCTTGGTTGATCAAATACATGCTGCCCTGGCCGTAATTCTGGCGTACTGTGCCTCATACGACGGCACTGGCAACATCCTGACGCCCGGCGGACTGTACGTCATGATCGAGAGGTCTGGCTTCGCCGTTGTTACGGATGTCCCGAAGCTCAATAAGAGAAAGGAGTGCGTGAAGAGGGGTTCTGCGGAGATCACTGCATGTGACGCTCCAATCTGCGATCCCAAATACAGGATGAATGAGAAAGGCGATTGTATTCATCCGGGTAACCAGAATTGCGAGGTGTATTGCGAGGTGAGGGGCTACAAGTACTACGGACCCCTAAAATACTTGAATGAGGAGTTTTGTCCGGTAAGTCTTGACTACTGCATTCCGCATCTAAGATCTTCTAACACGACTCATAGGGACATGACTGCTATCTAGAACGCGGTGTATTGTTCAGTTACGAAGAGAGCTTCTCCATTAACCTCGGTGCGTCCGCAGGCGACATTGGCGCGATCTCAGCTGGTGTTGGATGGAGCTGGTCTACTTCGCATGGCACATCGTCGACACAAGGCGTAGTTTTCGGGGAAGGCAAGTGTGGTTTCTGGACCTATGCTGCCGTCAAGGCTGTATCATGTGGAACACTGTCCCGCTACAAAGGCTTTTCCGTGCTTGGCATACTCCCTCGTAAGTTTGCTATCCCCTCCGTATCGATTTCCCGTTCCCCAATGCTCGCCATCGTCCCCCTCATATCGAGGTCGAAATAGCGCTGATGTGTTAAAAAGCTGTGTGTGGAAAGCAGTTCACTGGTCCAGTCGTTAAGACGATACACAATGTCTGCTCGGAGAATATCGCAACCATCGCTGGCAGCGACAAGCCCGACATTGTGGTGATTCCGTGGTACACGACCTGTGATACTCGCAAACCGCTGCCCTTCAAGGACCAATCTAAAGCGTTGAAAGACATTTATGGATCAGGGCTGAACAACCCGGATTCTTGCCCAAATTAGCATGCGCCAGAGGAAGGGGAATGCGGGCAATGTTAGTGTGATAAAGCCACAGGCCTTGCCGTCTATACCTGTCAGGCCTTTAACCTTTATCGGGAATAACCAGATAGATCAAAGAGATGTAGTAGTAGCAATCAATCCGCACGTACACGCGACACCTTGCCCGGCACTAGAAGACCCTCCCGCCTTTAGTTCTCCATTTCCTGCACTAATTATTTTCACATCAATTTCTCCATTGCAGTATCAGCATGTTTTCTCCGTCCAAGAATCTCGATGCGAGGTCCTAACACGGCCTTGTACCACTTCTTGGACGGGTCAAGTTTTCCACGCACTCTGAGGCTCAGGGACATGCTGCACGCTGTACGTAGCGTCGCGGGGTCGCTAGATCCCAGCAGATAATGCCATACCATCAACACCTTCGGCAACTCATTCGCTGCTGCGTTCAGGACTCGCGTTGTTAGAAAAGAGGAGCAACATTATGCTGCGTAAGTTGGGTTCTAGGGTTACCATTTCACGGAGATGCACAACTTGGAACGCTGTTTCGTCCTATGAGCTGTTAACAATATTGCCTGACGCCACAGTTTGGAGCCCGATGACCAAAAGAACCCCCCTCCAGGCGTTGCCGGTCAGATTACGCCCACTGGGTTGGACAAATTTGAGCCAAGGCGCATAAGGTACGTCATCAGCTTAGCAGGTGGAGAGCATTCCCCTCTGTTGGTTGGCTTGAGACTGTCGCCTCACTTTCACTCAGGATTGCCTTGCATGCGGCTAAATTGCACATTTACCAGCCAAAAGTTCGCGGACGAGGCCGCCACTTCTGTTGGTTGCCAAAAGAACCGGCCCGTCATTTTTCCCCGGTAGGATGAGAATGTACCTACTCTCCGCGTGGAACTTTTGGCTCATAAATAGACCAGCTTATTCCCAGGGAGAATAAGCGAGCCATCACAACCCCAAAGCCTTTCCTACTCGACAAGACTCTTTCAATTTTCCGAAATCTACCATCAATCACGTTCCCGGTGCATTCGCACCGAATTTTCGGTCACCATGTCTATCGACTGGGACACATACAAACCCGACGTCACCAGGTTGTACATCAATGGGAACAAGACTGCTGAAGAGACAATTGAGTATCTCAACGAAAGGCATGGAGCTGACATCACGTAAGTACTAACAGCCCCCGAAGTTTCATATTCTAACAACCATACAAGGATCAAAAAGTTCAAATCAGAGTTCGGGAGCCTGAAGAAGCTCCAGGCCAAAGAATGGCGGGCGATCTTTCAAGAGATCCGGAAACGAAAGGCTGGCGGCAAAGATTCTGATGTGTACTTGTGCGGTCGACGGCTTAATCAGAGTCGTGTCGATAGGGCCAAGCGACGATACGACAAGGGTCCTGATCCCGGAGGGTCTGCGAGCACATGTATATGAACCCTTCACCACGCCATTGCGGTTAATACTTGGCTAACGGTTGGGAACAGTTGACCAGAGTCGCATCGAAATCAGAAGCCCGGCAGCACAGAATCGGGAAACAATAATCGAGGCAAGCTTTGACGCTGTGCGCACCTCCACAGACCATGGATACCAGGAAGGCGTTCGTCCAGAGATTCGATCTACACCAGCCCATAATGCCGAGCGGGTTGCTGCACGCGTATCCAGAGACACAACTACTGCCCAGAAGACCGAGGACGAAAGGTTGCCACAGGTATCTGCGGATGGCAGGTACATTGACGACGTGGATATTCACGAAATTTCCTACGATTTTAGTACTCCTACTTTGGACAACGACTTCATTCACGACCTGACTGATACTCCATACGTTGACATGCCTGCTGTGATGGACATATCAGACCGAGGCTTAATTCCTTTCCTGGCCCAGAGCACAATTCCGATGCAAAATACGATTTGTTCAATTTTCAACCTCAATCATCAAACCCCGCGTCATCATCGACGGTTTACCTCACCACAGGCGGCCATGTCCGTTAGAGTAGCCCCATCATTCTTCAATGTTATACCTGGCTGCTCGACAAAATTCTTACAACCCTTCTGGAACTCAAAAGGTATTTATTACCCCTGAGACCATTGCTGTGCGCGGTTCACTTACGAACAAACAGGCATCTCTAATATCTTTCCCGAACTCCAAGACACTCGAGACTTTGTCAGGATAAGCAGCCGCCAATCCCATGCGAGGGTAATGTTGGGCAAGGTTGGGTGGATTTCATCACGCCTAGTCGATACGGATCCTACATTACGCTTGCTGCTTCCTGCTGAAAGCGTCCTCGAAAACATTCTCTTCAACTCGAACCCGGGTGGCAGACCAACCCGCGAAGTCTGGCCATCTATGAATATGGACCAGAAGTCTATCTATCAAATCTTCACCGTCATCCTATACCTCGTCTCCAATAATCATCTGCAGACTCATACAATCAAAGCTTTCATCACTTCGGTCATCTCCAGCGGATACTTTGGCCAGTTGTCGAAATTTTTGAAAGACTGTGTGTCTGGATCATGTGAAGCTCGCGTCTTCATAGTCAAGGCTCTGCAAGCAGCTATTCCCACCAGTGCGAATGGTTTTCTATCTCGAAGCAGCTTGTTCAAGACACACCCTGATGAGTCTTTTCAACTCCTTCTAGCATTGGATGAATGTATGGTATTGGGTTCTCTGGGTATTGACCTGCTTATCACCGCAGCAAACTCCAATCATTTGGCTGCAGTTCAGAAGCTAGTTGTTCAAGGTGTTGATGTGAACGGAGTCAATGATCAGTTTGATTGTGACAGTCAGGATGCATCATGGACTCCACTGAGCCGGGCTGTAATGCACGGTTCCCTAGAGCTGGTGAGATTCCTTGTCGAGTCTGGCGCAGAGGTCAACACCCAGCTGTCCGGAATCAGCGCAAACAAAACCGCACTTACACTAGCTGCGAAACACCGAAGGGTCGAGATAGTGTCTACTCTCTTGACAGAAGTAGCAACTATCAGACTTCACCCTAAGACTTTGCAAGATGCCAAGGTGAAATCACCAGACATATATCAGTTGCTATTGGGCAAGCTGGAAGGTGCCGAGGCTGAAACGTTACGTCTAGTTGAAGCAGCAGCAGGAGGGGCGGAGAGTATTTCTCAGTTTCTTCTTGCTCGAAACATTGTCGAAGATGAAGTGCTTGAGTGTGGATTGCACCATGCAGTTGTCGGGTGCAATGTGAGAGCTGTGAGGACATTGTTACGCCGTGGAGTAGATCCCATGGCCCGAAAGTACCGCAAACTGACCCAATTTGCGAATCCGAATGCCGAAGACGAAGATCAGCTCGACAGGGAGGCCTCCCACAACATGCCGGACGAAAAGATATTTGATGTTGAGTCCGGCGACGATGGACCCTTCGAAAGCGAACTGAGCAATCTTCGATTTGGTGAACATAGCCTCGTTCTCCTGGCAGCGAAAAGGGCCGCACAAGAAGATAAACAGATGCAATATATCCTTTACCTCTTAGTAAAGGCTGGAGCACGGCTAAAAATGAAGACGATCCAACGAATCCAGGATGAAGTGCCGGAAGATGTGGGTTTTGACCTTTACACCATTCTATTCAGTGCAGGACACGATGTGTCTTCGATCGGCTTAGAAATTTTGAACAAAGCAGCCGCGACAGGGAACTTCTATAAGTGCACCGCTTTGCTTGACATCGGGATACCAATTGACGCGTATGGATCGCATGGGCTGAGCAGCTTGCAGATCGCGGCGGAAGGAGGCAACCTTACTCTGGTGCAGTATCTGCTGGACCGCGGTGCAAATGTCAACCTCCCTGCGTACCATCATGGTGGACGCACAGCTCTACAGGCTGCAGTCAGCGAAGACCACTCGAACGTCATTGACTGTTTGCTGGACGCTGGCGCTGACGTCATGGCACCTGCCGCAAAAGAGTCAGGTCTTACCGTGCTGGAAGCTGCTGCTCAAGCTGAGGAGGTTATTTTCAAAAAGCTGCTTGCACTTGGGGCTCCAGTCAATCGTCCCAATGGCGAGCCCGGCCAGGTTCTGCACGCACTTATTCAAGAATCCAAATTCGAGTGTCTCAAACTGGCGCTACGAGCAGGCGCAAGAATTGAGGACCGATATCTGGTTAACCCCTTCGAGCCAAGGAGGTCAATATTGACACCACTGCAATTCGCCGCGCATCGTCTCGATGAACAAGCTATCCAACTCCTTCTTGAGCATGGGGCGGATGTTAATGCTCTTGCTATCGATGGACACACTGCTCTTCAGTGCGCACTATCGCCGCACATAGAGAGCCCCTATGAGAATTTTAACCTCAAATTACAAGCTGAGATTGTCCAACTTCTCTTGGATAATGAAGCAAATGCCAACGCCCCGGCCAGCCCCAACTTTGGTCGTACCGCTCTACAAGTGGCAGCATCATACGATGATGCCAGCCCTTACCTGGTGGATCTTCTTCTACAGCGTGACGCAGATGTCAACGCCGAGCCTGCGATGCGTGGTGGGGTTACAGCCATCCAGGGTGCTGCAATCAATGGAAACCTACAGATTGCGCGCATGCTGCTAGATCTCGGGGCCAACGTCAACGCCCCTGCAGCTCCAGAGGAGGGTCGCACAGCCATTGAGGGTGCGGCCGAGCATGGGCGGCTGGAAATGGTTCGCCTGCTCCTCCGTAGTGGTGCTCTCCCGGATCCAGTTACAGGATTCTCAACTGCTATTGCCTTCGCTAAAGCACGAAACCACTGGGGGGTAGCAGATCTATTGGAGGAGAGTCAGAACGCCTTTGATCCATTTTCTTTGTCCTTTTGCGACCCGTTGACGTGGGCCTCTGAGTTGATTGACAATGAACACCGGATTTTCTAAATTCGAGCGTCAAGTCGATTTCGGTACACCAAATATGAAATGATTTCTTCTGCGTCGTTGTCAATGCTTTCATATGGAGCATCGTTGATCATATCTTGTTAAATCCACTCGATTCTCGCCTCCAGCTCTGACAAAGCCGAGGTTATCGATGTACTGACAGTTTGTTGGCGTCGTTTACTTTGACAGGGTGCTGCAGTTGTGACATAGATTTATGCCAATAAAATTCAATTCCCATATAATTCAGGTACCAGCTCGGCACTGTATTTATATAAGACTACCAACCCTCATTGTGACCCTGGGTGACAATTGCCTCAGAGATTTGTTTCCGGCTAGACTTCACTCCGGCTCCGGCGATGTTAGGAGAGTCTCAGCCCGCAATGGGTCTGATCAAGACTGAACACGTCACGACCAACAGACAGTGCCAGGTCGCCTACGCCGTAAGATCCAGCAGTATCCATTTTTTAGAATTCAACGTCCGACACAGCCCCGATAACATGCACCTCGTTTGTTTACCCGGGCGGCTAAGCCCAACCACAGCCAATGAGTGTGAAAGCTCTGGATAGATCCGAAACTGTTGTTGGTTCTGCACCTAACACACCAAACTCATGTCTCAAGAAGAAGAGAAAAGGCCTCAGCGACACCAGCAGATTTCTCACGAAACTTCACAATCATCACAATTTCCTCCTCTTAGACTAATTGTGGATGAACTTGGCTTCACTTTTGTTTCCTCTTCATACAGCCCAAAATCGCATTCCAGGATGACGGGCATCGCAAAATCCAAAGCAGAAGCCGACTTCAAGATCGAATGCCTCCGAAAGGAAAGAGGCGTTGACGGACGAGAACAAAATGGGCATGACTTTGCAACGTCTACGCTGAACAACCTCCTAGAAATGTGTGAATCTTCATTGGATCCATGAGGGGGAAATACTAATGCTTGACAGGACTTCGGATCAACTTTACCAAAACAGTTCCCATTTTCTGCTTGAACTCATTCAAAATGCAGATGACAATACATTCCCGTCCCAAGTGACCCCTACCCTCAGTTTCACTCTGTCTTCAGTACGGGGATCCCAACATCTCCGCGCCGACTGCAACGAGGTCGGCTTTACATTCCAGGATATGGACTCCATATGCGGGGCTGCGACAAGCACCAAGAAACATGTCACGGGGGCCAAGAGGGGCTACATTGGGGAGAAGGGGATTGGGTTCAAGTCAGTGTTCAAGGTAGCCGACGTCGTCAACATTTCCAGTGGCTACTACGAATTCAAGTTTGACAGGCACAAATTTCTGGGCATGATTCTACCAATTCTCTCGCCCTTTCCAAGCGGCGAACGTCTTTTGAACCACACTCAGTTCATGCTACATCTGCGGGCCGCCGAGGACTTCAACAGGATCCAGAATGACCTGCACAGCGTCGAGCCCCAACTCTTGATATTCCTGAGAAAGATCCGGGAACTGAACATCCAAACGAGCCACATCAAAACGAGATACCACGTTGGTAGCGACGCATCTAATGCTATATTGGGAGAGATAGCAACCATCTCAACCCAGCGATCTAACGACGCAGCAGAGGAGAGGAAATATCTTGTCAGGCGACGAGATGCCAGAGGGCTGCCGACAGATCCTCGTCGACGGGGTGTCACGACATCAGAAGTGGTGCTTGCATTTCCTATCAACAATTCGGACAATGCGGCTATCAGTACGCAGAAAGCTTTTGCATTTTTGCCGATTGACGATTTTGGCTTCAAGGTTAGAGGGACTTGCTGAAGAAAAACCAAGGAGCAATTGCTGACGGATTTAATATCTAGTTCCTGATACATGCCGACTTTCTGCTTGTTGCTAGTCGGGAGGGCCTTGATTATGACTCCACATGGAATCTAGCCCTTCGGGATGCGATCCAACAAGCCTTCGTAACGGCTATCAAACGATTTGTTGATATGCCTCAAGGTCAATTCGGGCTAGGGCTGCGATATGGATGGCCGAAATACATCAAACATCGCCAAAACTCGCAGAACTTTTGGAACAACTTAGCTCAAGCTATCTCGCACGACCTCCGTGGGCAACAAATCCTCGAATCGCGAAATGAATGCAGCTACCATCGGCCCAATGAGCTACGTTTCCTGCCCACCGAGTTCCGATATCAAGGCAATGCGATTTTTGAAAGCTTTCATCTGCGGCGAGTACATTTATCGTTTAATTACGATCACGTTTTCGATGAACTTTCCCTTCTTGGTGTCCAACAAACCAGTATTGAGGACTTGGTCGACGAGTTCTCGATTTGGATTGCGGAATACGGGGTTTCTGGGTTGGGCGCCAGGTCTATGAAATGGCATCAGACAGTTGCTTCTATTTTTTCCGATCAGGTACAACTGAGGAACACTCTCTCAGGACTTCCAATCATTCCTCTCAGAGATGGGTCCTGGGTGAGTGCGAACACGCCCAATCTTTATCTGCGGGCGGAGACTGGTGACGAATATGTTCCCGCCTCCATCGACATATCAATTGTGGACGAAGATGCATCAAATGACCCTGTGAGAAGGCGCTTCTACCAATTCTTGGGCATCAAAATCTACACTCCAAGGCTGGTTTGCAACTTGATCTTGGAACTACATAGCGGACACTCTTCTAGCGTCGCGAACCGTACATCCGAAGACTTGGTCATGGATGCGGCTTATCTGTTCAAACATAGGAATCTACTCGAGAGAGAAGGCGCTCCTCACATGTACTTCCTCGTCAAGAACCAAGGGAACCATTCGCGGCGCAGCAGTCAGGTTTATGTTGTCGACCACGCTTCCGTACCTAGTCTGATCGACAAGTACAAGGACACGCCTGGAAACCCATTTTACATCCTGGATGAAGAATATGGGAACTTCTACGCCGAAGATGAGGTCACCAAAAGGGCATTCTATAAGTGGCTTTTGCAATCAGAACACATCTCCACAGTTCCAATCCTGATTCAAAATCACCACCTAACTGCAGAATGGGCATTTTTGCAGAAACGGGATGTGGCAGATCTTTTGCTGGTCGTTGAGCAAGCTTGCAAACATAGTGCCATCCCCCCACAACTTTCACAGTCTGTCCCAGAGCTTCAGGTGGAATGCCGCGACGGTGATGGTAGGTGTCAACCACTCGCCGACTTGGCCGTTCCGACCAAGGATCTTTTGCGAGCATGTCCACATATCGCCTTCGCCAAATTACCAAACCCAGAGAAATGGAAGTTTCTGGAGAGGTTTGGCATTCCCGCCACTCCAAATACCACCGCAAGATTGCGAGAGCTTAATGCTTTGGCTGATCTCCCCATTCACTTGGTCGATAAGAACAAGGTCCACGAGTGCTACCGTGGGCTGAGCCGAAGCCCAGAACAGCACAAGCGTATTATCTTGTGAGATGCACAGGCTATTCACAGCTTATTCCTAAGATATTAACTGTCAATCACAGGGAAGCGTTTATGTCCAAACCTTTGGTGTTTTTAGTCCGACCACAGCCCCAATGGGTAAAACGTAGCTCGTGCGTGTGGAATGCACCTCCAGTACTGAAGCAGGTTACGAGGCTCGTCACTCGATATAGCGACTGCCAGAAATTGTTCTGTGACTATCTTGGTGTTGAGTCGGCCAACATCAAGGACGTTGTGGATGAGCTTTGCACCATACACGAAGGGCCTTCTGAAGGCATAGTGCAGCGGTGTGAAGAGCTTTTGACGACACTAAAAGGGTTTCTCACACCAGAATCCGAGTTTACAGCGACGCAATTCTCGCGCGTCAGACATGCCAGGGTCTTCCCTGTCTTGAATGCCGAGCATCTCACCCATCCGGTTTCCGAATCCGAGGTCCATCTCAGATCCCTACGAGATCCAGATTGGTACATCCCCGACCTGTTGACTTTGGAGCTTGCCTTTCGAGGCAAGGTCGATCTTCTCAAATTCTCTGTCAAATCAGTAACTGGTCTCGAATCAGTATTCTCGAAGTTGAGATGCCAAAACTTGTATCTGTCTTACGTTGTCGAAGAAACCGTCAAGCCAGAAGGTCTGGAAGTCCGCGACTTGATGAGAGAGCAAGACCTTATGGCACGATTGCCGTATGTTTCAAGGTATCCCCTCCGGTGAATCCCGCGTCCCAGCATCTTTTGCTGATATATCATAGTTTGGAGACGATGGCTAGCGCCAGATCCAGTCAGAACTCGAGAACTATACGTGCGTGGTCTGTCCCATCAGTTATCATTACCAGGCGCCTGGATTCCATTGAGATCAAAGAGGACAACGAGTTGGTGACGTTTACAGAAGACCTTTCTTTCACGGATATTTATTTTCGTGCGGTAATAAGCCCATCAAATCAACCCAATGTCATCTTCAAACTGGCAGATTTCTTCTCACGACAGTACGGTGTGAAGAGCGAAGACATGAATTTCTTTATTCTCTTGCTGAATACCCCACTTGACAACCTAAACAGTACCATGGCCCAGCACAACCGATTTATCCCAGATGGAGGGATGCTCAACTGTGAATCCTTTAATCAGAGAGCCGTCAATCAGCCAGGGTCAGAACCAATGGATTTGGTAAGGGATCAACGCAGTGAAGTATCCGAAAGGGTCCAAGAAGACCCCGACTGCGTGATGATTACAACAGAAGCTACTGAGCCGATTCAGATGCCCGGCTCCAGCGACTCGATCAATTTCCAACATCTTCTACGACAGTTGGTCCCCTCTTTCGAATCGAGGTCCCGGAGCATTTCGAACAGCGCCAGGAACTTTCGGATATCAAAACATCACATAGTGCGTGGGTCTGACATGCGAAGGACAAGCGAGAGGCTTCAGCGGATGCTAGACTCTGCCCCTGGGAATTCAGTATCATCCATTATCTCTCCACTTACAGAGAGAAACTTGCCATCTTCTGTTGCAGGCTCTGGTGTAAATGACGAACCCTCTCTGGAATTGCCTGTCGCTCCAAGCGCTCAGCAGGTTCGAACGAGGCAGATTGGTTTCTTGGGAGAAGTTTTCGTATTTCACCCCTGTCCACATTTATTCACCATGTCCTTCTAACCTCATATTACAGATTCACAAACTATTCGAGAACCAGATTAGTGGCTGGTCCCACGAAAAATGGACTAGCAAACTACGTGTGGAGAATGGGCACCCGCGCTTCACAGAGCTGGAACGGAATTTCGCCGACTTTACTTATACCGATGATTCCGGTCAAATGAAGGCATATTTCCAAAACGCTGGCGTGGATCAAGCCACACGATGGTCTAATAGCACTACATACCATTTGGAGGTCAAGACCACCACGGGTTCCTGCAATCAGCCTTTCTTTGTGAGCCAAAATCAAGTCAATATGGTATAACTTATACAAAAGCAGAGGTTTATAGGGTTAGAGCTGACAGTTCTACAGATGCGGAAATTTGACAAGGATCCTGGAAATGCATACATTCTTCTTCGGGTTTTTGACGTTGATGGCGATAACCCGGGCCTCAAGATTTATCCAAGTCCTTGGGGCCTTGGTTTAACTGGCATTCTTGGCTTCTCCGCACCTGGTGGGTATGAAGTACTTGAAGTACGGCAAATGGCTCTGTGAAAGGTAGTAGCTGGGAGGAAAGACAACTGGAAATCCGAACCAGACCACCCACAAGCAGTCTTGGCAACAACAGTACAGTGGTGCATCCACAAAGGGAAGTTGCGCTAAGAGCTAGAATGATAGGAACATATCAAGTGGAAGATGAATATTGCTCATTGTATCATTCGATCGAAATTTTCACAAAAAGATGCCACATTCTTGAGCCAGAAAGGCTTTCAATCGTCGTACGAGTGATGCGTCATTGAATGTTTCGTGATGAAAGTCCAAACCGACCCTCTATCCAATAACCTGTAAATTCGCGACTACGGTCAGAAAAGACAATTGAAGGAGAGCGCGTGGCTAGGTTGCATTGGATATTAGACTTGAATATTACTATTTTCGCATCATCTGCTCAACAACGTCTAGTCCTGTCATACTCTTGACTGTTGAATCCAACGTACCAAATGGCAAGACCGTTCCAATGCGGGCTAAGAACGCGGAATCCCCCTTCCAAATGACTGCTGGTGGTTTCTTCTTCAATAGGTCGTGGACGACTGATTCCGCCCACTGCTCAGCTGGCATACTTCCGCCTTCATGCACCCCCAGGCGCAGGCCCTTCTCTACAACCTCTTTTACAGGTTCATAAATGGAACCCTCTGGTAAGGATGGTTTGACTGATTCCACCATGTTTTTTATGAAGTTGGTATTGACAATCCCGGTTCTGAGATCAATGACCTTGATACAAAAAGGCTGGAGCTCGAGCCTCAACACGTCGGAAAGCATTGCCAATGCAGCCTTTGAAGCGCTATAGACACCCTGCCAGGGAACAGCCGTCACTGCTGCAATTGACGTTTGATTCACAATCATGCCATTGGACGACTTCATCAACAACGGTAAAAACGCCTGTGTTACGGAAAGATGCGACCAGACGTTGAGGTCGAATAGTTTCTTAGCTTCGAGAACGGCGACGTCGGCTATAGGCATAGAGAGTCCGCTCCCAGCGTTGTTGACGAGGATGTCCAATGCAGGCAATTTACTGACACAAGCAGCGATAGACGACTCAGACTGCACATCGAGTGTCAAAGTTTTGATGCCGATCGATTCGAGATGGCTCATTTTCGTAGGAGTTCGAGCTGTTGCATAAACCTGCAGGCCGGCCTTGTGAAACGCTATTGCAAGGGCAGCACCCATTCCCCCATCTGAGCAGCCCGTTATTAGGACCGTTCTTTTGAGGCTTGACATTCGAGCTGATCTAGAATGGTTCTGTTAAAAGTGTAGAATGAAGGACAAGGGGCAGGATGGCGTGAATATTTCGGCATCGTTAGATTTGCAGCTGCCACAGGCTATATACCTATTATCACCCAGCGCTCACGGAGGCTTCCCCGATATTCACCGATCTAGAAGAACAGCCCAACGTCGAGATAGTTATTCATTCGGGTGAGGGATTGACCCGAGTCGGGCAACAATTCTCCCGATCGCCTCATACGTCGATTGGAGAGTTTCCAAATATCCCGATCCTTGTCTATCGGAAGAATTAGTACCGCCGAATCGTAAGCAGCCCACTTCCAGATCCTGGAGAATGCTTTAACGGGTTAATTTTTAGCCGTGTGGCTTGGAGAATATCCACTGATTTTCCGCATCTGTTAGAAACTCGCAGATCCGCAAGTCCGCAAGTCCGCAATATCACAGGACCCTCTGGCTCAATCACCTGGCAGCAAAATGGAACCGCCAATATCTATAATCTGGGTGAACCTTTAGTAAGTAATCGAGGCTTAAGATTAGCAACAGGTCAATTATCAAAGTAGGATACGGTGAGGAAGAGGCCGGCCACTATTGTTCCGTTAAAGTGTCAATAGCGTCCCAAAGAACCATGGCTAAAGTCAGACCACCGAAACGAAACTAGCTGATTTACCACTCAGTAGATAGTATTCAATATGGTTATTCTTAACTTTCCTCGCCAACCAGTTCTCTCCGCCTCGCTATATGCTAGTTGTCCTTGAAGCTCGTCAATTTCGAAGAACAACTTGGGCCGTTGACCTTGTTTGGTCTGCACCATCAGGCAACTGAGCCATCCACACTCGAGTCCCTTCTTCCTCTCGCTAGACAGAATTTTCGCCATCGGCCAGCTCTTGAAACCGCTAAGCACTAGTCTTTCTTAGAGTGTTCGATGTTACCCATGCTTGTTGGGTGTGAGGCGCTAGTTTTTGACCGGGGAGAAATAGAGCCGGCAAGGCAAATAAATGAGGGCGCGGTGTTTGAATAGTGAAGTAGATGTATTTCTTAACTACCAATTCTAAATCAGAGAGCAAAAGTACCTGCAATTCTACCAATTCCACCAAATCTACTCATGGAGGTAAATTTGTCTCGATGACAGCATCCACTCCAGGTGCGGGGTAACATCATGCTTCTCCCTGTGCCCTATCAGCATCAACTCAGCCTACCATGTTCATCAGCACTCACGGCATTGCGGAAATGGGCAAGACATAATGGAAATCCCATCAAACTGGCATTCCCGCCGAAACTTCCGTCGCCGGGCCGAATCAACAAGCTGTCCCAATTGTAAGGATTTTGACTGGGATGGGCTCCAACGGCACGCATGGGACACCTTCTTTACACGACCGGAGGACATCGCTCACTCCGCCGCAAGGGGGTGTGCTACATGCCATATCCTCTCCAATGCCGTTGAACATTGTTATCCGGCTGTGGCAAGCTCCCCTGGTGGATACAAGATTGCCTTCCATGGCCTTGATGGGCCAATGCACTGGGATGTCGTTGGTCCCGGCGAAGATCTGCTCGACGCGACCAGACAGAATAACTTCATCGAGATATTTTCACACCAAGGTTTAACTTTTGACCTTCTTGTCGGCTGTAGCCATATGTACTAACCGGTGTGGAGTAGGCGACTCATGTCCGTGGCCACTCGTTGGGCCCGCGGATAGCATCGAGTACAGCCTCGACGGTGCCTTGATACAGGCTCGGGAATGGTTGACAACTTGTCAGGACCAGCACCCTCGATGTGGCATCGCAAATGGAACAGCCTTGCCCAGGCGGGTGGTTCGAATCAACCGAAAAACAAACGGTGACAAGACCGAAACTTCCAATCACCCACAAGTGTACCTCTACGAAACTCAAGATGGAGAGTTAGGACAATATGTTTGCCTAAGTCATTGTTGGGGTAAAACTCAAATTATCACCACCACATCTGATAATATTGAAAGTCACAAGGTCCAAATCGAATGGTCAGATCTCTCCAAGACATTTAGAGATGCCATCATATTTGCGGACAAGATAGGCATCGACTTCATCTGGATAGATTCCCTCTGCATCATCCAAAATAGCCGTGAGGATTGGGAGTCAGAGGCTATCAAGATGGCATCCTATTATATCAACGGCGAGTTCACCATCGCTGCTACCTCGTCTACGGATGGTTCTGGTGGTTTATATCATACAGTCCCCCTCGAGGAAGAATCATTGCAAATTGAAGGATTGGATCCAAAAAGCAACACAGATTTTCGTGTGTGGGCGCGCAGGTCTGTCGCTCACCACCATGATGTGTTGGAAGACAAGACAAAAACAAATGAGCGGTTTCCCCTTTTGACAAGAGGATGGGTCTATCAAGAAAGAATCTTATCTCGTCGATTTCTTCACTTTGGGCCGAGGGAAGTTCATTGGGAATGTCACGAAGAGGTGGCATGCCAGTGCGGTGGCATCAAGGCCGCCCTTGAGCTAAATCCATCAGGGAAAGAAACGGCCAACCAATCCCTAGCCATCGGCCAAACACATCTCCAAATGGACAAAATAGTGCTGTTGTGGAGCCGACAAATCGAGAACCTAACGAGACTCGACTTTACGTATATCAGCGATCACCTAGCGGCCTTGGCGGGCATTGCTACACTGATGGTACAATCTGGGCAGTCTAGCAGATACCTCGCTGGACTCTGGCAGGATGGGATATTGTTTTGGTTATGTTGGTCAAGCACCAAAGGCGGAACCAGATCGAAGGCACTCTCCGGGGTGCCTTCGTGGTCCTGGGCATCCGTTTCCGGGAAGATTACCTATGACTTCATGACTCACTACTTTCAAACCGGGCCATGGGGAGAACGAGGCCATCGGCTGTTGCTACTTGTCAAAGCAGCTCAAGTCAAGGTTGAGAAATGCATCCCTGATCGGCCACCGCTCTCTGGGAAATTGGAACTGGGGGTGTTAACAATCACTGGAGACGCGGCCCCAGCTACGGTTCGATGCAACAGTCAAGCGGACGGAGAAACAGTGTTTGAGTTTGTACTGGAAGAGGGATCCGGAGATCATGAACCCAAAGGTGTGCAGTTTCATTGGCCTTTTCAATGCGACTCGGACGATCCGGAGAGTGTAGCAGAACTTGATGGCCAGACCGTCCTTGTTCTGCATCTGCTCAGCTACGAGAGATTGTGGGTTGAATACGATGGGGCTTATTGGATGAGATCAATGCTTATTCTAAAACCTGTTGATAAGACTAAGAACAGGTATTGTCGAGTTGGGATGCTGTACACAGATGTGAGCGGACACTACGTTCCCGCCAAGGTGTGGCGGGAGATGGAGGGTAGATACGGGATGCCTCTGGAAGAGACGAAAGATGTTTTGTTACGGAAGTTTAGGAATGCGGCTACAGAACAAGAGGTTGAACTTATTTAAGATCTAGTTGCGCGCTTTGATAATCATGGGGATTCGAACGACACGAGTTTAAGATCGAGGTGTAAATGTAGATAGATCGGATTCTGGTGGTTTGACGTTCGAAGATGAAGGGATTGAGACCATTCAAATTTACATACGCATTTCGGCCTCTTGAACATTTTTAATCAAGCGAACCATACGGAATTCTTTGGCGACATATTCTTGTAGACTTCAGAAGTACATTCCAGCCTACGCCGCGACTTGCAACACAGCCCGTCCAGCTACTTGTCCAGCAACCAATTTCTCAACCCAAGTATCAAGGTCCTCAAGTTTTCCCTTGGAAATAATTGGCTTGTGCTTTGTTAGTACATGCTTAAACCCAGTCAGAGAACAACTGCTACTCACATGGACAAGACCTCGAGCAGTAAAGTCAAGGGCCTCCTCTACCTCCTTCAAGCTGCCAACGACGCTTCCAACAATGTTGAGACGTCTCAGCGCAACTAGAATGGGGGAAGCCCCAGCCATGATTGAAGGGTCTTGAGGCAGTCCAACGGCTACCACGGTGCCATTCGGTCGCAGGAATGTTGGTGCGGACTCGTAGGCTGCCTTGGTTGCCGCCGTCACGATGACGCCGTGCGCGCCATATGTCGTTATCTTCATGATTTCAGCGGTGATATCCTTCGTAGTCTGGAAGTCAATAAAGATCTCGGCGCCTAGCTTCAGGCAAAGGTCGCGCTTGGCCTCGCCGCCGTCGATGGCAATCACCCTCATTCCCATAGCGCGCGCATATTGAATTGCAAAATGCCCGAGCCCACCACCAGCTCCCGGGAGGACGATCCATTGGCCAGGCTTGACAGCGGATCTAAGATTGATTATTAGTAAACAGATCCAGGTATCCATCTTCGATATCGTGTCGTCTTACCGCTTACATGCCGTGTAGGCCGTGACGCCTCCGCACATGATAGGGCCAGCTTCCTCATCGGAGACACCATCGGGGAGCCTTGAGGTATATCGGCCATCTGCGAGACAATACTCCTGGAAAGTACCCGGAACTGAGAATCCACTGTTCGATTGCTTGATGCAATGCACCTCGTCGACTCCATCCAGGCAGAACTCACACTCGCCGCATGTGCTCGCAATCCACTTGACGCCCGCACGATCACCCAACTTCCACCGGCCTTCCATGCCTTCACCAATTGCAACAACCTCGCCTGCGCCTTCGTGACCGGCAATGCCATGGGTGCTTGGCATCATGCTGATACCAAAGCCGCTCCAGTCATCGTGCAACAACGACTTATCTGAACCACAAAGTCCAGTCCACTTAATCTTTACAAGGATCTGTCCTGGGCCGGGCCGCGGGACGTCGATGTTCTCGACCTTGGTGGTGGATGTTGGGCCGCTCCCTTGACGAACCGCAGCCCTCTGTTGTGTTGGAATTGCGGGCGAAGTCATGTTTAGAGGAGGAGCAAGGATTGTCCAGTAATATGCGATACAGTCTTTAGTGCTATTGTAGGATCATCAGTTGCTCAGAGATATGAGAGGCCACAAGGCAACTTTGGGCACATGGCAGTAGTATAAATACCTGAGACCCTCATCAGATCATGCACCCCGCGATCAACTTCAGCTCGGTCCGCCCTGCAGCTCGGTCCGACGGGTGTGACCAGCTCCAGCTACAGCTCAGTCCGGCTAATGCTGTCGGATATGTGGAAACAGGGTATTGTTAAGCGAGTACGTCACCTCAAGGTATCACCAGACCGTTTTGATTGTAGGACTATGTGGGTCAATTGTTGCACATTGTAGTGTGACGGTCGTACGTCTCGGTGGTTGAGGGCGGGCGTGCGAGCTTGCATCCTTGCACGGATACTACGGAGCACATTCCCCTGCGGTGATCAATGCGGAGAGCTTTGTAGTGCGGGGATTATGTGGGCCAAAGAGTAGAAGGCAACAGTGGGAGTCAAAGATGAGAATCTTCGTACCCATATGATTGTCTGATTTTCGTGGAACTCCTGATATCTAGGGTCAGGATCATCTAGCCGGTATTAAGTTGAATTCAGGCCAAGATGTATGTTTCCGTGGGTCGTTTAGCTTCATCAGATATCCAATACCATGTGCGTAAAACTGGTGGATGCGGAAGACGTGGCCCGGCTGGGCATGATAACTTGGCCATGGAACGTACTACTTCCAATCAATCAGCCCATGCTTAAGCGATCTTCCCCAGATTATGGGGTTACCCTAGTAGCGGGCCCCGCTGCTAAGAAATCCCATTGGTATGTAAACAACGCAATTAATTCCGCCCCCGCGTTGTCCTTTCTGTAGGTGCCTCCTTCGGGCAAAAGGCAAACAAGATTCAGCAAGGGGGTTGGTCACAACAAGTGGGGAACACCGACACAGAACTTTCTAGTCATGATTTCGAAATCGCAAACCAGAGCATAATCTAAAGATCTCAGCCAGTCAGCACGCCTCAGGTTGCATGTACAGTAAAGCCGACCGGTGTGTTCGGAGCCGATTACATTGAGCGGCTCCGCTCGATTCGTGATTCCCACAGCCGACATATGGGACAGTAGTTAGCCATAGCTCGATCTAGTGGAATATTTACGCTGTTCAGATTAAAAAATTGGGACTAATAAACGGCAGAAGGCACAAGCATTGGTTCTTGAGTGGTTTAGACGTTTGATATTGACCAGATAGGTAGCGTGTCCGTAAGCCGAGCGGTTACCGACTCAACATTTGGACTCGATCAAAATGAAAGCACTGAGAATTAAGTGATACCATAGTTCGAGAGATGTAAGTAACACGATTCTTTAGGATGCTATGGTGTAGTTCATTAGTGCGCGTTTGATTCCCAGCATCTCCCGTGCGAAATGGGGAGAAAGCTCTAGGGTAACCCCGTGAGTAGCCCCCTCTTCAATTAGCCACAGTAAACAAGGAGAATCACGAGTACTACTCTTTTAAGAGATTTGATAATTCCGAGTAATTTTATCATACTTGTAGAGTTGAATTTGAAGTTTAGCGCGTGGGTGGGTGGGTGAGTGGACAGTTTTCCGTTACTGAGCGAAACTCAACAATGCTTTTGCTCTCAAGAAAAAATCATCTTGTTAGGTCGAGCTTCAATTCAAACTTAAGAGAGCAATGACTAGATATTCTAAGCCCTAGTTTCAAGTGTAAGAAACGTGAGCGCTGGTAGTGATTATGGAGCATATAGGTATTGTTGAGGTTTTAGGACGAACTTAGGGAGGATTTGAGACAAATAATCACTGGCAAATCCACCGTTCTATATATGGTAACGTAGTAGACACACATAGTTGCGTGAGAGATATACGGCAGTTGCGTCCATTTAAATTACAGCTATGCATTGATGACAATCACAATATTATTATATTCGTATACTGCGCTTACAGACCCTTGGCCTTGTTATATTCGTCTACAATCTCCCGGGTTGCCTTGACAATCTCTACACACCCTGGCGAGTCTGAGTGACAACAGATTGTGATGGGATAGTCCTTGACCGGCATTTCAACAATCTCGCCAGTCACAGCAGTCACCTTGCTGTCATAAAGTTGCTGCTTCACATGCGCCTTCACATCTTCCATTTTCCACGGCTTCTTCTTCCGATCCACGATCAACGTACCATCAGCACGGTACTTGACATCGCCAAAGTACTCTGCCCAAAATTCAAGGCCGGCCTCCTTAGCAGCGGTTTCCATGTGTGTACCTGCCAGACCGAAAACTCGCATCCCCTTTGGGACTCCTGCCCACACGGCTCTTGCTACCTCGAGGTCGCGAACCATCATGCCGTAAAGAATACCGTGAGGCTTAACATGGTGCATCTCGACACCTTCGCGGGCGAGGAAGCCTTGAAGTGCACCGACTTGGTAAATAATGTTGGCCGTATGCTCTTCTGGGGAAAGCTTCATCTCACGCCGACCAAAGCCTTGTACGTCTGGAAGGCCAGGGTGAGCTCCGATCTTAACGTTATGCTCTTTACAGAGCGCAACCGTCTCTGCCATAATGAGAGGATCGCCAGCACTTTCAAATCATTAATGTCAAGGAAATACACATAAAGTCTGATCCAAACTCACTGGAACCCGCAGGCGACGTTGGCGTGATCAATCATAGGCAACAATTCCTTGTCTGGGCCACAGATGAAATTCCCATAGCCCTCGCCCATATCGACGTTGATGAGTCCTTTGTGCATCGTCATGATTGGCGTGCTCTGATTTTTTAGATTGAATATGATAAAGAAAATGTTCCACAATTCAAACAAATTTAGGGACCGTTGGATGAAGAAGGGTGAGGAAGATGAACCATCTCGACGGAGGGCATGCGGGCGCTGGCCATATCAAAGCGTTGCTCCAATAGTGGAGCTAGTCTCCAACACGAAATCAGCATGGGTCGGACTTCGGTGCCCGATAGCAACGCCAGGGTCTCGGAACCGAGGAAGCCGAGCGGGTCTGCATCCTTCGGAACCTCGATTGAAGGATGAAATATTGGTTAGGGACGCTGCGATTTACTTTGGGAGGAGTGAAATTTCCAGTATCAACCTGCCAAGCAGTCGGGTCCCAGGATGGAGGCAAATTGGCTAAGTAGTAGAGAAGCTGAAGTTAGCGACAGTCATGTATAAACGGAGCATGATGGACGATACTTCCCACATCGTTAGTAATTCTCGTCAGCCTGTGCGAGTCGAAGATGACTTGCAAAACTTTTATCAACCTGATTCAGGTCCTAAGTATTTTTTTAGGCACTGTAGTCTAGTCGTCTAACTCGACGGCGATGATCGAGATGGTGGCCAAAGCATTTGGAGACGTATTCCTTGTCCAGACAGAGTGGGCAGATCCTACACTGGAAGAGAGAACACACAAATGGAGTCATGGTTAGCAGTAAAAAATGCGGCGAAGGTCCTTGATTCTCCCTGACTGGAAGATTCAGATTAATAAGTGCATGCTCTATGCAGATCAATTCTTCATCCAGGAGTATGATCTCTTTAAGGTTCACCCCACCATGTTTGCATGCATCGGAGGATTTCAATTCTCCAGGAAACAATCTCCGTTGAAACAGATTTACGGATGCCAGCGCTCATTGCGTGTATGATGTTGAATTCTGGCCAATTCTGGCGGTTCCGAGTTGATGGAACGCTAAGACTAGAGAAACTCCACACCTCTCTCGGTCAGCACATGGCCTCTTCGGACAAGGATTTCTTCGTCATTCACCCATTAAGCTCACCGGACGAAAGGAATAACCACCCAAACGGGCGCATTGTCTCAGATGATATCTCAAACTAGGCTCAACGGCCGAATTGTGGTCAGGACCGGCCCGGGCGCGAACAGCGGACGACTCCAACAAGTTGGGGTTAATGATAAGGGGTCCAGTTTTCCCAAGTGATCGACCCCAATCCACCCAAACTTCACAGATTACCGGGTTACTATCTCACTAGACTCCAAATGCTTGTCTTAGGCAATCGTAGGCCTGGCATCATGGCGAGATAAGCCAACATCCTGGTTCCTTGTGGTCTTGATGCGACTCGGTCTGACCCCCTCGTCCGCTCGGAGTCTTTCTGCGACCGCTAATCGTTCACCAAGATCCATGGTGAACCAGTTATCGGGAAATGCTCCCCGACACTGCGTAATGGTACTGTGCTTAGCATGGGTATGAATCGCCTGATGTGATATTCGTGATTTACTTAAAGTTACTTATGCACCCCCGATGGTTCATCGCGTAGATCTTGCGAAATTTCACATTCAACCCAATCTGGAATTCATACCAGTCTTGGTCCTTTCCCAAGCGACGACATCCTTGGATACTCGCCGAAATGTCTGAAGAAAATGTCTTCCAAATCCCAACGCCCTTCTCCCCGGGTGTGGGTTACGGCCTCGTCGTGGGAGTCGGAGCCGCCTTCGCCATCGGCATGTCCCTGATCTCCTGGATTCTCAGCCGCTACATGAACGAAATCCAGGATTCCGAAATGTTCATGACGGCAAAGCACTCCGTCAAGACGGGATTGACTGCATCTGCCGTCGTCTCTTCATGGACCATTGCGACCACTCTCCTGAGCAGTACGACATACGGATATCGGTACGGAGTTTCCGGCCCGTTTTGGTATGCTGCCGGCGCTTGTGTTCAGATCTTGTTATTCTCGGTCGCAGCTGTGGAACTCAAGCGGAAGGCCCCTCACGCCCAGACTTACCTTCAAGTCGTTAAAGTCCGCTACGGAAAGGCGGTCCATCTTGTCTTCACCTCGTACTCGTTGATCTACCAAATAATCACCACTGTCAACCTTCTGGTGGGTGGATCGGCCGTCTATGCTTCAATTACTGGCGTCAACCGCGATGCCATTTGCTTCCTCTTTCCCGTCGGTGTGGTCATCTACACGTTGATGGGAGGAATTAAGGCGACATTCATCACTGATTGGGTATGTCGTCACGTCTGCAAACCTCCACGTGTCTAATGCTAATGAGCCGGTACTAGATCCATACTGTGATCATCTACGTCATCATGCTCATGTCGCTCTTCGTCCTCTACGCAACCTCGAACGTCGTCGGCTCCCCCGGAAAGGTGTGGGAACTCCTTCGCGAGGCGGCAGTTCTCCACCCGGTTGATGGAAATGCAGAGGGACAGTATCTTACAATGAGATCTCAACAAGGTGGTTTCGTCGGTCTGGTCTTCATTGGCGCCGGCTTCGCCGCGTGTGTCGACAGTCAGCTCTTCCAGAAGGCCATTGCTTGTGACCCTCGCAGCACCTCAATGGGATATATTCTCGGTGGTCTTTCATGGTTTACAATCCCCTTTGTGCTTGCGAGCACCTTCGGTCTTGCCGCCGCTGCCATGGAGCATCTTCCTGAGTGGCCTACCTACCCGAACCGAATGAACGACTATGAAGTCGCCTCAGGCCTTGCTATGCCCTATGCTGCAATCGCGCTAATGGGCAACGGAGGTGCAATTGCGGTTCTTCTGATGATCTTCATGGCCGTGACAAGCGCAATGTCGTCCGAAACCGTCGCGACCACGGCTCTCGTCACATACAACGTCTACCAGGCCTACATCAAGCCCAGTGCGACAGGCAAGCAGCTTCTCGCATTTTCTCACTTTGTTACTGTCGGCTTTGCTATCTTTGCGGCATCGATCGCCGTGGCCTTCAATCATGGAGGCTTCAGCGTTGAGTTCCTCATCACAGCCATCGGTATTTTCGTCGACGCCGCCATTGTCCCTATGGCCTGCACCATCATGTGGAAGAAGCAATCCCGACTCGCGGCATTGATTGTTCCCCCGATTGGCTCTGCAGCAGGCATCATCGCCTGGTTTCTCACGGCCCACAAGAATGAAGGGACCATTTCAATTGCCACGCTCAGTACAAACGAGCCCCTCGTGGCTGGAAACATCATGTCCCTAACCGCACCCTTAATTCTTACCCCTCTCATCACGTACATTCGACCCGATAACTTCGACTGGCACACTTTCAAGGATCAGATCAAGCGTGGTGATGATGAGCACATTACTGTCCATGGGCGAGCTGTCAACATACAGAGTGCCGAGGCTGCCGCTGTGCTTGCCGAGCAAGAGAAACATGAGGAGGAGGATGACCAAATTCTTGTTAAAGCCAGGAACCGTGCGCTAGCTCTTGCCGTCTTCATCACTCTTTCTTTGTGCATTCTGTGGCCCATTCCCATGTATGCGTCGAGCTATGTTTTCAGCAAGGGCTTCTTTACCGGCTGGGTTGTCGTTCTGTTCCTCTGGGCATTCTTCGCCGCGAGTGTCATTACGCTGCTTCCAATTTGGGAGGGCCGGGGTCCTATTGTAATGGTCTGGCGGCGCCTGATTGGAACGCCTCACATCGACGCTACTGGGACGGAATCGGACTCTGTTGCTGGCTCAAATTCTCCCGTTGAGAAGGTAGCAACGCCTGTTGATATCAAGGCATAATTGGGTATTTTGGGAGGAGCAATGGAATGAGATGGGATTAATTGGACACTCGTTTTTCTTGAATGGATATTTAGAGCTCAAAATCAAGAAATAGCTTATAGCGTCCAGAGGAAAGAGTTGTTCAATGATATTCTTCAAGTATTCACACCGATTTCCATGCTGGCGTGCAGTGTCCTCTACTACTGCGTCTGCGTCTGCCAACCCGCATGAACCAAGCGGACCCGTATCTGTCGTTCATGCCGCTTACGCCGTTCCCCTGCGTGTAGAAATATACTGGAAGAATATGGCATCTGCCATCTGGATGAACCAACCAGCCGGTAAGCCAAAGGCACAGCCCATCAGAGATGACTCCAACACCCCAAGCCGCTTCAGGATACACCCCAACATTGGCCGGGGACTTGTTCATCCCTGACCCCAAATCATCGGCTATCTTGGGGTCGTATCAGTTGCCATTGCGGGGTTTATCGGACACATGATAGCGTTTGGACAGGTTATCCTGGACTAAATATCGGGAATAGTCCTAGGGTGTATTTGTCAGTTGATAAGGCCGCTACTATTGATACGCCAAGAACGTGGCATCCTAGGGTATACCAAACTATAGCCAGTGTGACATCATCTCGGAACCGAGCCCCCTCCTTTAACAGACAATTGTCGTATCCCGACCACTCATCTAGCAACAGTAATATGTATCCCGGTTTTGATCGGCATATCTACTGCGACCGGAGCCGAGAGCCCGACCCCGGGGTCCCTTGTCTCCCCGCAGCGTAAGCTTTATCTCGACATGAGTAGATAAAGGAAGGATGCGAAACATCTCCAACTGATTACCAGTGGCCTGTTCTCTCCACCCAATAATCTTTTGATGTCTTGGAGCCGGTAGAAGCTTTCCAATCCATAGGCCAGACCTGGTTGAAGCTTCTACCCTTGCTCTTTATCTGCTCTGTCCTCCACATCGTTGACGTTTCCCTTGCATACCGCCCTTGAGTTCTGACTTTAATTCTTACTTACCTGAGATTTAGAGAAGGGCTTCTTCCTTTAGCCACGTTAGGATGGAGTATCTCAAAGCGGTCCTGATCGCTAACCGAGGCGAGATCGCATGTCGCCTAATTAAAGCTGCCAAGTCCGTGAAACATGTCGCAAACAAGAGTGAAATGCGCTAAACATTACAAAGGAAACTCAACATTCGCACCATTGCTATCTACACGGAGCCCGATTGTGCATCTCACCATGTTCTAGCAGCAGATGAAGCGTACTTACTCAGTGGAGAGTCGCGATCAGCATATCTCGATGGGTTTGTGGCACTAATCCATTGCATACTTGAGCTCTGAGCACTAACTTACTGCATTTCAGAGACCAAATTATCTCCATTGCCACAACACATGGTGCGCAAGCAATTGTTCCTGGCTATGGCTTCCTCTCCGAGAATACCGACTTCGCCCGTTCCATCGCCGCGGCTGGTCTCGTATTCGTTGGACCGTCACCAGAAGCCATTGAATCGTTTGGCCTAAAGCACACAGCTCGTGGTCTAGCAACCACTGCAGGAGTGCCCGTTGTCCCAGGATCTGAGGGATTGCTCGATTCCGAGGATGCCGCCGCCTCAGTTGCTACAAGCATCGGATTTCCAGTCATGCTCAAAGCAACAGCCGGCGGTGGTGGTATGGGGCTTCTTGTTTGTGCAGACGAGGCCGAAATTCGAAAAAACTACCAGACTGTTCAGTCTCGGGGCGCGTCTCTCTTCAAGAATTCCGGTGTTTTTGTAGAACGCTACTATCCCGACAGTCATCACATCGAGGTGCAAGTATTTGGAAACGGCCTAGGCAAGGCTATCAGCATTGGTGAACGAGAGTGCTCGATTCAGCGCAGACACCAAAAGGTGGTCGAGGAATGTCCCAGTCCTTTCGTGGCTATGAGACATCCCGAGCTCCGAGCCAAGTTGACAGCAAGCGCCGTGCGGCTAGCAGAGAGTCTCAAATACGGCTCGGCAGGCACAGTTGAATACCTCGTGGATGATCACACGGGCGACTTCTTCTTCCTAGAGATGAACACGCGATTACAAGTCGAACATGGAATCACTGAGATGTGCTATAATGTCGATCTCGTGGAACTCATGTTCCGACAGGCGGATTGCGAGCTTGGAGGAAAAGGCGGCTTGGCAACGGCAGAGCTGGAAGCCCTTCAACAACGCTGTCTTGAGCCCAACGGTCACGCGATAGAGGTACGCGTCTACGCCGAAAACCCAGCCCGAAACTACACCCCCAGTCCAGGATTGCTGCAGAAAGTCTCTTGGCACCAGTCAGAAGGTACCCGCGTGGATACATGGGTTCGAGCTGGAATCACGGTCAGTCCAGAATATGATCCGCTCCTGGCCAAGATAATGCACCATGCATCAACGAGAGACGCAGCCATCTCGGGTATGGAGTTGGTTCTCAAACGGAGCAACGTAAGCGGGCCTCCTATCAACATGGACTTTTTGCTTGCAATCATCCAAAATGCCACGTTTCAAGCAGGCAACACAATCACAAAGTTCCTAGACTCCTTCAACTACGTTCCTCCGGCAATTGACATCATTTCTGGTGGCTCTTATACCCTCATTCAGGACTACCCCGGTCGGCCGACTGTGGGACACGGCTTTGGCCACGCCGGGCCCATGGATCCTATCGCATTCCGTGCGGCCAATATTCTTGCTGGCAACCCAGTTGGCACCGAGGGTCTAGAAATCACCCTCACCGGTCCCGACATGACATTCCTTGGCGATGCAATAGTAGCATTGTGTGGACCTCCAGTCCCTGCTCACCTGGACGGAGAAGACTTTCCACTCTGGACCCGTGTGCATGTCCAAGCTGGCCAGCGTCTGACTATTGGCAAGATGGCTTCCCACTGCAGAGTTTATCTGGCCATCTACGGAGGCTTCCTCAATGTGGCTGAATGGTTCGGCAGTAAATCCACCAATCCGATGGTCAACGTTGGTGGCTATCAGGGCCGCCCCTTGCGTGCTGGAGATTTCCTCAAGATTGTTGACGCCGCCGCTTTGCCGCCAAAGAAGTCAATGACCATACCTCAGGATCTCATCCCACAGTATACCACCAACTGGGACATCCAGGTTATGCCGGGTCCCTACGAGACTGGATATCTCTCGGCGGAGGACATTGAGATGTTCTACTCAGAAAACTGGCAAATCAGCCACAACGCTGCCCGGGGTGGTATCCGTCTCATAGGTCCGCGACCCAAGTACGCCCGGACTGATGGTGGAGAAGGCGGTGCTCACCCCAGCAACGTCATCGAGTATGGTTATCCCCTTGGTGGCTTAAACTGGACTGGTGATGAGCCTGTTCTCTTTCCGGTTGACTGCCCCGACTTTGGTGGGTTTATCTGCAGTCTGACGGTGATCAAAGGTGATATGTGGAAGATGGGACAACTTCGCTCCGGAGACTACGTGAAATTCCGAAGAGTCAGTTTGGAGAGTGCGTTGGATTGCCGAAAGAGGAATGAAGACTTTTTGCAGAACTTGATCGCCTCGGTGGACACAGGTTCTTGGGACGGTGTCGTCGCATTCGGTAGCACCATCCTCGGAGAAGAGGTCAAGCAACCTGGGCTTGATCTGGTCAAGGTCATCAAAGCCACCTCGTCGAGCCCAAAGGTATCCTACCGCGCTGGTGGTGATGACTACATGCTCGTCGATTACGGCGATGGCAGGGCCGATCTGAACAACAAGTGTCGTGCCACAGCCTTGAAGCGCTGCCTTGAGAAAGCTACTGGCCTTGCGTCTCTAAACATGGCACAGGGCGGGGCGGTATTCAATACCGTTGGCTGTGGCAATGCTCTGGCCATCTTTTATGACGGCATGAGACTGCCGATGAAAGAGCTTATAGACCGACTTCTTGAGTTCGAGGGTTCGATGGGCGATATGCGATCTGCACAATTCCCCAACCGTCGGTTCCGAATCCCTGTCGCATTCCGGCACAAGAAACTCGACGATAGTATTGAGCGATATATGGCCAACCAACGCTCTCTAGCCAGCTACTTGCCAGATCCGCTCCAGTTTGTTGCCGAGAACAACGGCATGACATTGGACGAGCTGAAGAAAATGTTCCTGACCCTCGAGTCCGTTGTTATTGGCGTGGGTTTCTTCATGGCCTTACCACAGAGTCTTCCCGCCGACCCGAGACACAGGCTTCGGGCCCCGAAGATGAATCCTAGTCGAACATACACACCTGAGGGAACTTTCTCGTGGGGCGGCACCTGCATCGCCATTTATCCCGTCGACTGCCCCGGTGGTTACATGCCAACGGGCATGACAATCCCTGGAGTCGACGTGTTTGGCTACAAGGCAGGATTCAGCGAGGAAAAGCCGTGGATGTTTGAAGACATGGACACAATAAGCTTTTACGAGGTTTCAGAGGAGGAATACGACCTCAAGATGGCACAATTCAAGTCGGGAAGTTACCAATTCGAAGTTGAGGAGGGAATTTTTGACATGGCAGCCCACAACAAGTTACTCGAAGAGGCTGCGGACGAAGCTGAGGAATTGCACAAGCAGCGAGCTGTAGCTCAGGTCAAGATGGTGGCCAGAGAGAAAGAGCTGCTAGAGCAGTGGATTGAGCAGCGAAAGGCTAGCGAAACTAGCACCGACGAAATCCAAACTCTCTTAGATGGTAAGTTTCCAGTCAGTTTCTACTTTCTCACGCATGCTAACGCGATTGTCGCAGACCCCGCCATCGAGGCAATTGAGTCACCAGTGAATGCAAACGTATGGAAGGTTTTGGTTCAAGAAGGAGAAACACTGCAGGCTGGCCAAACAACAACGATTCTCGAGGCTATGAAGATGGAAATCAACGTGCTTGTGGAACCTTCCATGGCGGGCGCAACTATTGTCAAAGTTTTGATAAAGCCCGGAGACGGTGTGGAGAGTGGCAAACCGCTGGTGCTTGTGCGGAAGAGTTCTGGATGATTACTTACGGAGTGTGAGAAGGGAACCTTACGGCGTATTTTTTATTTATTTTTATTACAAGATCAATTCAAGTTGGAATACCAACTATATTTACCATCTCCTGGTTGACTAGTTCAGTAAGCTTGTTGTCCGTGGGCCTCAAGCTTGGAAGCAGAGAGTTTTGGTCAAGCCGTTCGTCCGCGAGAAATCCGCAAAATGAGCTACCTGAAGCCTGCTCGCACCACCATCCGGCCCGAGAAGATATATGCCACGCTATACTATGAACTAGAGTCTCTCAGCGAGATAATGAGTCGACAACAATCACCAGGTGGTGCGAGATAGAGTTTTGGTTGGAGTTGGGTCAGTCGTCTGGTGGAGTCTAGTTAGTTCTTGATCCTGGTCTGGCTCTAGCTTATCGGGTTTTTGGAGCAGCGAGATCCAATTAAAGAGGAGATATCTCGTAGTTATCTGCTTACTCCAATTCGCATTAATTGACCGGGCCGGTTCTATTCCGATTCTCCAGCGCAAAGTTGGCCGACCCGGGTGCAATTCCGGCCCACATCTGGCGCATCCTCCGCCCTCTCCGCGTCGGAACCGAGCCCTTTTCACAGTCTGCATCCGATCATGCAAGAGGCACAGCAACGCCGACGCCAGCAGCGGAAGGCCTGTGATCTGTGTCGGCGTCGAAAGGTCCGATGCGACATTGTCGTTCGAGGAGCAGAGCCTTGTACGGTATGTGAAAAGGCTGGTCTTGAATGTCGGTGAGTACTTAACCTCGGCTCCGAGAAGTTATTGAATGGACTGTTGATCCTCTACAAGGTCGACGACCAAGTTCGCAGCTCCCAGACGCAGCCTCACCAATGCACGCCGTCGGTCTTTCGACAATAACGTCCGCGAGCGCTCACCCTCGGGCGTGTCCAGGCGAGACGTGGACAGGACAGGCGAGGATGAACCAAGCAGCCTCCCGCCTCTCACAAGGGCGGCATCTACACCGTTAGTAGTAACCCAGGTGAAGCATACAGAAGAGCAAACGCCCCGGTCCGGCGGACAAGAGCAGCTTGCGCGCAATGGCCTCGCTCGGTTCTTCCGCCACGGCATCGGCGCCGCCGCGTGGACCATCTTCAACGCGACGCAGAGCTTCCGCATTGCCTACGTCGGCACCGCCGTGTCCAACCTGGTCCACCTGGTCGATCTCCACCGGTCGTTCCGCCAGCCGTACGCCGGCGCCGGGGGCATCCACCGGCCGCTGTCGGCCGCAGCGGCGCAGGAGACTCCGCTGGACAATCCGGGCACCGGGAGCAGCTCCGTGAGCGACACAGGGGCCGTCACCAAGCCGCTGCACTATCCGTATCCTCCGATCCGCCAGCCCAAGCCGTGGAAGCCGAACTGCGACATCTGGGGGATTCCGTCGGCGCAGGATCTCGCGTCCGAAGTCGCGTCGTTCCCGGCGCATGATGTACGCGATGCCCTGGTTCTGGCGTACTTTGAACATATTCACCCGTTCCTCCCTATCGTCTCCATGCCCGAATTCTTTGACAGCTACAGGAGCCCAGACAAACCACCACCGCTCTTGTTGTTCCAGGCGGTATTGATGGCCGGAGCGCATGCATGCTCTCATCCACTCGTCGCCAACGACCGCCATGCCGTCAAGAACGTCCTTTTCCGCAGGGCAAGCATGCTCTACCACATGCGCCACGAGACGGACCGGATGCATCTCATGCAAGCAGCCGCTCTCTTCACATGGCACGTCGGCGATGGCGATACCGTTGCCGGAGGGCCGTGGTATTGGTCGGGGATTGCCCTTCGCATCGGCCTCGGTCTGGGAACGCATCGACACAGCAAACATCTACCGCAGACAGAGACTTCGCAATACAGGCGCTGCTGGTGGTCGGTGTTTGTATGCGAAGTGTTTTCGTCCCTTGAAACGGGGAGGCCATGCGCAGTTCGAGCTGAGGACATCGACCAACTGCCGCTCTGCAATGATGATATGACGGATACGCCGGGTCCAACGACGATTACTTTGGGCAAGGATGCTCGACCCGACTTTCTCAATCGCATGGTAGAGCTTGCGTACATCGGGCTCGATATAATGGCAGTGAATGCCCCATCTCAAGAGAAGTTGATTGACATCAGCTCCATCAACGCTCGACTCGGCCTGTGGTCTCTTCAATCAGGCATTTCCTCCGTTGCCGAGAATGACGATTCGTGGACTTGCCATCTCCGCATGCATTACAACTTGGTCCTACTTCATCTTTATCGCAACATGTCAACAGAGTCCAGCAGCCAGTCCATCTGCTCCACCGCCGCCCAGGCCATCGTCACATCACTCGAGCAGCTCGCAGCCCGGGACGAGATGCGACAGTGTCACTTTACCGCCGTCAGCGCCGTAACCGCAGTTGGGATCCAGTTTGCCAGTGAGATACGCACGGCTGTGACAAGCGGCGTATTCCTCGTTGCTATCAGCGCCCTGGAACAGCTCGCACGACTTCTGAGATCGACCATGCTACTTTCTCGATACTGGCCGAATGCTGAGGCAGTTCACAACGTCTTTGAGGAGCTTCACCAAGAATATGAACATCTGGTCACCCAACACCTTCAGGGCGAACGCGTTATTATTCCCGAGAGTCCGCCTGATTGGAACAGACTGCTCGCTGGCGAGCCAATCCAACCACTCAATGATTTCGGTGCGGACCAAGGCTGGATGAACATAGCGAATTGGACCGATATGTTGTGAGTGGTATTTTCCAAGTCAAAAATGCATCTTGGATGTGTATCGTAAAATAATCGGTTGGACACAACTTGGATGTTCTTAGGGTGACAGGTGTAGGTAAGAGGCAATGTACTCTAGAGTCGATATATAGAACAACCTCATAAACTTTATTAGAGCATAGATCAACGACGCGCAATAGATAATATTTCCCATACTAACGGGCAATCAAGTATCATGGTCAAGACTGGCCTAAATCATGCGTCCTTTCAATACTGTACTGGGACTACTATGCTATAATCCAAATTCGTTAAAATATCAAGAAATTCATACACATACTCTCGCATCCGTGTTTTGACATCTCCAAGAACTTCCAATCCTTCGCTGCCTTCCAGTAGAGTAGATGCAATCTCTCGAATCTTGGCAATCTGGGATATTAATCAGTAGACGATCCCTTTCCCAACATCTTTAGGGCTCATACCATAGATCCACCATTAGACTCAAGTGTCCACGGTGAGCAAGAATGCACGACCCCGAGAAGCTCTTTTGCAACCAATTCTTTCATTTGCCAGAGCTGTTCTCGACACGAAAGCCTAGCCATCGTGGCGGCTTCGTTGCTGCACGGAGATGTGCCCGAATGAAGATTGTTTCCACCACCCTCCTGTTCAAGTTTGGTCAAACCCATCTCTAGCATCATCGATCTGAGGTAAATATTCGTGATGTAAATATTAGCTCGCATGATGTCGAATTGGGCGGCTTTCTTCAGGTGGGGATCCTCGCCAAACTCGGCGTCCGTATTCATTGCTTGGTCTTGAAACTGCGGGGTTTTGAGTTCTGGGGGCATGTTGCCGAGTGTTGTGGTGAGTCTAGATATTGCCTGAAACAGAGATTCCATAGTAGGAATGGAGTCATAAAAGTGATGGCTGTCATTGCCTTGTAGCAGCCGTGCTTCGGGTGGAGAAGATGCAAGGTTATACGTTTGAGGGGCTCCAGGAAATGCCTTGTGAAGTATGTCCACGACGCAAAGAAAAACCTTGAGAAGCTCAATGAAGCCGGATATCAGTGGCTTTCTGTAATGAGTCCCATCGAGGCATCTGGGTTGGTCGGGACTACCATCGACCAGAGCATCGTCGTCGAGTTCCATGGGGAGCATAAAATCCCAGTCGATGTGTGCTGGATCATATCCTAGTCCCGTATGTGGAATGATATGGGATATTCTATCATGCCTACAGTATTGTCAGCAAGATTCCTCTTCTTCTACCTCGAGTCGGGGGGCGGCTCTCTGGTCCATTTCGTTCGATGAAGACTCACACTTGGACTATAAAAAGCATCCAGAAGCATCTTTTACAGATCTCAGCATCTAGCCTGCTCATATCCGAGTAGACATGCTTTTTGTAGAGTTCAAGAACTCGGAAGAATTGGAGAGCTTCGCTTGACAAAGCCCAACCCGTCGTGGCTCGCCCTGCATAGTGAGTAGATACTGAGAGGATGACGGAAATTATAATCGTGTCGATAGTTGGATAGTTCTGCCATTGGGGATCGCTAAAAATTCGACTGAGAGATACCAAATGAACCGCTCTATCGACAAAACCCTCGACCGATGTGTAGCCGGGCGCCTTGTAGACGGTTAGTTTGCGCGGAATGGAAGCAACGGTCAAGGCGGAAAGAGAAACGCAAAGGCGAAAGAAGGCCGGGTCTGTGTTGTAACATCGTCGGGTGAAAGCAACTCTAAATGTTGGCTCATGGACGAGAGGGAACACCGGGTAGACTCTTTCAAAGAAGTCATCCATAATAATATTCAGGATGCTTTCTGGGATGAAGTGGGCCATGGAGAGTTGACCAACAGGCAAGTCTGGAAGTCGATTGCCGCCTGGGGAAAGTCCATCTGTTATAGCAGCGCGTTTTCGAGCTTCCGCAACACGTCTAAGGAACAACATGTCAGAGCATGGTACTCAGCTTAATGACTCACGAGAACCATTACCTGCTCGGAGGTCCCCGGGGCTTCCGGTCGGTCAAGAAAGTGCAGGGAACGTCGGACTTGAGGCATCTCTGACAAGTCGTGGAGGTGTCATTTTGGAAGACGCACTACGAAGTCCATATCAGCCCTCTTCCACTTCCACTGTGCATAGAGAAAGGTGGGGTGTACCTGAATCTTGCGCTCACGACAAAGGTCGCATGCTTTTCGTGCAATTGGGCGGCCCTTTCTAGAACTCTGCGACATTAATAAGGCACTTTAACAGACTTGCGTCTAGCCAATTGGTAATATATCAGCGCACAGTGACTGGCAATGCTCAAATCTATCTTAGAGAACTAGAGTAAAAGGAAGTAAAAAGGTTGGCGCGCAACCGGCGATGCGACGCGGAAAGTGGAGTTCCGGCTAACAAACCCGACGACTCCGCTCAGCTCCTCGGCATAAAATATTGCATAATTCGGGGCAGTTCAAGCAGACTACTAAAGCTACCGGCTTGACAAAGTCGCAAAACTGCAAATAGCTTGGTTTGTTGATAGGGATTGACATTTAAAAGAGTATACACCACTCTTATCTTCCAGATGAGAACAAACTAGAGTGGTGAAATTGTAAATACCATCCTGACTGCAGTACTATCTATACTACCTAATGAATCCGATCTGATCCCCATCGATACTCGAAATTAGTTTTTCCAGCCAATTTCAACCATTTGCTTCACAGACATTGGTTCAATCTCGGGGAACAAGTCATTGAGGCTTTGTTCCGGCTGGAGGTCGAACTTCCCTTCTTCAAATAAGATGCCAAACATGGCGAACATACCCTGGAGCTTTTCCTTCGGAAAAAACTCGTACGCAAGGACATGGCCCGGAAGTTCAGTGACCTTTCCTGAGCGAAGGACATCAAGGGAGTCGTGGGTTACGTCGAATTTGATACCTGCGCATTTCTATCAGCTTGAATCAATGTGTAAGTTCGAACATCAACACTTACCTCGTACATCCTCTGCAATCTTGACGAAGTCGTTCCAACAGATCTTGGTGCCAATCACGTACGATTCCTTTTCCCATTTCTCAAGTGTAAGTGCTGCAGCGGCAAATCTGGCCACATCTCCGCTGTACGTAAAAACAGCGGGCGTGGCTCCAGATCCCGGAATGCCCGCTTTCGCCGCACCTATATCAAGGAACATCGTCACAGGGTTGAGATAGCTCTTCACCTTCGGCATGCCCCAATAGTCGAGGAAGTATCCATTGTAGATTGCAGTCCACTCAAGACTCGACTTTTCGAGAGAGGCCATGGCAGCCATCTTGGATGCGGCCGGAGGAAACCATGTTTGACTATTGGGAGCTATTAGTCGAGGTAAGCGTAGGGGCGAGGGGAAATATCTAGGAACGGGCTTACTCAGGAGTGTACTTGATACCGAAAACACTTGGAATGAATCTTCGAGTCGTGGCTGATATGTCGGCAGCCTGGATGAGACTTTGCTCGGTTTCGGGGGGCGTATTAGCCCCCAAGGCAGAGATGATGGTGTGAACATTGTTTGCCTCTAGGAGGTGCACAAGTCCGTTCACGTCGGCGTAGTCAGTCGCAGCTACTCGGGCGCCAAGGCGTTTCTCTGTCTCCTCATCTGACTGCAATGGGAATTAGCTTGCAATGGGAGATGGTTTTCGAGTATCCATACGTTTCGGCTGAGAACCATGACTTCAAATTTCCCTTGGACTATAATTGCCTCCACAATGCTCCTACCGATACCGCTGGAACCTCCTGCTACAGCGACGACAGACATGGTGAATGTGATAGAAGTGGAAGTGATAATGCGTGGTATTGCGTGGGATTGGAACTTAAGTGTTCAGGAGGTCGATGTTGATGTCCCATGTTACTGAGGGCCTTCACTCACCGTTATATATTCAATCCCATGTCGGGAGAAGCGAAAGGCTCATGCAACATTAGAAAGTCTCTCTGAATAATCAACAGTGGCACTTCCGGGTTCTCGTCTTACTTTCTCCGATTACAGCAGCTCATTCAGCGCCAAGGGGGCTGATAAATGTGAAATGAAGACTTAATTGGCTGAGCATCATGCACATCCCACATCGCGTACATTCAAATCCCACATCGTAATCCCGCATCCCAATCCCGCATCCCACATCACCCCATACACCTATTCAAATCCTTCCGACATCCATCCAATTCCACATTCGCTCGGTCCGCATTTCAGCGGAAACCCTGACACCCCGAATCCCGCCACATTACCATAACAAAGATTCGCATGTTCAGTCGCCAAGCACGCAGCGGCCTTTTTCATAATTTCCTGGGCCCGACTCGTCGGCGGTCGCACCATGTCGCCCGACCCGGTGAGATTCCACTGCGCCTTCGCTGGCTGCAGCCGGTCGTACAAGAGAAGGGAACATCTTTTGCGTCACCAACGAGACCATGCCAATCGTCGACCCTTCGCTTGCAAAGCTTGTCAAGCAGCATTTAATCGGAGGTTAGTCGATATTTTAAAACTAAATCGTCATTGTTGGATGCTCATGAATGATCTTGTTAGAGACTTGTTGGCTCGCCATCTGGTGTTGAGCCACAGTGAGCCACCTCTCCAAGTCGACGACTGCGAACAAGTCAATGACTACCCTATCGCGGACAAAGGTGCTAAAACCAATCCCGATAAGGAGTTAGGGACTGTGTCTACCACTGAGGGTGTGGCTGTGGTTGAAGGCTTGGACCTACCAGGTGCATCATCATTGCTTGAGGCAACGAATCGATCTGAACTCTTGGCACTCTATTTCAGCGATTTTCATCCACATTGGCCCGTCTTGCATGAAAATTCATTTCGAGATTTACCACAACCTCCTAAACTCATGGTGGCTGTGCTTGTTACAGGCCTATGGATGCTGAAAACACCAGAGGCGCAGGCGAAAGCGACATCCTATCATGATGCTTTACTCGAAGAACTTGAGGAAGATATGGTACAGTACCCTTTGCTATGCCACTCACGTTGCCATCTAATGCATGCCATTGATACTGATACAATACATAGGCTAGCAATGCGCACCTATCATCGAATCCACGACCGGAGCTACTTGTCGGCTTTCAGACATTAATGATCTTGACCATCGTTTCAACATTCAAGTTAAATGGTAGCTTCTTCGCGGTTATGGTATTTGCCAAGATCGTGTTTGGATACTTCGATCGGGGCGGTGTACATGATCAAGCTAAGATTGATGCTGCGTCTTCGGACCCGATCATTCGGGAAAGCTATCAACGGTTCGCAATAAGAAGGTCCCCTACGTAAACAAGTTCATCTGAACACTGACTGAGATAGGCTTGCTTTAGTACACTTCAAGTTACATGTTCATATAAGCTCACTTCAGCTCACCTTCCTTCCCCAAGTCAAACCCTTTGACTTCTTCCACCCTCAACTCCTCAGAGTCCGCGTTCCATCAACAGATGACATATGGAACGGGGCATCCATAGACAACCAAGATGTAATTAGCTCTTCCTTTCTTGTTGGAAGCTTGTTTGATCAATCTTCGGACTTGAAAAGTCGCAGGTTTATTTCTCTAGTCGTGGCGTGGGACTTTCCACTTGGGATGATTCTCGGTTGTTTTTTAACAAAGCAACCTAGTGAGAGCTATGTCTCTCTACTACAGAGAATAAAGCCGTACATATTTTCTCATTCGCAAGGGGATCCTTAATGTCAATTATTACCAGCACTGCACAATTCTACCTGACAAGAAGTTTGCGAATGCAACTGGCGTTTTGTGTCTCATGGGGCTGAGTGATGTTCTATATTCCGAGCCCTCCACAAGCTCGCCGTGGTACGAAATATGCAAGCGAGATTCGCGACCTCATTTCTTTTGTATTAAGCTTCATAGGCTTATTTCTAATTCTCAGTCTTCTCCTCCACGTCCTTAGCCCCCGCATCTGCCAAAGTCACAAGCTTTGTCTTGTGGAACGAGCGGGGAGAGATGCCTCGAGACCACAGCTCGTCGATCTCGGTGTATGTACGCTTTCCAGTCTCCGGGATCATGAAGTAAACAAACACAGTCGCGATGACGAGGATAGCACCAAAGATGAAGGCGATCTTTCCGCCAAGGTTACCCTGATCCGGGTTGATGGCATATGGAAGCGAGAAACTCCAGATGCTAGCAGACAAACCATTCACCATTGTGGCCAAAGCTTGTGTTGGCGCTCGAAGTCGTGAAGTAGCATTTTCGGACGTGATGGGCCAAGCGACCGAACCGATCGTTGCTTGGTAGACTAGATGGAGTTAATATGGAGTCCTCTTTTAAGACAGAGAAGGGTCACTCACCAAAAGACCAAACAGCCATGAAAACGATCTGGCCCCAAATGGCACCTGGGGCATTCACTACTGCCAGGATTCCAATGAGAAGCAGCGTCACGGCGAGGCCGGCGGTTCCCCAAAGGGCCGTGTTCCTTCGGCCAAACCACTCAACGAAAAACCAGCCGCAAATGTTACCCACCACCATTAAACCACAAAGGCCGACAGTGGTATCGAATGACTTGGCCGTATCCATACCGGCAAGTTGCATGAAGTCTTGACCTAGGTTAGTTTATGGCCTGTCTGAGATCGGGTGGAACTTACAGCTCATGTAGCCAACAACCCATGCATTTCCACTGGCAGTTTGGATGAAGAACATGCTTGTAGCGACTACCGTGCGCTTAAGTTGCTTCCTTGAGAGACATTCAGCCATCGACCCTTGAGACGAATTATCCTGGTTCAGGCGAGCAAGGGATTGCTGGATCTCCGCCATTTTTCCATCGACGTCATAGTCGGACTTGTGCAGCTTAGCAATGTTTTGACGAGCCTTTTCATCTCTACCATGAGCAATCAGCCAGTAAGGCGACCTATATGGTGAATTAGAATCCAAGAGTGCCAAACTAGCGATGCATCGAACTTACTCGGGGAACCAAGGAAGGATTGCCAGTCCAACGAGGGCAAAGCCCCATTGAGTTGCGAACAAGACTTTGTAGGACATGGCACCATTATACTTGCTCGCCTCACGCATAACACCATATGCGATGAGCTGGCCTAGAACGATAGCAAAGTTCATTCCGGCAGTAATGGCACCTCGGATAGAGGTAGGAGCCATCTCAGAGGCGTACGTAGGCGCAACGGTTGTGAAGCATCCCATGGGCAAACCAGTGAGGATCTTGGACCCAAAGAATTGTACTGGTGTCTTGGCAAAAACCTGCAGGAAAATGCCGCCAACACTGAGGATGTATGCCACTGCGATGCTCGGCTGGCGGCCCCATTTGTTGACTGTAAGTCCTGTAACGAAGGCGCCAAAAACGAGACCTATAACACATCAGGTTAGTGATATCTAGGCTCGTAAATGTATATTTGCTCAAGCTCATCGGCACGTACCAAAGATAGTTGCGCCCATCCACCCCAGCTGCCAGTTCGCATCGACAACGTAGTCACCAGCGTATGGACGGCCAAAATCCTTTCGGAATGCCGCAATGGCCAGTACAATAGCACCAGCAAGACCGTCGAAACCCCAGGTCACACAGATGAAGAACATGTACATGCCTAACAAAATCAGTCAAGCGTCTCACAACATAGGAGTGTTTGCTTACACCAAAGAATGGGCTTTATGTTCTCCTTGATGGCTTCCGACCGCGTGAGCGACTGCTCTCGGGCCTCGAACCGAGCTGCCAAAGGCGTCAGGGCCATGGTGGCGTCCTCATGGTCGGGCTCAAGATGCTCAACCTGGGCATCGGTTGCCCCCTTCTCGGCCATTATGGTAGATGCACTTGAGACGAGCGTGACGACCTTGGAGCAAATGTGGCAATGTATCAATGAAGAGCCAGTGAGGCCTAAAGAATCATGGAGCTGATATTGCAACAAAGATGGGCCATGAGCTCTCCTTTATGTATCTGAAGAATTTGCCGCGGGTATGACCAGTGGCCAAGATTGAGTCGTTGCGGTCGCGGACTCTAGTGTCACAACTAGTACCCGACACGAGCCACGCGTTCCACTAGCCTCATGTTTGTACTATGGGGAAGAAGCTGGGGAGACAAGAAAACCGGGGAGCTGGAGCAGCCAAGACACCATCATTCCTCACGAGTCGAGATAGTCTACAGCCCAAGAACAGTCCAAGCCTCGGTAGTCAACGGGACCTGCGCTCTGACATCTATCATCCAACCATTTCACAGTGGAGTCAATATCTCGGAGAATCCTTGGAGAATCCCCCATCAGCTGGTGTTGTGGTGTGGAGAATGCGGGCCTTCCCCAGCCTCCGCGTCTCCCAGCTTTCCCGGATTAGACATCGGGCAATAGAGACCTTGTTTTATTTGCTAACCCAATTGCACCCATGCTCCCGTGGATAATGGAATCCGGCTGAAGGCCGCTTCGTCAGCGATGAATTACATGAAAGATGGGGAATTTACGGCCCCGCTTGTGAATGATACCAGCATAGTACGATATTCAAGTCATTTGACCTCATCGTAGTATTCTCCGAGCATACTCCGCCGGGTACGCCTCGGGTATTGTGGAGTGTCCGATGTCCGGCAGATGCCTTGAGTTACAGTCCGATGAGGTTGATGGATCTTATAAATACGTCTCGTTTCGTGCTTGAGTAGTTGCAGACATCGTTTGTTCGCATAAATACGTATCTAGTGGATTCGGGAACCAACATATCAAACACGATGGAACAACCCACTGACTCGGAGCTCCGAGCTCTACTCGCTCAGCTGGAGCTACCTGAGAAGTTGGCAATGCTGGCTGGCCGCAGCGCCTGGGAGACGCACGCCATTGACCGTCTAGCCATCCCTTCTTTGAGAGTAAGTATTAACCATCGCACGCAGACTTCAATTTTCTAGATAATGTTCTCATACAATTAACAGGTCAGCGATGGCCCGAACGGAGCACGCGGCAGCGACTTCTTCAACGGGAAAACCGCTGCTTGCTTTCCGGCCTGTGTATCTATTGCCGCCACCTTCAACCAGGCGTTAACTCGCCGGGTTGGCAAAGCTTTGGGCCAGGAAACTCAGACCAAGGGTTCTTATGTTCTCCTTGGTCCTACTGTATGCCCTCACCGTTCGCCCCTCGGCGGGCGCAACTTTGAGTCTTTCTCCGAGGACCCGCTCTTGACTGGCTTGATGGCGTCTGAATACGTCAAAGGTCTTCAGAGTGAACGAGTGGGCGCGACGGTGAAACATTTTGCTGTGAATGAGCAAGATACAAAACGCTTTACAGTCAATGAGACAGTCTCTGAGAGGGCACTTCGGTAAGTCTTAATTGAGTGACTCATATTCCCCGCTTGCTAATTCCGAAATAGCGAGATTTACCTTCGTCCATTCGAAATCACAGTTAAGAATTCCGACCCTTGGTGTATCATGACATCATACCCCAAGGTCAACGGCGCCTACATTGACGCGCAGCCCACGTTTATTCAGAATATTCTCCGTGGCGAATGGGGTTTTAAGGGTCTGGTAATGAGCGACTGGGGTGCTGTTTCAAATTCTTTTGACAGCGTCAAGTACGGGTGAGCAGCCGAGCCATCCACCGACTTCGAGAATAAGACTAAAGATGACAGCCTCGATCTCGAAATGCCCGGTCCCACGTATCGCCGAGGCATTGAGACTCTCACAAAGGGAATTCAGGACGGCCTACTTGACATTAAGTCGGTTGATGATAGAGTCTTTGCGATCCTTAAGCTACTACAGAGAACTGGCAAATTCGCAGACCGTCGAGAGGCCGTGACAGAAGAAGCCGTCAACACGCCAGAGCACCGAGCACTTATCAGAGAGGCGGGAGGAGAAGGTATCGTCCTCCTCAAGAATGCGGAGAATATTCTTCCCATCAACCCTAAAAAGGCTCGCAAGATTGCCCTACTTGGTCCCCTAGCCAAGACCGCGGCGGCTCATGGTGGTGGCAGTGCCTCCCTCAGTTGCCATTATAAGATTAGCCCCTATGATGCTTTCAAGCAGAGACTTGGCTCCGATGTAGAAATAACTTCTGCAAAAGGTACGATGTCACTTTTGATACCATGGACTTTAGAAAAATTGCTAATTAACCTTAGGCGCTCACATCTTCCGAGCATATCCTGACATCGCTAACGGCCTTGTCTGCGATGATGGCGCTGGCTTCACTGCAACCTTTTTCAACTCTGCAAACTTCACCGGGACTCCTTTTTACACCAAGCTCTTCCCTGTCGGCAATCTAATCAGCATCATGGATGAACAGGCTGTCGGAGCAAAGGCAATTCGCTTCAACACGACGTATCATCCTCCTCGGTCTGGCCACCATTATCTCAGCTTCTCTGGCATTGGGCCGTCGAAGTTGTTCATTGACAAGGTTCTCGTCCATGACCAAGTTAACCAAACCAAGGACTCGATGGATTACTTCCTTGGCGTGCAAGAAGAAGCCCGCTTCCAATTTGCGTTTGACTCGACCAAGAAGTATGACATCGTCATCGAGACCATCCAACCACCGGTCGGAAACTGTGACCTCCATTTGATGGCAAACACAATCGGAGCTCATCTGGGATTTATCGACCAGGCTGAGATGGAGACCGATCTCCTGGCGGAAGCTGTCGAGCTTGCAAAGGACGCAGACCTTGCCATCTGCTTCGTCGGCAACTCAACGCAATGGGAGACAGAAGGACAGGATATAGCTGCCATGGTTCTTCCCTCCAACGGCTCGCAAGACGCACTTATTTCAGGTGTGGCAGCTGCCAACGCCAACACGATCGTGGTCAACACTACCGGTGTTGCGGTTGAGATGCCCTGGCTTGACAAAGTCCCGGCAGTCCTCCAGGCTTGGTACGCCGGCCAGGAGACCGGGAACGCTGTCCTGGACGTGTTGCTGGGAGAAGTGAATCCTAGCGGCAAGCTCCCCATTTCATGGCCCCGGAAGTACGAACACACGGCGTGCTACGGCAATTTTGGACTTGACAGCTATGACAGCTTGCAGGTGGACTACGTCGAGGGTGTCAATGTCGGCTATCGCCACTTCGATCAACAGTATGGCACTGAGAAGGAGGTCCTCTTCCCCTTCGGATACGGCCAGAGCTACACGTCGTTCGAGCTTAGCGATGCAACCATCTCGGGCAACCTCAGCGGAGCATCAGATGTCGTCACTGTTTCCGTATCGGTGACCAACACTGGCTCCAGGGCCGGTGCAGAAACAATGCAAGTCTATGTCGCGCCGCCAAAGACAGACTCTGCCAACGGTAGACCGCCCAAGGCCCTCGTCGCATTTTCCAAGGTCTTCCTACAGCCCGGAGAGTCGAAGACGGTCTCGACTACGTTTGGTCGAGATTGTGTCGCGTATTGGGATGACCAAAGCAAAGATACCGGGAACCAATGGAAGGTCGACGCAGGCGCACATGAGGTTCTCATCGCGACGAGCTCTAAGCCGGCAGATGTCAAGTCGAAACTAGCGCTGGACATCACTAAAGGGTTTCATTTTGCACCTTAAGGGGATATAGAAATGGCTCATCAATCGCCAGCTCAATGTGTTAGATTATCCTGTATTATCTTCTTCACTACTTCCAAAAATTTAAATAAAGCAATGCCAGCGAAAGGTTCATTCTCAAGCTGCGGTATGTTAACTCATAGTCCTTTCAGACACTCGATCCCTCAATACCCTCCACCGATTCATTTGCGCCAAAGTCGCTCAGAAATTCCACAATATCCCCATGTCCTTGTACAGTAGCCCAATGCAGTGGCTTATTACCCTCATCGTCAATTGCTTCCGTATCAGCGTTGAGCTCTTCAGCAAGCAAACGCACGACAGAACCCCACCCTCTTTCCGCGGCCCAATGCATTGGCGTCCGGCCGATTTCGTCCTTTGCCTCCTTATCAACATCAAGCTCCGTGACCAAAAACCGCACCATAGCTTCGTAACCGCGTTCCGCGGCCAAATGGAGCGGTGTAAAGCCATTGCAGTTCCTTGCCTCCTTATTGGCGTTTAGCTCCCTAACAAGCAACCGCGCAACGCCTTCTTGCCGGTTACCAACAGCGGAATGTAGAGGTGTCTCGTCCCTTCTGTCTTTTGCTTCCTTATCAGCATGGAGCTCCGTGACAAGCCACCGCACAACGGCTTCCTGCCCCCGTATAACAGCCCAGTGAAGTGGTGTCCAGCCGCTGCTGTCCTTCGCTTCCTTATCGGCGTCGTAGTGGTTTACAAGCAACCGCATAACATCCAGATGACCACCTAGAGCAGCTAAATGCAACGGGAGGCTGTCACGGATGTCCTTCGGCTCTTTGTTGGCACCAATTGGCTTGTCGATGAGCAGCCGAACAACTGCCTCGTGCCCACACTCGGCAGCTCGATGCAACGGGGTCTGACCATTGCGATCCCTAGCCTCCTTGTCGGCACCAAGTTTGTCGAACAGCAACTGGACCATTTCCGCTCCTCCCACAGCTGCTGCTAGATGCATGGTAGTCCTGCCATTGTAGTCTCGCAGCTTTTTGTTTGCATCTGTCCATAGATCCTCAACCATATTCTTCTGTCCCTTGTACACGGCCCAAAATAGCGGCGTGTTCCCCGATGCATCCAGAATATCAATTGTTGCTCCGGCCTCAATCAGAATCCTCACAACGTCCTGGTGGCCATTCATTGCCGCACAGTGAAGTGGCGCCACTCTGTCTCTTCCTTGAAAATTGATGTCTGCGCCTCCTTGGAGGAGATTCCGGATGATTGTAGCGTGCCCGCGCTGGCAGGCGTAGTGTAGCGGTGTCCATTCGGTCAGATCACAACTATTGACATCCGCTCGGTGATATAACAGTTGATTGACCGATGTTAGGCATCCTGCGGTTGCGGCATAATGGAGCGGCGTCCAATGGTGGATGTCCCTCGCGTCGACATTCTGACCATCTTCTACTCCCATTTTGATACTCATTTCTGCTATATGGTCACCAAATTGAGCCAAATGATGCAGAGGCGTGAAGTTGAAACCGTCAGGGAGGGCCGTGGATTTCTTGAAATATGGCCCAACATCCTGTTTAAGATCACCTGTCCAGCCACGATCCTGTTTCCCATACAAGTTCATGAGATCTGGGAAGCGTTTCTGAACTTCGTCTTTCAGATCTTCCCCCTGGGGTAATTTTAACTCCTTCTGCAGAGTCGACTTTAGCTCTTCCAGTAGCCGAAGCTCTTGGACTTCGTGGTGAGCTTCCCCCAACTTGATGGTCAAGGCGAGGCACCTCAGAAATTCCAACAGCACCGCGGTAGCCCTGAGGAAAATCCCACTGTCTTCTGGGAAGGTCTTCGCCGTTCTGAAGAGCCACAAATACACATCACTGGTTTCTTTCCAGTGTCCCACTTGCTCGTGTCGTTTAGCTTGTCGTCGTGCCAATTCAATGATGTCGTCAGCTCTCGGCAGCTTGTTCTCGGCACTGAGTGGCGGGATGATGCTCAGGTGGATTTCTTCCAGACTTCCTAGTCCAGTGCTTTGTACGTCCTGGGCCAGCTTTGATAGCCGACTATTCCGCATTGTGAAGAATTGCCAGGCATCAATGCCGCCAGTATCATCAGGTCGTAAGTCAGCATCACCCGCGAAGGGGTCACCGAGTGTCTTTGCTGCTGCCCGCATGAAAGTCGAGAACATGTCTTGGGCATATAGCAACTCAAGGGAGCTATACGACTCGATTGCCAAGAGGGTACTTCCTGTCCGTCCCTCGCCAACATCAGTGAGATTGGAACTGAGGTTTGTGAGCTCCCGGCGATTGTATTGTCGAGTTTGCTTGTCGAGATTTTGGTATGCAGGCCTGGGATCAGGCACGCTACCTCCTGTCTTGTGTTCTTTGAGTGTAGCGCTGTCATCCACATCCTCGCTAGGATCCAAGCCGGAACCCACGATACGATGATTTTCCACCCTCAGCGTTCCTTTATCAGTTTCCTCCACCTCGACAATTCTTGATGACGTATCCCGGGGCATCCACCAGCGGAGGTCTCGATGGAGGCTTGGCATATGTGGCCCCAGAAGTCGCAAGCTGGGTTTTGCTGGCGATCCTTTGGCACGCAGCCACGCGTCATCTTTGCGTGCCCTCTTCAAAACCGCCTCCATCTCCAGTTGATGTTCGTCATCATGATGTTCGTGTTCATTGACAGAATACAGCCACAGCGATAGTGCTGCTTCGATCTCGTCAGAATATGCTTTCCAGTTCCCATTCTGTTGTCGCTCTAATCGGAAGTCAATCTCTCCGCGATAGGCTTTCAGCGACCAGGTAAACTTCGTAGCAGGGGAATCACCAAACAGAGCATCCATTGTGATCTCCATTGCCCTTGCAAGAGCAATGGCCTCTGCGGATGCAAGACCGCGCCAGTCTGCAAGCTGACCAAGGTCTCTCCTCATCATCATGACAGTGTGTGCCTTCGATTCCTCACTCATGTTTGTTAGTTCGGGTTGATTGGCTGCATCAAAGTCTCCCCGCAGCTTCCCACTTGCAGGACTTCCACCAGTCATGACTCTCCAGTCCTCGCTACAGGCAGTCTTGTCTTGTGACGCATCCAGCCAAGCGCTGTCAACATCTCCCAGCATGGATGTAAACCATTCAAGCTCAAACCCAGGAGTAAGACGCTTGCACTGCAGAGGCTTCGCAAGGCCGCGGCGAACCCATGCTCTCAGACCGGCCATGAGAAGGACTGCACCAAGTTGGGTGAGTGTTACAATCCAGTGCATTCCTCGGAAACCAACGAACTGTAGGATAAACCCGCAAACGCTAACCATCGTGCCAACGACAGTTTGCATGGCTAGGCCGTGTCCTTCGATCAGCTTGTCTGCTCGGTGTGATGTCGTAATGAGGCTCCTCTCGTCCATAGGAAATAATGCAAAGGAATCAAAAACCTGGTCGCTTACGGCTTTGGTCTTCTGTAGCCAAACCAGTCGAGCTTTCTTTCCCAATCCTGGTCGGTATACTCTTTCCTCTGTACTAGTCTCCACGACATGAGCACAAAGCAACATTCCAAACACTAACAGGGTTGTCCCAGATGTGAAGCAAATAAGGGCGTAAGGGGCGATATGTTTCCCGTCCTTGAGAAACTTGTCCGTCGAGTAGAAGGTGGCAAAGATGGAAAGAGTAATGACTCCCAGCTGAAGAATGGTTCCAATGACCGCTACTGCTCGTACTTCTGTTCTCCCAAATTGGTTGTGAGAGTTGAGTGAGATATTCGGAGCGTGGGCAGACGTATTCCGCACAATGATGATTTCGGGTTGTGAAGATTTAGTTGATGCTTGCCCTTTCTCAGCTTTAGACTCGGTGTGGTATTTCGACGAAACTTGGTTGGAATTGGTTTCCTGGTCGCTTGAATCTGGAGAAACGATGAGCGGGCTTCGATTTTGAGACAGACCGAAGTACTAACCAATGTCCCTTAGATATCCTTTGGCCAGGGCCTCGTCCAGGTCGCATGCCATTATCTTTGGGGCAATCTTGGGATCGCTTCCAGCGCTTTCCGTATCCCCGGGCATCAAACATATGAACTCTGCAATGGGAGCTGATCCCATGCATCTCACAATGTCGTTGCCGTTCCACAGCTCACAGACTTCATTCGAGGTTGATGACATTAGGTCCGCTTCAGCAGCGGCGAAGTTTTCCCTAGCTCTTCCAATGATGGCTTTCAGCCATGTAGGGCCACCGACTCGGATAGCACTGATGACTGAGGTGATTATGCCTATGGGGACCATAGCCAGTATGACGTTGTCAGACCAACCCATAGACTGGCTCATAAATTGCATGGTGACTTGTTCACCAAAGAGAGCCAGCAACCTAGCGCAAACGATCAGCAAATGGTTCAAAATAACATGAATGGGGAAATCGGACGCACGGCCCTAGGTCTGACAATAGGTTATTGGAGAAATCATCTCCATTATCCGCGGCTGCGCATCCCGCGAAGGTTACAGCAACGAGGAGGAATTTGAGAGTGCCCATAACGGCCATTTTGGTACCCGAAGGCGGAAAGCCGCCTAGAATCAGGTCCAACACTCGACAGTCGGCGCAGGAATTATATTTCTGTAGGTTGGTGTTACAGTATATGTGTCGGCAAGAACGAAATGTCGCGTGTACTCTTGACGGTATCAGAGATGAGTGTTGGGTATAAAATTAAATGATACAATTGCGCTCCAGGCGGTGGAGGGACCGAAACCTCTCTATTAATGGACTCTCGCGGGAATCCACGGGGCCTCGCATCTCGTCCGTGCGCGCTTGGAAGTATGCATGTTGGTCGCATCGACCAGTGATACCGGGATAATTCTAGGCACAATGTGTCCCTGCATCGTCGAGGAGGCAAAGTAGAAAAAACCATTGCGGGCGGGCGAGCGGGCCGTGAGCGGGCCGCTGGCTGGCGGGCGGCTCGGGGACGTCAATTATTAGCCCAGCCGAATTGCCCCAGTCTTTCTCGCCCTCTGTTTGGTTGGCACAAGCAGGCCATGAAACCGCTGGCCATCGGCGTGTATCTGGTGCTCCCATTGGTAAATGTCAGGCGCGTCGCAGGCCGAGTACGCTGTAGCCCAATTAGACAAGCTAATATTAATAGAAAAAGGGCCTTCGCTTAAATCAAGCCGGGATCCCAATGAAGTCCTTTTGCGTACATCAAACACTTCGAATTGCTGTGCCACCAACATGCTGATCGCGGAGGTCGGCTCCCTTCACTGCGCCTCCAGCGCTACGACCCTAGTTTATCTATTTCATGCAGGGATTGACTGCCCGTTGTAAAGAATGGTGCCACTTGCAATGTCATCGTGGTGTTAAAGCTGCAATTAAGAATTCTACAAGGTTCAATGTTATGATCATGTCACCGGGGGGAGACTCGCTGGTGCTGCCAGCCAGCTATTCTAATACTTTGTTGGTTGAGTTAATGTGACAATAAATGGAAAAATACATTCGTAGCAGGGAATGCATATCTCGAAGGGAATCAATTCTGCACTAAAGGGTTAAGACCGAAGACGGGCTCCCACGCTGTAATCAGCCATCACTCTTCTCGGTCAATCCGAGCATTCCAGCCATTCTTTTATTGCCATGAGTAAATGATCATCTTTCCGCCACGCTTTTTTCCTTCTCTACCCATCGTAGGATTCGTCTGTGGCCATCATGTGCGGACAGATCCATCCGCCTGCCTCGCAGCGGTCCGGCAAGTCTAGCTTCTTAGGCTAGCTCTGTGTGCTTCCGTGCTATGGGCAATCGCCAGTAACAAACCATAATTATAGCTACATTTACCTGCCACCGGTCATTTCGAGTCTTTAGAGACTTTATATGCATCTTGCCAGGCCATCGAGCAACACTCAACTCAATTGACGAATGGGCGGCAAGTTGGTCGCAATATGCCAAAGCTCAAAGCCCCATGATTACTGCACCCGGAGTAAGAGTGACCATCGCGTCCAACAGCCCAGCGATCAAACAGCGGCAGGTACCTTGGGCAATGGCCAATCGATGCAACGATTGCCTTCCAGTCATATGTCTTGCCGCAAGCCACCACACTTGCGATACTGCACGCATTGGAAAGAGCTGGCCCCTCCTAAATCACAATCACACGTAATAATGAGCTCCCGCGTCGAGCTTCTTCCGTGAGCTTCCTTTGCCCCTCATCTCGTGTGGATCCCCGCCCCTCACTAATTGACGCTTCTGTCGTCATCGCCAATCCCCCGCCTTGGATGCTGACAGCCGCCCCGCCCTCTGCTATCCAGTGTCCAGATTACGAGCTAGGATTGGTAGGGACATACTTCCGGCCAACGAAACGGCGTGGTTTTTTCCTGTCTCGGTGCTTGTCTCCGCCTGTATTAAAGCTTGCTCCTCCGCCGAAGCTACCCCTCCCCTCCTCCCTCATTCATCTTCATACTCAGCTTCCAACCACCACCAGATCATCATCAATCATCATGGGTGTCGTCAAGACTACTATCCAGCCGGGCAGTGGCCCTTCTCCCCAAGTCGGCCAGAAGGTCATCATGGACTACACTGGCTTCCTCAAGGATCCCACCAAGCCCGAAAACAAGGGCGACCAGTATGCTCTCCTCTCCTCCCTGCTCTACGACGCGCGCTCCCCAGGCCGCGCCGCTCAAACTCGATTGATTGACTGACTGACGTCCCTCCCTTTCCAGGTTCGACACTTCCATCGGCCGCGGCGACTTCATTACCGCCATTGGCGTTGGTCGAGTCATCAGGGGTATCTAGTCCCAACTCCAGCACCTCTGCTTCCCCTCCTCTTGAAATGAGACCCCATTCTAACACCCACCCCCTCCAGGCTGGGATGAGGGTGTCCCCCAGATGCAGGTCGGCGAGAAGGCCATCCTCGACATGACCGCGTAAGCATCCCCGACGACAATCATGAGATGTCACTTTTTGCTAACAAATCTTCCTCCAGTGACTACGGCTACGGCGCCCGGTAAGCTCTCCGCTTCTTCTCTCCTCAACACCCTGGCCAATTACATCGCCCGATCCCCCAAACGTGGTCCACCCCGCTCCGAGCTCCGAGGTCCTTTCATCCGCCCAAACGAGAGTCGGATAAATGATATCTCCCAACACCAACATCTTCATCAATAAATGCCGAAGACCAAGTGCTGACGAGTTCTATGCAGCGGTGCTCCCGGCGCCATTCCCCCCAATGCCGACCTCATCTTGTAAGGACACGCTGTCGTAATCTCACACCACGAATTGATGCTGACTGTCATTTTAGCGAGGTCCACCTGAAGGGTATCCAATAAATGCATTAATAATTCTATCACTTCCGTTTGTTTTCTCTAGATGTTGCAATGATGTCAGGTTATGCTGGAGCTATCTTAGCAAGGACCCCATCCGGAATACTAGACCCTGCCTCAGCTGTGGTGACTCTGTATGAGCACCGTGTTTTAGGCTTGGAATATTTGGCTCCTCTGTCCAAAATAGTGACTACGGATAGTTGAACAAAGAAATAATTGGTGCTTGCGTTTTTCTCCCTTGGGGAGATATTGGCTCAATTCCGGCCTTCGTTGTGGCAATCTAACATGTCGTGTACAAAAATGTTCTGAGCCGCTACTACGTAAATAGCTGCAAATTGTCCCATAATTAGTTGAAAGTAAACTTTTGGGTTGAGTTGACACTTCTAACGTCAATATGTCATACCTACATCATTTTGACCCTGGAGACCGCAACTCCCCTCTCACAAGCGTTCTGCCGGATGATACCCTACAGCACCATCGCGAACCAACGTCCGCCACCATAGCCCTCACAATCTTGATCTAGATCCCTCTTGTTTCAATTTACTCTATTTAGCTAGCCTAGCGCGCCATCTTTCTCCAACGTGGGATTGACGGGACCTTATGCCCGGATGACGTTAATGAAGTGATGATGATGATCTCATGTGTTAGAGCAGCACAGCAAGGTTTTACACAGTGTCACAACCATAGTCCCAATACCAGCAAAGCGGTTCATCCCATGGACGGCGTTTGAATTACATCTCTCATATATATTCAGTCCTCATATCTTTTCGGGCCTCCTTGCGACCCAAAATTGGGCATTATACGCACTCTTAGTCAGAGCCCTATCGTCAAAGCCATATATGCCCTCCATTCCCCTGACCTTTCTATCGAGCAACGTCAAATCTCCGCATGATTCGTCAGTGTCGAGGTATTGAAATCCCATCGCCTCAGTGACCAACAAAATCTCTTCTAGAGACAGCTGAACAAACGGGCCTGTGCCGTATAGAAGCGGACCTAGGTTAATCCAGTAACCACCTGGTTTCAACACCTTCTTGATGGTGTCGAAGTAGCTCATCAGATTCCGCGCCGTGTCGATGAAGAAGTACGTCACGACGACATCGTAGTTTCCCGCCTGGTCTTGGAAGGCTGTGGTGAAGTCACCCTCTACCATCACCACAGAACTAGCGTTGATGTCCACGTCTGGGAAAGATAGTTTCCGGTGCATGTCGGCTTCTGTTGCGTGGTGTGACCATCCGTCGATAAAGGGGTGGAGGGATTCGGTGTGACGGGCTCGGTGGGATTCCAGGAAACGGTAGGCCACGTTCATATACATAGACCACTCGTTGAGTGTCACGTCGAATCCTAATTATTTCTGTCAGTGGAACGTCCTAGGATTCTTTGGAATAGCATCTCAGACCTCCGAGGTTGGCAATATCGTATCCAAGTCTACCCAACCCAGCCCCAGGCAGGAGTGCTTTGACGGGAGCCGAGTTTGAATCTCGGCCCGGGAACATTTGCTCCAAAGTTTTCAGAAGACATTGAAAGGGCCCGTCTCGCTCATGAGCTCCAGGTTTTGTCCAATCACGCACAATGTGTTTGAGGGACTGCGAGACTGCAATTTTGTCTGCTTTCTTCCCAGTACTTTCGGTGTCTTTGATGTGCTTTTGAAGCTCTTCAGTCCCAATTTCGTAGAATTTGAGCGCATTTTCGACAATGCGGTCACAGAGAGCTTGGTTTTGGGATAGAATGTGGTTGATGCGGTTGAACTTCTTGGAGTACTTGACATGGTGCTCTAGCAACTGACCGAGTGTTAGACACTACATCTAATTCCGATTAATAGGGAGGTCATTCATACCGACTTCTGAGCTTTTGAAACATGTTTATAGAGACCCTTCAGTCGGTCAAGCTCCACCTTTTGGCGCTCTTGATATCTGGTGAATCCATGGAGAGCATCAAGGAGACGATATCTCGGGTGGTTAGTTGGCAAAGAGCCCATAGGTCTAGCAAGACTGCTGAGCAATCTGCTCTTTTCTTGGGCATGGCGAGTAGTGGTGGGAGCGCCAGTAATTTGCTCAATGGTGACGATGACGTCGTGGAACTCAACCAGGGAGTTGAGATGATCTCTCTGGGTTCTCTGTCAGTAACTCAGTAACCATGATGAAAATTTGAGAGAGGGATGACAAGAAAGACGAACTAGCTCTTCTCCATCCATGGCCATCGACGCCAGGTCTGGTTTACTCTCATGCGAGGGAACCTGGATGTTACCCGCTTCGCTGGCTGATGAGATGGCCAAGAAGGGGGTGAAGACGAGCGGCCAAAACATGGCAGCGAGATGAGAAATCCGAGTCATTTCCGAAGTCCTGTTTCAAGGCCCTGAATCGTGGTTAGATTGGAAATTCTCCAGGCGGTTGTTGGTGATCCAGCCTGACGCAACTCGTCACAACAGAACCAACACGAGAAGCCGCAAACCGAGAGAACAGACGAACCTGGATGGACTTGGAGGTCTTGGCGATTATTTTACCTGATGCAAACTCGGCTGAAAACCCAAAAGTCCTTTGCCACCAGCCACGCAAACCCACTGTTTCGGTGAGCGGGACCTCGACGAGGACCCGGATGGCCACGCCAAGTATCTGCCAAGCCTCACCTCACGATTCTCACCTCAACTCTCGACTCTCGCAATTCTCTATTGGAGCAGCTTTTCGTACGAGGCTAAATGAACCCCACGCTTTGTGTGCATGGTATGGAGCCAATGGTGGTGTGGTCAATCATGCTTCCCGTCATGCTTGCAGTCATGCTTAACAGGCTTGACCAGGCTTGACCAGGCTTGACCAGGCTTGACCAGGCTTGACCAGCTTAGCCAGGATGTTCAAGATGAGCAGAATACTTGCATGCCTGTAGCTCGACTCATCGTCTGGATCGCCTCTATTTGTCTCCGTCGTCTCCATCGTCTCCATTACTAGCCCCCCACCGGTGACCGGCCTCCCCAGTTGTCCCGGAGGATCCCAGAAGAGGCGGCATCCTAGAAGAACCCGTTTGGTAGCCCGTTCGTTCGCTCCTCAGCCGTAACTTCATACGGGAATCCGTGATTCACTACGTCCATCTGCGCTTTGCAGATTGTGACTGGCTAGGTACCTATTGACTGCAGCTCTTGTTTACAAGCTTGCGCCTGCATGGAGTATAAAGACCTCGCGCACTCCTCTTCCCTCCCTCTTCCCACACTTGCATCGCATCTTACATCACCAACTCTATTCACCTGTCATTCGTTGTCATCCCATCCTCTCTCCCTCACCACCATCAAGATGAAGACCGCCGCCATCGCCATCGCCCTTCTAGGCCTCCTCCCCTCCACCTTCGCCCAGACTCTGGCCGCCTCGCCCACCGAGTCCTACGGCTGCGAGCCTCACGGCGACCACTACCACTGCGAGGGCGCCCGCGCGACTCTCAGCACCGTCGTGACTTCTGCGGCCGCTGCTGCCACCACCGAGGCGCACGACCACGATGAGGATGACCATGACGAGGATGAGCACACCGACGCTTCCGGGACCGGAACGCTGGCTGCCTCTCCTACTGAGTCGTATGGCTGTGAACCCCATGGTGACCACTACCACTGCGAGGGTGCTCGCGCCACTCTGAGCACCGTTGTCTCGCAGGCGGCTGCTGCCACCACCACTGAGGCTCACGACCACGATGACCACGACGATGAGACCGGCACCGGATCCGCTGCTGCCAGCCCTACCGAGTCCTATGGCTGTGAGGCCCACGGCGACCACTGGTAAGTCATCCTCAGTCTATCCCATAACCACTGCTAATCATCGTCCAAAGGCACTGCGACGGCGCCCGCGCCACCACTGGCGGAAGCGATTCCACCCCCGCTGCCAGCGACTCTACTGCCGCTGCCAGTAACTCTACTCCCACCGCCAGCGGTAACGCTGTCACTGCCACTGGCGCCGCCGGTATGGAGATGGTGCCCATTCTAGGCATGGTTGCCGCTGCCGTTCTGGCTCTCTAAACGATTCGGGATCTGAAATGGCTGGACTTGTACTGGCTTGGATCCATTGGACATGGAGCAACATGATAGATGCAAGGATAATTACTTCGATTCAGCAGGGCAATTGCTTATTTTAATTGAGCCGGATACATGTGGGTTTCTGGCTTCACGTCTGTGATGTCACGGTGCTGTTAGTCAGAGAATTAAAGAAGACGGTGAACTATTTCACGTTAATTGAGTGTATGGTTCTACAACACCACATGTTGACTGTTGTCTATTCCACCCCATGCTCCAAAATAAAGTAAAAAATCTCGATCAATTATTCCTAAACCCTACACACCCTAATAAACCCAGTAGTGGCCGTCAGTTCAGAGTTTTAAGTTAGGTTTCCAATAAGCTTACGCATTAGAGCTGCCAAACACCCACGCCAGCCAGCAGCCTCCCCGGCCGAACACACGCAACCACGCCCAAAAAGACCGAATGAAATATTTCCCTCATCCCAGAAACCCGCCGTGCATGCAAGCCATGCGCCGGCGCCCTAGCCCGGTCAGAAAGGGGGGTTCGGCCTTGTCCCCAGTGCGGCTTGGCGCCGTGATCCATCTATCCATCCGGGTTCTCAACTCCTCCATGGTGTTGCTTGCTGCCAACGAAAACAACATGGATATGGTGGAGAATGGCCCCCAGCGGTTGCGTCGTCTGGATAGAGCAGTGCCATCGACGTAATCCCTCCGCGGGGCGTCCGTATTGCTGTCGAATCGGGTCTCCCGTGTTCGCTTTGCCATGGAGCCGCAGTTGACAAGTGACACATATTGCGCCGTCCATATGCACTCTCGCTCCAATACGACCGAAAACGCTTTAAGCACCCTGATGTCGGTAGAGTAATCAGTGAATCATCATCTTGGCAAGTTGCTCGGCCATGGAACCACTCTGCACCAGTCATGTCATAGCCCACGAACCTCGTCCTCTCACAAACCAACTTCCGGACCAGAACATATCATCGCCCCGCCGCTCGTCTGTCTCCCCATCCCTATCCCTCTCCACCTGGTGTTTCCTGCAAGACCACATCCCAAAAGGTCCGGTCTTGCTAAAGCCCCGTTCCGCTGGAGCCCGCCGAAGCTTGGCACTCCATCTGTGAGGACCTTGATGTTGAACACCTAACCGCACCAGAGCAATCCGCTGTGTCATGCCCTCAAGGCCCCCACGCCGGCCAAGTAAAAATTCCGTCTTTGAGAACCTACATATCAGTGCGAGCTCACCACTTGCTGCCTCGTCTTGGTATCCGCCGAGCCTTTCTCAGCTGCAATCCTATAGACTGCTCGTTCTATGCTCTCTCGACGCTCGGCATCTGTAACATACAGGATAATCATGGGCCGTACTAGACACGGCTATAGCGGGCCTGCCGCCATGGTGGTTGGTGCTCTTCTGTTCGTGGGCATCGTCTCTGCGTCGATGAGCCCGATGCGAAGACAGGAAAACTCGGTCACTACGACGGCGAGTTCTTCTGGTGAGGAGTTATCCTCACTGACAGACTGCCATCTTCACGGAACCGTCCAGTAAGTAAACCCAAATATTTCGCCCGTGATATTATTGTGCTCTTGTTAATCAGCATCCGTCAACTCAGATACTGTCTAGCCGATGCGACTGAGTACCGAATCCTCGCCGACGCAACAGCCACTGAGGACTTCCCCTCGTCCTACACTGACTGCCACGCCCACTCCACAGAGACGTAAATTTTCTACCCTTTTCCTTGCAGACAGCGTCTCACCCGTTCTTAGATGGTGCATGTCTCCCAGCGGCGGCGAGGTCGAGATCGTCGGCGCCGACGCCACCGTCACAAATGCCGCTTCTGCTACAGCTTCAGAAACCGGGACTTCAACCGGCCTGACCATCACCGCTGTTACTGATTGTCACCTGGAATCAAGCTCCGTGTACGATATCTCTGTGTCCAGTTAGCCATGAGGAGCATCCAACTGATACAACTTAGACTCTGCACGGCTGATTCGACGGAATACTACGTCCAGACCACCATCACCGTAACCAGCGACGTGCCAGCCGAGTTCACAGGATGCCACAGCCACGACACCGAAATGTAAGTCTCAAACCAGCACAGCGCCGCAGATACTCCAACGGTCTTCACTTCTCAATCCGTGCTAACCAAACTCAGCTACTGCTTCACAGACGACGGCGAAGCCAGCATCATAGCAGTCGAAGACATCGAATCCGGAGAGTCGGATCCCGACGAGGAACACTGCCACTTCCACGCTGGCGTCGAGTAAAGTCCCCCTTCAATCTCCGTATTCCTCTTGTTGGTACTAAGACCCACAGGCACTGCACTGGCGGAAACTCTGAAGAATCTACAGCCACCTGCGAGCGAAAAGACCGCGACTACAACATCTCCATCCGAATCGGCATGCTTTTCGTCGTCCTTGCCGCGAGTTCAATTGGTACGCTTCCCTGAACGAACCCGCAAGCCCATACTGACACACCACAGGTGTCTTTGGTCCCATCCTCATGGCGACATTCACGCCGGTCAAGTCCAACCTGTTCCTCATCATTCTCAAGCAATTCGGCACCGGCGTCATCATCTCAACCGCGTTCGTCCACGTACGCGTCCCGTCCCCAATATCCGATTCAGACCGCGCTAACTCGGCCAACAGCTGTACACGCACGCGAGCATGATGCTCACCAACGAATGCCTCGGGGAGCTCCAGTACGAGGCCACAACTTCGGCCATCATCATGGCTGGTCTGTTCCTCTCGTTCCTGATTGAGTTTATTGTCCAGCGGGCTATTCGATGGCAAGCCAAGAAGAAGAGCGAGACTGACGAGTCCGACTCGTCTCCCAAGGTTGTTGCGTCGGCTGAGATGGCCAACATTACCATCATGGAGACTGGTATCATCTTCCACTCCTTGCGTAAGTCGTCTCCCTCCTCCTTTGCCACAACACTGACAAGTTAGTCATCGGCATCACCCTCGTCGTCGCCGGCGACTCCTTCTTCATCACCCTCGCCATCGTCATCATCTTCCACCAGCTCTTCGAAGGCATCGCGCTGGGCACACGTATCGCATCTCTCGGCCACGGCGGCGTCGCCTTTTCCCACACCGATCATGCCCACATGCACGCCCACGACGCCCCCATCGGTCCACCCGTCGACCGCAGCCAGCCATCCACGGTATCGCTGGCCAAGAAGCTCCTCCTGGCATCTGGCTTTGCGCTGGTGACGCCCATCGGCATGGCTATCGGCATCGGTGTTTTGGACGTCTTCAACGGCAACGATCCCAAGACTCTGATTGCCATTGGTACACTGGATGCGCTCTCGGCCGGTATCCTAATTTGGGTTGGATTGGTAGAGATGTGGGCGCATGACTGGATGCTCGGTGGTGAGTTGACGGATGCAAATGCACTGACGACGATACTGGCCATGTTTGGATTGCTCTCTGGCATGATTCTCATGAGTGTGCTCGGAAAGTGGGCTTAAGCATGTTATCAGCTATATTGTGGTACATTGAGAATGTCGTATCTAAACCGTTGGCGAAACTTGACAAGGAACAACGACATGGCATATATTTTCCGCCCTGAAGTAACCTCGCATTAATCACATCACTCTTTCTCATGTCGTTGTCCTCGCAACTCTTGACCATTATTTCCCTCCCCATCGTCGAATCCTCCACTTAGTCTTTCTTGGCCCACGCAGCCTTGAGTCTTTTCGTCATAGTTCCCATATTGAAGAAGATGGCTATGAAACGCTCACTCGCCCACCTCGGCAACAAAGTCGTGCACCACACAATCCCCGACATGCCACCCGCCCAGTACCATTCAGGCGTGGCCCCAATCCACCCGCCAAGCCAGCCCTCGCCCTTGAGGGCCTGGGTGACAATCTTGCGGGCGTAGGCCTCAGTCGGCACCGTGGCACTGGTCTGGCTAAATGTCAAGCGGCGCTCAAACATGTCATTGACGGGCATGTAGAGCGAGCCGGGAGGCAGTGTGCGGTGGAAGTGACTCGCGATGTTGGACTGCACGGTACCGGTCATGGCGACCATGACGCGGACGCCGAAAGGGCGCAACTCCATGCGTAGGGCGCGAGAGTAGGTGTTGATGGCGCCCTTGGTAGAGGAGTAGATGGCGCCGAAAAGGTAGGGGACGACGGAGGAGATGGACGAAATGTTGATGATGAGGCCGCGAGCTTGAATGAGCAGAGGGGCAAAGGTCTTGGCCGTAGACATGGGGCCAAAGACATTGACCTCGTATGTGGCGCGGACATCATCGAGGTCCATGTCAAGGGCGGGAATGGTGTGAGTTCGTCCACTAGCATCATTAGGATATGAACTTGGGCTCTCTGCTTTGGGTAGCATAAACTAACGCATTGTTGATGAGAACATCGAGACGTCCACCGGTGATGGCGCTCACTTTGTCCTTGCACTCGACGATGCTGGCCGGCTTGGTGACATCCAGCTCCAGGACACTCACGCTGGGACCCTCCATGTCGGCGATGAGGCTGGTGTTTCGCGCCGTTGCAATGACGTGACAGCCTATAGATGGATCAGAACGCGAACAACCAGTAATAGCACACTGCAACTCACCTCTTCGCTGGAACTCGAGCGCCAACGCATGGCCAATGCCTCCAGGCGAGCACCTATTGTAGCTCGAGTGTCAGCGTCGCATCTCATCCCTCACCAGCCACTTGGCTGTTGCATGCTGACGCCCCGCTGCAACATACCCGGTAATGAGGACAAACGTCTTATTGGGCGCCATAATAACGATTCGGTGGTTGATGACAATCCGTTGTAGTAAATGCGTGGCAATATTCTCGCTGGCGGTTGTTTTTGGTGAATTCGACGTTGCAACTCAGACACGATGGGTCCGAGCAAACACAGAAGCATGTGTGCAAATGTGGCCGCCGAAAATGCCGACGCTTGTAACCCTTTTCAGACATGGGCGGCAGCTTCCCTCTGAGCTGCCACCCAAAGAAGAAGTGATAGTCCCTTCAACCAGACCTGTGCGACCAAGTCTGTTCAACCATCTTACAACTCCATCATCACAAGTAACCAGCACTAGACTTAAAAGTGTCGATTGTAGGCTATCCCAAAATAAACCGCCTAATTTCAGGCCTAGGACCAAGAGGCGGTAGGGCTGAGCACCAACTCACTCTCACCCAAGTGGTAATTGAGACGCTACAGGGCGAATCCTATGAGAATATATCATCACGAGCTGCACGAAATAGCTCAACAAATGAATACGATACAGACATTGAAAGAGCCTTAATTTTACAAAGGGAAGCGTGGCGGTCTGCCGTTTAGTACGTTGGAGCGCACCCCCTGCTACGGCCCCTACAACCAACCATCCTGGCTCCTTGCAGCAGGATCCTGTGAAAGCAGAATATGTACGAGACGATTTGGTGCATCCAAGCCAACAATCCATCCTCTTTCATCAGTACTGCCAGTGATTGTTAACCTGCTTATCACCAAACCCACCTCCTTGACACCTAACCAGCGTTTACCACCCAAGCGGTGGTGACTCTCATCCACCATGCAAATCATGTGGACTCTAACCGGGGAGTTGGTGGGGGCAAGACCCATCACCTTGGGGAAAAACGTCATCCCAGTTGATCAGTTCCGCGAGGTCAGAAGCCTTGAACAACTGGTTAAATCTCTGGAACTAGAGCGCAAGCGAATCGATACCGCACGGAAATCACCCTTGCAGCTCACCTCGGGGAGCGTTGACTACGAGAGCCTCGTCAAGCCAGAGCCAACGCCGTCATTCTTCCATCACCCGCTGCCATCTACACCCGGCCCCTGGATCCGCCTCGTCGAGCTTCAGCCCTCGGCTTCGCTCTGGGCGCCCATCGAATGCAAGCTCCGCCAGGTCCGCCTCGCCGAGAACCCCGTCTACGACGCCCTCTCGTACGCGTGGTCGTGGCGGAATGACTACCCGCAGCCCTTCCAGCCCGTGTACATCGACGGCCGCAAGCTCACCGTCAGCCTCAAGCTCGCCGAGGCCCTCGTGCACCACCGCAGCCGCGACGGCGTGCGCGTGCTCTGGGCCGACGAGATTTGCATCCCCGAGTTTTCAGACGAGCGGGACGAGCATGTCCTCGTACGGCGCGACATCTTTCGCGGCGCGGCGACGACCTTGGTCTGGCTTGGGCGGGACGATGGGCTTTCTCAGAGTCTGCACGTCGCCGAGGACATCGTCGACGCCCGCGATAGAATGCGCGCAGCAGGCGACGAGCGCATCGTCGTGGACCTCAAGCTAGGCGATTTTGCCAACCTGAATATCCCCGCTCCCTGGGACCCTTGCGTGCGCACCTGGCTGGCGCTCTTCACGCGACCGTGGTTCCAGGATCTGTGGTCTATACATGACGTCTGTGTTTCGCCAACCGTCATCTTGCTGGTCGAGGGCGGCGGCAAGGACACCAGCAGCCCGGTTTCATGGGACTTGTTGATGCGAGGGCTGCATGCGGCGAGAGACCTGGAGTACTTTGCACTATTCCGTGAAGACACCACGTTCGCTCGGACTATGGAGCTCGCGAGGACGCAATATCGGGATGCAACCCGAAGGCAGACGAGGATCTTGCCTCTCTTGCTAGCGGGCAGGCATTACGACGTCGAGGCCATGTTGGACAAGGTATACTGCTTACTCGGGTTGCTGGAGCCGCTTCAATCGATCCAGATTGGTCATCGAGGCTGGTCAAATCCAGAGAAGGTGTTCATCGACACAGCCATCGCAATCATGGAGCAGGATGGTACGCTCGACCTACTCGGCGTCCCCCGTGGAAGAGACACGAGGTTACGCACACTGCCAACCTGGGTTCCGGACTGGACCAACTGCTCCCGCCTCATCCAGTCGCTGCAGGGCCTGGAGCTCGACAGTCCTGCCGAACAGAACGGTTATACCATCCCGCAGTTCGCAGCGTCGGGCCCCAGCAGCTCTTACACGGTCAAGCTCGGCCCGGAAAACCGCACCCTCGGCGTGTCTGGCTTCGTCGTGACGAGCATCGAGGCCCTGCACACTATGCATCCGGGTGCGCGCGACATATACAGCCCTTCACCCTATGAAGGTCTTTTACGCCCTTTTAGCAGTGCCTCGCTCGAAGACTTTAGAGGCTCTGTTTCTAAGAGCATCCAAACCTGGGAGGCGATGAAGGACACGGCAAATCTGACAACCAGCAGCAGCACAAAGCAGTCCTACGGCGCGACAGGGGAGTCGGTCCAGGAGGCATTTCGGCAGACGATGGTGGCAGGACGTGCCGGCGCCGACAAAGACACAGTTAAGTTCAGTGATGTCAAGACTTTTGCAGGACACGCAAACATTGTCACTCGTGGATTAGGGCTGCTGAAGTCTGCAGGTAAACTAACCGGCATCAGAGGTCAAAAAGCACTCCTGGCAGCACTTCACATCAGCGGCTGGAACCTCCCCGGGCCTGAATCCAGCGCATTCTTCCACCGGTTGTCAGTGATGGAAGGGAGGAGGATGATGAGGGCGAGTGACGACGGCATGCTTGGGATCGTGCCCCAGGCTGCGCGGGTAGGCGACAAGATTGCCCTGTTGAAGGGAGCGAGACTCCCAATTGTTCTGAGAGAACGAGGGTCCGAGTGGGCGGTGATTGGCGAGGCGTACATCCACGGGCTTATGAACGGGGAGAGATGGGATGAGAGAAAAGCAGGGGACATGTGGTTGGCCTGATTTACAGCTGCAGTTCAGCTTCAGGTCGCGATGCAACGGCATTCCGGTTCCCAGCCAAGTCCGCCTGGAGTATCATCCTACCGTGGTTTAATTGGCCGTCCCCAGAGGCAAACAAGGCACAGCGACCGACTCAGCTGGGGTCCGACCTAATAAAGCAGAGCCTGACGTGTTTCCCTCGAACTATCGCCCTGCTAAACCAGAACCTAGCCAGTGCCAGAGCATGGGGGCGCCGCCACAATCCGCCACGGGCGCGAAGGTGGTCGGTGTTGAGAGACGAGCCAAAATAGCGAGGTTGTGGATGAGCTCTTCAGGTCTTTGTACTTGAATAACGTGGTATATACGCCTTGTACCCGCCATCTATCATGTACACCCCCCAATAGACGACACCCCGGATCCCATCCAGGTATAAATCAATAAAAAATTATTATAAAAAACTCCGTCCAGGCGCCGCCTTTTGAGCTGTCGGCCTCCGTCCCGACCCAACCATTCGACGCCCAGCCATTCCTGTGTGTCCCTGTTTCCTGTTCCAGTTCCCGTTCCCATATCACGCTGGCCACCCAAATACATCTAAATAGGTCCAATTATATCCGAAGAGGGCTTGAAGCACTCTTACTGCCAGCCTTGTTGCTGGCCCGGGTGTCCTTGGTATCCTTGCTGTCCCTGCTGTCCGTTGTGCACCACCGAGCCCGGCATCTCCACGGCCGCTGTAGCCACCGTGCCCTCCATCTCAAAGACATGCCCCGGCGCAACACCCTGCTGCGGCGGAAGCCCTGGGGCCCCCGCGGCGGGATACCCAGCGGCGGGGTACTGCGTCGGCGCGTTCCAGTTCTTCTGGCCGGGATCCTGGCTGGGCGCCGGGCTCGGCGTGTAGCCCCCCGGCGTCCACGCCGGCTTGTTGTCGCTGTAGCCCATGCCGGGCGCGTACTGCGGCGGGCCGCCCTGCGGGTGCAGCTGCTGCTGGTCGGTGGGGAGCATCGGGTGCGACTCCTCGCCGCCCTTTCGCCGGCGGCGCAGGAGGAAGAAGGCAATGGCGCCGACGATGGCTGCGCCGAGGACTGCGCCGCCGACGCCGATTCCGATGGTGACGGGGGTGGAGAGGCCGCTCTTCTTGTCGTCGCTGTTCTTGTCGTCCTTGTTCTTGTCGTTGGTGCTGGTCTGGCTCGCGATGACGGTGACTGTCTTGCCGCCCGAAGTAGTCGTTACGTATTTCGATTCGGACGCTGTTGTCGTGGCCGCATCCGTCGTAGACTGGGTAGCAGACTCGGTTGCCGATGCCGTCGTCGAGGATGCATCCGCCGAGGAAGACGCGCCCTGAGCAGCAGCAGCCTTGAACTCGGCCTCAGTCAAACCCATGGGCGTATTCGAGGTATTACACGCGCCGCTCATGTCCGTGTACACCTGATCAACGTCATCCGGGTCCTCGCTGCCGAGGCACTTGGCCGTGTCGGTGACGAAGCCGCTGGTGTTGCTGCACAGGCACTCGTTGAGCGCGGCATTGGTGTCGCCGGTGCAGGCGGCGCTGTCGGCCGCTTTGTACAGGCAGCTCTGGGCGTTTTTGGGGTAGAAGGAGAAGTCGTTGGAGGCGGCGAGGGAGAGCGAGGGAGCGAGGAGGAGGAGGGGGAGAGACGACCACAGCGATCGGGGCGCCATTGTGACGTGTTGTGTTGTGTGCTCTCGTTTGCTTCGATTTCGATCGCGGGTCCAGTATCCAGGTGAGAGGAAGCTGCAGCGAGTGATGGCGATTGCAGTCCAGGGCTACCACGCAATATCGACAGCGAAAGATCCGATTGCGAGCGTGGTTACGAGAAACCCAGTGGCGGGAGCGACAGTGACGAGCGAGAGAATGCAGAATTGGTTCAGCCGTCAACCAGCCACCTCAGCTCCGAATGCGCGATGTCCGAAAGCAGTTGGCGCGGGGGGGGAGCAAGCGAGCGATGAAACGAACGAGAGACAATTCAGCCTCGAGAGGATCTGTTGAGGGGATTTTTCCAGCGAGCAAAAAAAGGGAGACAACACAGGGGGACGAGGAGAGGGAAAATGGTGGCTGAAGGGGGGGTGAAGGGGGGGTGAAGGCCGCCAGTTAAACCGTCTTATTAATTTCAGGTGAGGCTCCATCGACGTCCATTCAGCCGTCATCCATTCTGATCCTGTCAGCAGAGGAGCACCACCAACATGACCACATCACCACCAGCCAAGGCACCACGGTCGATCAGCTTGCGCCTCAAAAGGGAGAACGTAATCCTAAACAGGTCTAGGTCTAGGCCATCTAGGTTATTACAGGTAGATGTATACACATGCCAGTTCGACCAGCTCGTCCCGAATAGCACCCATCAACAAACCAGCGGACGCCCAAGACGGCAAAGGCGGAACCCAACACACAAAGGGATCGCCAAAAGCCCGCTCAGCCCCAGGGCGGCGCAGCACCGACGGAGCCCAGAGGGACGCTAATTATAGCGTTCCGGGGCGATCGCCATAGCCGCCCTGCAGCTGTTGCTTGGTTTTGGGCCTGCCTGCCCTATAAGGCTAGAGCTGTGACCCTGCTGCCCCACCACTTCGTCGCCCTGGTTCTTCAGCTACCCTATACTGTCGAGTGGCGCGATAAGGGCTTCATCGTTCCATCATCTTACCTCACTTTAAGCATTCCATCTTTAGAACACAGACATCACATCTCGGAGAGTTCTTGACCCATGTCGATCTCTCCGACTCTTACCGCACGTCATCGGGAATACCGAAACTCAACACTAAATTATAATTTAAGGTACAACGAGATTCAACGTGCACTGACACGTGACCCACTGAGAGACTAAACTTGCCAGGCTGCACTAAAATTTCCACCCAATCATCTCACCATTCAAAACCACACTTATCCTATTTAGTGCACTGACTAAAAATGAGCGTCCTTATGCTCCAGTATGGGGAGTTCAAAGAGATCCAGTATGCTTTCAATTTCAATTGGAGTTATGTGATATTGATTATTATAGACAGCAGCTGCGGTTTCCTCAGAGAGTTGAGAAATTCCAGTCCTATCTTAGCATTAATAGCCCCTGGCACTTCAACATCAGAAACCGTATCGGGCTCGCTACATCGCTCACCCGTACTATTTCTGATCTGTTTATCCTTTACAACGCCTTTCTGATTTCTTGGCATGATCTGCGACCGGTATAAAATCTTGCCTGCAGGGTCGTAGGATTAATGGTGGGATTGTTCATCTGGCGACGTGGCATCAGACTCTCGAACCTGCACATGAGCATTCTAGCCATAGAGAGAAAGATCCTAACAAACGAACCGGGATACCAGGAAGGAAACATTGCGGAATTGGCAGAACAGGTCAGCACAGAGTGGGTCGCCATAAAATGGTGGTGGTAGATTTGGGATGGGGTTAGGGGGATAGATGCTACGATCCCCCGAGAGATATCCGTACAATAGAAAGTACCCGAGGATGTAAAGGAGATAATTACTCTGTTCCATGTTACGGGCGCTTATATGAGCATTATGAGGCGCTGGGACCCGATCAGTTTGTGAGGTAGAAAAGGTGACAAATAAAAAGAGGATACGTTCAGGTTGACTGAAAACTGCCGCTGTTGAATTCGGATCTTCTAATGTTTCACAAGACTAGAAATACACGTCATCGACTTTAGGTAGAAGTGCAAGTTTCAAGCCCGCCCCAAACTCCAGGCACCCCTGCACCTATGCGTTGTCGAGCGTGGTCAGAAAATAAGGCGACCAATTGCCTGCTCCGCAAGCCACATTCAAAGGCCAACCTGTTGGGCAATTTAAGGCTTTGAGATTCCTACTCTTGAGGAACAGATATTCCAATCCTGCATCCCAGCTAGATGCCGATTCTTTATTTCTGTTCTGGCATTCAAATTCGATTTTTATCCGACCCGCCGGCCTTTCGGGCGTCTGGCACATCGCAATCCGTTCAAAATGTCCACCAATTTGGCGTATTATGAAGAAGATGTGATCAGGCTGTACATCGACGAGGGGAAAAACGCCGAGGATACTATTAAATGCCTCAATGAGCAACACGGCACTGCATTTACGTATGTCTGGTGATTCTGCAAGAAACGAAAAATTGACCAGGTGGAAGTGTCCGGCAGTTCAAGGGCAAGTTCAACGGCCTCAAGAATTTAAGCGCTCGAGAGTGGCGAGAGATTTCTCGGGAAATCTGCGACAGAGAAGCCAAAGGACTAGGCTCCGACGTGTATTTGTACGGCCGACGACAAGATCCAGAACGTGTGACGAGAGCACTTCGGCGCTATGGCAAAGAGAAGGAAGGTGCCGTACCTACTGGAATCGGTGAGTGACGTCTTACTGAGACTCGGAATTTGACTCATTGGTGATCTCTCAGACTTGAGCGCCAGAAAGCACGGTCGGCAGCGGATTGAAATACGCAATCCAGATGCTCAAAACAGCACTCAGGGAGCAGGCATAGGTTCCAGTGCTGTCCCCCATTCCGCAGAGAGGCTCGCCACACCTCGAAGCCTGCATCTGGAGTCCGTCATTGATCCTTCGAGTATCATGTTCAATAACGGTTTCGGGATGAGCGCGGACGATCAAGAGCTCGACTTTTACATGGAAGGAATCGAGCTGGACGCATTTGGAGAGTTTTTCGGCACAGCCCATTGTTCTTCTTCACATATCACTAGCCTTGCTGATGTGGAACATCTCGACATGGAGTCATTACTGCAGACTCATCGGGATGTAGTGGCTGCAGGCGCTTCGACGGGGGAGCCTTCAGGCCAGCCTTGGCAGCTTGCTCTACGCCATAGAGAAGACTCCCCCTTACTCACAACTTGCAGCGGATCGAGAAGTTTCTCGACAATTATTGGTACCACAAATGGGCTAGAAGACTCATTTCGGCCTCTCATCGTCTCGCCAGGTATGTGCTATCACTTGATATGATATTGCTCTGGAATATTCACGAAGATGGTTAGGAATCCCATCTGAAATGCTTGGAATACGCACAGAAAATCTCCTCGAAACTGGCAATCCAACAAATTCGCCATCCTGGCCATCCTGGGGCCAAGTTCATGGCAGAGTTCAGAGGGGAGAACCCGGGTGGCTTGCGTCGACACTGATCGGTGCGGACCCAAAGCTCGAGCATCTGACGTCTGTGGCAAACCTGGTAGAAAAGGTCTTCACATACTCGCGAGGAGATGACGAGCTCCGCTTTGATGGCCACGACAAGGACTCGATGAATCAAATGTTCGCCATCGTCATCCGCCTCGTCTTGAACCGATCTCTTTCCGAGGAACAGCTGTTGCGTTTCATCTATTGGATTGTCGAGGAAGGTCAGGTCAACGGGCTGTATGGCTTCTTGCGGAAAGGTTCACCTGAAACGGGGACTTTCATCGATGAAGTGCTCCGTGTGCTTTCGAATGAAGTGCTGCACTTCCCACCACGCTACCCATGGGGAAGAGAAAATTTTGACCGCGAGGGTGATTTCATCACGATCCATCCACTCGAAGCTTTCCAGCTCATACGAATAGCGGATGCGCGGACGCTTTCGGGCTCCTTGGGTGGAAGTCTACTCATTCGCATGGTAGAGTTGGGAAATTTGGAGATGGTAAAGACGATAGTTTCCGCCAACAGCGCGAATGTCAACTACGCCGGTGTCAGAGACATCATGCCCATGACCCCACTATGCGCCGCAGTTCGCGTTGGGTCAGCCGAAATAGTCTGCTACCTCATCGATAAAGGAGCGAATATCAACACGCGAACCCAGCGAAATGGTTACCAAACCACTGCCTTGGTTGAAGCTGTACCTCTCGGCAATGTGGACATGGTGCAGTTGCTGCTCGACGCGGGGAGCAAGCTATTTCACAACCTCCGAATAGGCAAACACAGCATCCTCGAATATGCTAAAAGGAATCGTCCGGCCATCTATGAGCAGCTTCAAGGTATTGCTGAATCAAAATTGGACTCAGATATTGCCATACGTTCATTTCTTTTAGTTGAAGCCGCAGAGAATGGAAACCATTCATTATCTCAGTTCTTCTTGCAGCATGGTAATGTTCGACACGGAGCGCTAGAGTCAGCTTTGTCGCTCGCTGTCAAGAAGGGTAACGTCAGCGCGGTGAGAACGTTGCTGCATCGAGGCATAGACCCAAATGCACTCGAATATCGTCGTACTGACCATGTGGAGCACTATGACGGCACTGACCAAGATTCCGACTCTGATGAAGAGGACTTCAACTTCGATGACGAAGAGGACTCCGACTCCGATGGTATCTCAACGCAGTATGAGGAGAATTCGGGAAGCCAATTCGACTCAACTCATCCTATTCATCTCGCGATCTGCGGCAACACCGTTTCGCCAGACATCTTGTATCTCTTGATCAAAGCTGGAGCGAGCATAACTAGCGAAGGTCTCTCCCGTGCCTTGTGCTGTGCAGTCTTATCCTTACATGATTTAGACACGCGTATCCCAATAAGGGACAAATGCCTGCTTCTGAGTCGATTACAATTTCACGTCTCCGTGACCAACCCAGTCGCATTAGAGATGTGTGCCTATCTCGGAAGCATCGAGGAATGCGACAGTTTGCTCGATACAGGGACCGACATCAATGCGTACGGAATCGTGAGCAACGCTTTGCAGGCTGCAGCTCGCCATGGGCATCTTGCCCTTGTGCAACATCTCCTCGAACAGGGCGCGAGTGTTAATGTGCCCGCCAATCTTGCGCATGAGAAAGACAGACAGCAATGCAGAGGTTCTGTGTATCTTGGGCCACAGACGGCACTCCAGGGCGCTGTTCTGGGTGGATACGACCAGGTGGTGAATTGTCTGATTGAAGCCGGGGCGAAGGTTGCAGCTCCTCCAATTGACAACACAGACATTACCATTTTGGATGCAGCCGCTGAAGCCCTCAGTAGAAAATATTATGATGGGGATGACCGTGATTATCCAACCCATATGTTCAGGAAGCTCCTTGCTCATGGGGCTCTGATCAATCGCACGGACGGTGGACCATGCGGCGTTTTACATCACCTCGTCCACGCATCGCAGTTTGAGTGCCTGGAATTAGCACTCAAAGAACGTGCAGCGACTGAGGAGCGAGCAGTCTTCCGTACCGGCCGGAATAGGAGATTGGAAATATTGGTGACCCCAATTCAACTTGCGGCCGCCCGTCACAACATGGAGATGGTGGAGCTCCTCCTCAAGTACAATGCTGACATCAACACCCCTGCCTCCGACACCAAGCCAGGTCGCACAGCTCTACAGGCCGCCATTGAATCCCAAGGCCACACTGAGAAGGAAAAAGAAACTGAAGATATGGTTGTCTTCCTACTTCAACACCACGCAGACGTCAATGCACGCGCAGGAGGCAATTTTGGCCGCACAGCCCTACAAGCAGCCACTACATGGAAAGAACCCAGCATGAGGATTGTTTCACTTCTCTTGCAGCACAAGGCTGACGTCAATGCCCCTCCTGCCGAAGCATTCGGCCTCACGGCTCTACAAGGCGCTGCGATTTCAGGAGATGTCCAGATTGCGAAAATGTTGCTTGCTCACGGAGCTCATGTCAATGCGGCTGCAGCTCCAAGAGAAGGCAGGACTGCTATTCAGGGAGCAGCTGAGCATGGGAGACTTGATATGGTTCGGCTTCTCCTCGACAATGGAGCTATGCCAGGACCGGACGAGGGATTTTCGAAGGCAATCGAGTTTGCCGAGAAAAATCATCGTTACCATATTGCACATCTATTGAGGGACCATGAAGACGCATACAATGGGTTAGCTACGGGTTTCAGTGCTGGGCGATTTCGCGATTTCGGAGGGCCTTCGTCAGGCATCTTAAACGAACTGACAGATGATAACGAAATTGGAATGTAGTTCCTGTGTTAGGGGATGGATGGCGAGGAAACCTGAACCCTTCAATGTACCTCTCTCATAATGCTTGTATTCAGCCGTCAAACACCCGGGTATCTCTCTCCCTCTATCATCTGCTGCTCGCTTTTACAACCATCCTCATCAACTTACGCCAACCCTCACTCGGCCATTCATCCCCTCACAGCCGAGAAAAGACCTTGGCAAAAATCTCCCTCGCCTTCAACAGGTTGATCAAGCACATCCGCTCATTGTCCAAATGCGCCGCGTCGCTCGACTGCCCGCACGGCAGATGCGCCGCCGGTGCCCCAAACTCCTTCTCCAAGAACCGGATCGCGGGGATCGAGCCGCCCTCGCGGATGAACAGTGGCTTTCGGGGCTTGCCCCCCTTGGGTTGTATCTGAGCTTTAGGGCCTTCCTCCGAATCATCCTCCGAGGAATCGTCTGTCGTGGTGCCCGAAGCTTGAAACCGCTCTTCCCACACTTCTAGAATGGCCTCCTCCAGAGTGCGGAAGATGGCGTTGCTGGGGTCGCCTAGCCATGGCTCGGCCTTGTTGTCGATGGAAATGCTCAGTCGGTTTTGCGACTCGAGCACTCCAAACTCCTCCCGCAGGAACTTGGTGAGCGACTCTGCTACAGTGTCCACCTCCTGTCCAGGCACCAGTCGCAAACTAATGTGCGAGCTGGCATGGCTGCTGACCAGACTGCCGTCGGGACCCGACACCTTGTATCGGTGCAGTGTCAAGTTGGGCTCTCGCCATCGTGCCATGAGCGACTGCTTGAGTCTGTCTTCAGGACCGGCCTCGGGCTTCTTGCGGATCAGTATCGACGCAATGTCGTCGTATCGCGCTTCTTCTTCCGGAGTGATGGCGAGGATGCCGTCGTAGAACCCGGGGATCTGCACCCTGTTGCCAGGACCCTTGAGCTTGGACAGGACTTGCGTGAGGTCGGAAAGAGGCTCGTTCATCATGTACGAACCGTCCACGCCAGAGTGGATATCAGGGCGAGGTGCATCGACGCAGATGGTCGTGTGAAGGACACCTCGGAGACCATACGTTAGACAGGGCACCTCGTTGTCCAACCAGTAACTGTTGGCCAGCAGGATATAATCCACATCGCCAATCAGCTCCTTGTTATTCTTCACAGCCTCCTCAAAGCCCAGCGATCCAAACTCCTCCTCACCTTCAATCAGGAAGATGATGTCGTTTTCCAACTTTTGCGCCTGCATCAAGTCCGTGACGGCATAGAGAGCGGCGATGATGGGGCCCTTGTTGTCACTGACGCCTCGACCATACAGGTATCCGTTAGTGCCCTGCATGGTAAAAGGGTCCGACGACCACTTCCCCTTCCTGCTGTCGGCTGCCACCACATCGTAGTGTCCGTAGAACAGGATCCGCTTCCGTGTCTCGGCAGCCTCCTTCTTGGCCGAGAACTTGGCATACACGACCGGGTTGTGGGGCTTTTCGGTACTGAGCATCTCCACATGGCCTCCAAGGCGCTTGAATAGAGATCCCAGGTACGTAGCTCCCTTGCGGCAATCCTCGGAAAACTCGGGCCGCGAAGAGACGGTCTTGTACGAGATGAAATCCCTCAGTGTCGAGAGCAGCAGATTCTCCGAGTTTTGATCAGTCTCCTTTTTGGAGCAAGCATCCTCCTTGATAGTCCAGATGGAAATGTTGTCATCGTTGGAACCGGTAATGTAGAACTGCTTGTTTTTGTAAGTGGTGGCAGCCGAGGACAGGATCTTGCCCTGGTGAGCTTGCCACCTGGATAGGCACTGGTACTTTTGCGTGACGTTGTTTGATGAGACGTGCTGGTACTTGCCGTAGTGCGCTGTGCTGTATTTCTACGACCATGTTAGTTGGAAGTGGACCTGGGAGTGAAATACTTACACTAGCCCAGCCATTGCTTGCAGCGGTCCATAGATATCCCCAGCTCATTTGGAGCGACATGATATCGCAGTCATGGGCTCTGATGACCCGCAGTCGCTGTGCTGTATCGAGGTCCCATAGCTCGACGATACCATCGAGCTTGCCGGCATATAGGAAGGATCCATCGAGTGCTAGGGATAAGACGGATTCGGCGTCGTCTGTTCCTAGAGTCATGATCTCCTGGATGCCGCCAGCGTTGTCGTCTTCTTCGCTGGCATGGCCCAAACTCCACACCTTGACGGTTCCATCGCCGGCACCCGATATCAGCACGTCATCGTCCGCCTCAACCTCGACAGTGGGGCCCTTGGCCACGAGCATGCAGTAGACATATCCGAAGTGGGCAAAGTTTCGGACCGAGCCAGGGTGCATCTCGAGGACGGTCTGGGCCTTGGGGATGAGACCCCAGCGGTCATCGTTGCGCCTGGGCGTGCTGGAGCCGCCGGCCGCCTTGGAGTCGAAGAAGCGGTGGTTCCGGCGGTCCGGATGCTGCTGCGAGTCGGTCGCGACGCGGGCGCTGGCGTCCTTGAGGCCGGCCCACTGGATGGTGGCGTTCTGGGCGCCAAAGTACAGCGTCTCGTGCTGCGGGCTGTAGGCGGTGCAGAAGATGTCGCCGACGTCGTAGGAGCCGTAGATCTCGTACAGGCGGGTCAGGGTTCGCGGGTCCCAGACATTGACGATGGCGTCGCCGGCGCTAGAGAAGAGCAGCGAGGCGTCGGGCGAGAGAGACAGCGACAGAACGCTGCGCTTGTGGGCTTGGATGCGGTGGACCTGGTGGAATGTATCCAGGGACCAGGCCACGATTTCGCCGTCCTGGGTGCCCGCGTAGATGGTCTCGTGCTGCGGGCTCACGGCGAGGGCCAGCACGGTGCTGGTGTGGTTGAGGCTGTGGACGAGATCGGGGAGGGTCGCTGAGTCGTCGGCGAGCTCGAGCGGGCTGAGGATGGGCGACGAGGGAGCGGGTGACATGGTCGGCGAGACGACGCGCGAGGCCGCACGAGAGGGCATCTTGGCGGTGACTAGAGCTGGTGGTGCTGGTCAGCCTGGATGATGATGCTGTGGTGTGGATCACGAATGGCGGAGGTTCAGAGATGAGGACAGACGAGGAGACGAGAGTGAAACAACCGAACACCCGAAACGGACAGCACCAAAAGACATACACACTTCTCTACTGCAGAGTAGGAGACGAAACGAGGTGCAGCAGCGGCAACGACAGTGGTGGTGGTCGAGGCAAAAGTGAAGGCCCTAGCCGAGTCACGAATGCGCCGAGGCCGGGGACAGCGGCGGTGTCAATACGATGACGCGATATCGAGGGGTGTGTTGCCCTTCTCTTTTGGGAGGAGTGAGAAATCCAGGGATCAAGAAGAAGCAGTGACCAAGACGTTCCAGCCCTGCAACCGCATTATGCCACTTTGGCGAGATACGGCGCAATCGTCAACGAACACGCACGATAGACGGCCGAGTTGGTGGAAAACTGGCCATGGCAACTGGTGGTGCGCCACACTTGCGCCTAGCCTCGTCTGAATGAGGGGAAGCTTTTCCGGTGGGATGCCCCTCATTGGGAGAGCTCCCGGAGAAGCTTCAGCCTCGTTGAGACACCAGCCACCTCCGGTTGGGGCAAAAGAGCACTAGCTCACGCGGCAGTTGGGGAAGAGCCGATTTCCATGTCCATCCAGCATCAATAAAGGGAAACACGAGAGGAATTCAGATCAAATGAGTCGAAATATTCTGGGTTGGCTACACAGAAAAACAGCTGGCCAGAAACATAAAAACGTAAAGTGCCAATTGACGAAAGTGAGTCACTGACTGTAAGGGACACGGCACAGAACGCCACCTCGAGATAGGGAAAAAGAGACCGGGACGTGGAATGGTACAGAGCCAAGAACACATTGCGTTTCTGGAAGCACTACAGCACTACAGAGTACCTCACTTCATCGCCCTGGAACCATGGAAAATGGGAATCAGAAACTGGAAATCAACCTCACCTATGGGCTTGACGCCGTCCTGCTGAACAATCTCACTCTGTCGAATCTTGGCGCATCCCCGACATCCCCCAGCCGAGTCGCCGGCGTCGGCCATCATTTCGAGCGAGCGAGCGACGGGGACGTAACGAGCAAAAATGATGCTTCAATGAGGGATGCCAAATACGCAAGAAGAGCAAATGACGAGGAATAAACAGGGAAAAGAAGGATGCGGGTGGAAGACTGCAGCCCGCATGTACTTCGACGTGGACACGCTTTGTTCCCGTGCCCGACTGCCACGCGCTGTGTCCGCCGACTGCCGGAGCCAAGCAAATGATGGATGAGGTGTAGACTGCGATGTGTAACTGAGACACGGGATTCTAGACGGATCCAATTGACCAGACCGGACACAAGGGGAGCACGCGGCGCAATAAATACACCCGCCTCGACCCAACTAAATCGTCTCCCTGCGTTGTCGCTTTCCAGGTGAGAAAAGACGCCATCGCCGTTTTGCGCAGCCGCTGGCCTGGGCCACACCCCCGGCACACCGACGTTTATTCCCTGCCTCAGATCCCCCTGGCCGCTGCACATTCACCGCATCGGGGCTGGGAACCAGGGGCGAGCCCTTTCGTTGGGTTTCGGGGACATGGGCGGCACGAGACGCCGAGGCGGAGCATTTGGCGGCGACTTTGGGCGGTTGGATACGGAAGTAATTGAGGGTTTTGCCATTGAAACCGCAAAAAGCAATAAGTAAAGACGGCATTTAAGCCATCTTTGCCACCGGCTTTTTTTCGCCGCTGGTGATGCTGGTGAGAGGTTCGTTGGTGTTGAGAGGGTGTACTATCTATGCCACCTTCTGGGCATCCTTGAAGATCGGAATCTGTCATTTTGACGTTTTCTATTATTTTTATTGATGTTTCCCAAGTCTACCATCTAGACTTCTACTTTTTCTTCCTGGTTTAACCTCTCCCATCGCTCATTAAGAACCACCGGGGCATTCGCCGCTAATATCCAACATCCCATCCCGGCCCATTGCCTCCAAGATCTTTTGAGCGTCCCCTAGACTAAGTAAACAGACCCTATTTCCGACACATGCAGAACAGAAAGCTTGGGCTCAGCAGCCCAAATAAGCGTGGCAAAGTTCCTGGCCGCTTGCATGTCCATCCGGTATGGACTGTTTCCGAGTTGCACATGGTTCTGCTGGGACAATGCAGAACGGAAAGCTTGGGCTCGGCAGCCCAGATAAGCGCGGCATAGTTCTTGGCTGCTTGTAGATGCATCGATATGGACTGTTTCCGAGATGCACATGGGTGCGACATACATGACGAGTTGACCCTGGAACTTGCTAGTGACAAGGCTTATGACCACCTTGATCATATTAAATGCCTCGTCAAAGGTATATAAAGCCGGTGACTTTCAGCCCCACGCCCTTCCAAATATACCCGCTCCCTTCCTCATCATCAACCTCGATTGACTCATCGGAAGTAACTGCCTATATGTGCAGTTTACTTGTATCTCTCTCCTCTGAGTCTCCCGGAACACGTGCAGTTTGCTAACGTCTCGTTCCCCCGAGCCGCTTGGGATATGGGCGTCAATTCCATGCTGTCGGAGAAGGGTTGAAACCTTCATAAAAATATCCCCTCCACCTTCGGATGGAGGAGGCAATAGGGCTCCATTAATCTGCCAGTCGGGGTCCTGCCCAACAAATTCCTCGATCAGCAGCTCAATCTCGACCCCAAAACTGACACCAGATAGGCAAGTTGGATTAATAGCCTTAAACGTGGCGTCAGTTTCAAGCCGTTTTGGAGCGGGCTTCAGACTGGATTCTGGGGAGGAAGACTAGCTATTCCGTGCCCTCTTGTGATAATCCAATTTTTTCTGTAGTTGGGACATTTTGAAAATAGTGAAGTTGCGATATGTTTTCCGAGCACGGGGTTGATTTCACACCAAAACTCCCCCGAGGTGGACATCTTGGTGTTCTCGCGTCCGTTTTCACCTAGTGTCCCAACTCCATGACGTGAGGTTCATATGGATCGCCTTGGCACCACGGACCAGTCTAACTTACACGGGGCCATTCCGTGAGACTAGAAGACCACACCATGGCTCTCCGTGTTGATGGTAGACACCAATAGGTTCGAAAACATGTTGCTGGAAGAGGACGAAGTAGTGTAGAGGCGCCCCGTCACCAATCATGCGAAACTTCTCCTCGTCCCTGGGTCGAGTGACGTAGACACAAGTGAATGAATCTGTATGTGGTACACCGAATTGGTCGGCCCAACGATGGGAGCTGGAGTACACGCAAAGCTCTCGACAAAGGAGAAGATGGAGCACTTGGTGCGGCTCTCGCAGTCGAGGGCGTAAAAGCCGTCCTGGTACGCGAGTGACAAAAAGAAAAGCCCATGTGGAGGCGCCCATCGATTCGCCCCAACCGACAACAAACTCCTTGTCCTTCTTGTCTTCTTCAGATTCCGCAGACCCTCCCAATGGAAGAGCCTTGTTCGGATCTGCAATGTTGAGGTTCTTGTAAAGCCGCCTGGAATCCTTGGGGAGCGTGGTAACTTCCCCAGGAATGTCATTCGTTCATAGAACCGAATGCGATGATACTATATAAACAGTATAGGGGCACATGTTTTCCGACCGTGGTGATTGGTCGCCGGCGCAGACATCCGCGCGGAAGCTGTACTGGTTGGTTGGCCCAGTTCGGATATTGTGGCGACGCCACCCACAGAGAGGACCGTGGTTGACTATGTTATCGTGGCTGGCTCCGTCGAGTTCGACCATATCGATCGGCGGCCCCCGCACATTTCTTTGACCGAGAGTTTGTGTACTCCCACGGCCGGGGGCTATGTGAGATATGTGAGATCCCCGACGGTGCGTTGTGGACTCCCATAGCCGGGGCGTTGTTGATTCTCGCCAGTTTGGTTGTTAGGTGAATTTGCTTTGGGTATGATGCCTTGTCTTCCCACACACACAAACACACGTAGTGCTTGGCTAGGGTTTTTCCTTCATATCGTTGGCCAGGAAAGTATGACTTGAGCGGTCTAGACTGCCTTTGAACATGGCCTGGCAACGAGGAATGTTATAAAACTTGCTTCGGAGTGTACTTTGGTGGTTTCAACATCAAAGGCTGCCTTTTTCTAGCTCCGGCGGAGAAGTCAAGCTTACGACATTCAGATTTACCGGGACTTGTGGCGATTGTCAATCGTCAATCGGGGGCCAAGAGGACGGCGAACTCGTGCATGATACGGATGCGGATGTCGGCGTCTTGTGAGACCAAGACGAAAGCATCCATGAATGATACATGGTTGGTGGTTGGAACATGTGCTGACATCGAAGGAGTGAACCGTCCACGAGCTGACGCGACATTGGTGATTGGAATCATCCCGAGTGAGAAAGAAGTCCCTAAGCTGACATGAGGTCAAGTTTGGAATTTGTGCTTGGTCACAGGAAAGTTTGAAGTGCTTTAATTCCCGTCGAAACAAAACGACAACTGGCGGGCCCTTCGGTACGGGTGGAATGTTGCTCAATTCTAGCGCCACAGAGTCGACTCCATTCATCGAGGTGAGTGGTGACGGACAGTTGATGCTGGGTCTGAAAGAAGGGTGGAGAACCGGTTAAATCGGAGGCTTCCCCTGATTGGGTTTTGCGTCAGAACGCTCATCACTCCCGGGGTTTCTGGACTTCGATGGTGAATTTCCCCAGTTGAGAGTAATCGATCGCGGCCGTGACAATCCCCAACGGCACATTGTTCCGAGATCTCTTTCAGCGCGGCATCAACCGTCCTTGGTGTGAGGCGATGTGTGGGGCGATGGCTGGTCGGGGACATGATCGGGTTCAAACAGATGGTAGGTGTATGTGGTAATTCGTTTAGGGAGAGTCCTCCTGCAGTGGACGTCTTTCCTCGGAAGGCACACTCTTTGGAAGAGGAGAAACGAGGGGCTGCGATGTCCAGTGAATGGCAGGCCGCCGGGTTAATCCAATCCAAATCCTGCCGAATGTTGTCTCGACATAACCCCTATTGCTGGAGGGTTTAGGTGGACGTCGACGATGTTATGTCTGCCACGGTTGCAAGCTTCAGGATGTTGATTTCAGACCGTGATGACCCTCGGGTTCCATTGTGTATATGTTCTTGGTGGTGACAACTCTCGACGCTGTGCTTCGGTTCATCCCTGGAGTGATAGACCACCTGACCTGTGACAGAGGGCGCCCGTACTGCTCCTCGTCGGTGGACTCTCGAAGAGGGATCCACGGAGAGAAGATCTGTTCTCCATCCATGGGGAATCGGACAGGAAAAGACAGTGGCTGGGATCTGGATCATTTCGGTAAACTTTCGCAAGCGGCGGACGTTTGGCGTTTTCCTCCGTCCAGGGGCTCTCGAAAAGGGGAGGACGGCGGCCCATACTGCTCTCCGTCCATAGACTCTGGATCGAATGGATGCTGGTTCGTCGCCGTCGATGGGGTGAAAGATCCGCCACCCGTTTTGTTCTCTCTCCTTTGGCTCGCGAAGCGGGGGAAGAATGCGAAACGAATCATGGCGAGAGACGGTCGTAAGGCCGCGGAGCTGGCCCAGGTATATATAACAAAAAGAAAAAAAGAAGGCAAAATAGTGGTATCCGCATGCAAGCCGCAAATGTCGCAGTCCCAGTATCACGCAGCTCGGCCGGAGACAACCCGAAACGTCGTCGCAAAAAGCGGCCCGGAAGATATCGTCGAGACTGCCAGGGCTGGACCGACTGCCGAAACATAGGTCGAAGGATTCAACCTCGCCCCAACCGAAGACCACTTGGCCATCCTTTGGCGAGGAGTGCGAGGCGCTGGGCTGGGCATGTACTCCGACTCCGACAGGGTCAAAGCAGGGGACCGGCCGACCGAACGTTTGCCATTGCTGCGAGAGCCGCGAAGAGTCCCGAGAGCTACAAAGTCTCCCTGACCTCCTCCGACGGGTGGGATGCATCCAGGGCATCTGCAAAGTGCGAGTTAGAACCGAGCCAACATGATGTGCGGGTGCGAAAGACTGGTGGACTTACCTTTCCAAGATCGTCATGGACGGGCGGCAAAGGGCCCGGGCATAGGCCCGGGGACTGTGAGGCCACGCCGGGACTAGCCCGGACGACGGCCTCGACAGGTTCAGAGGTGAATATATATAAGTGAGATGATGGAGAGAAAAGAGGGAGAGGAGGAATGGGAGGGGACGCAAGGCATATATACATGTCTGATAGGGCTTCTTCCCTAACGACACGTGAAAGGCTGGCAGGCACAGAATCGCCGCGTCAGAACTCAGTCCCGATCCAATACCAAAATGGCCATCAGGGGAACCTGAGTGTGCGACTCTCATTCGTCGAAGTTACGAATAACCATGCTGCGTAACAGTGACACCCTCCACTTGTCACACCCAGAACCACAGCTTAGCCAGTAAGACAAGACAACCACGGCACAGGCAGTCACTCGTTGACGTCAAAAGCAACCAACGGCACGAAAACTCCCGAAGCGCGACGGTCTCAGTGGTTGAAATGGCGGATAACGGCTTCGTGCAACGTCCGCAGCCCCTTAATTGTATCATCGATTCAGGGCGTGACTCACTTGTACCACCGCACGGATGAAAACATGTCAGCGTAAATAGCACAATATCGGTACGAGGCACGGGAACTGGCCGGTACGAGAAAGGCTAACGGGACGATGAATGTCTAAAACGAATGATACGACGAGCTCTGAGACAACGCAACAGAAAGTTTAGGCAGGGCCGGAAGTGTGCAACGTCGGGACGGTACACGGCGACTCGCAGTTACGAGACTCACCCACAAATTTTGCTAGCCAGAAGAAAGGAGTGGGAAGAAAGCCTCAGAAACACGTATCCAGTGTTCTGTAGTTGATTCATTGTGTACATGTCGAGAATGAGAGTGACATCGCTAATTCATCCATCCATCCATCCAAAAAAGTCCCGTAATTTCATCCATCATCCTGGTTGTATATATAAAATTCCGACGGGTGCAATCCCCTGTAAAAGCGCGATAAAGCAAGCGCTGTAGACGCCCAACCATGAGAAATATGCCGTTTCACTACTGCCATCTAGACCCAAACAATGGTCTTTCTAAATCGACTCACTCAATTGAGGAAACAAAAAACACCGAATATGATGGCCCAGATTGCTCTAGGCGAGAACCATGTCTCTCTCCTTCTTGCTCTTGAACAAGGCCTTGAGCATGTTGCTGCTCTGTCGGTGCGACTTGGGCCGCATCACCACCGAGATTTCGTCATCGCCACGGCGGCTTCGTCCGTCTTCGATGGACTTTACCTCACCCTTTTCCCTCCTCTTGCTGGAGCGGTGGCTGCGACTGCTGCGCTCGCTGTCGGCGATGCTCTCAGTATCACCACGTCTACTTCCCCGGTCCGATTCTCTGTCTCGGTCATCGCGGCTACTCCTGTGGCTGCGGTGGCTTCGACTGCTCTCGTGAGTCTTGCTAGTCTTGCTAGTCTTGTTGGTTTTGCTGGTTCTGCTGGTTCGAGTGCTTCGGAGAGACTTCATGTCATCATCGTCTTTTCCGTACATCCCGATGGCCGTGGGTGTGATCAGCTCAAAATCGGCACTCTCGGCCTCTCCTGGCACAATGCCTCTCCTCCAGGTCTCGATGGAGCTCAGGTCGTCGTCGATGATGAGGGCCTCATCAACACCAGCACCATACTCGCTCTGGGTTCTCAACGGGGCAGGGCGATCCATAGGCACATTCTCATAGGCCAAAGCCTCCCGGGCGGCGCGTTGCTCGTTGACCCTTTGGACAATCTTCCAGCCTCCGAAGCAGACCACGGTAACACCAACGGCGATGGTGGAGCCGATCAGGAACTGAGGCGATGCAAGCAGCGAGAAGACAGCAGGGGATGCGCTCTTCATCACGGCGAGGAATGCGGGGGATGTCTTCTTGACCAAGCTGGACAGCTCGGCCAGAGAAAGGGCAACGGCAGCAGCAGCGTCGGGGTCCTTCTGAAGATGAGTGATGGTGGCAGTGGCCGAGTGGTGGACACACTTGGCCTCGTCAAGAAGGTTTTCCACACGGTGCACGAGGTCCGTCGCCTCCTTGTCTTCGCCGCGGGGGTCGAGGTCGGTTCGGTACTCCAGATCCGGGGGAATATTGCCGTATGCGAGGTCCATGTCGATCTCCTTGTGAGGCTTCCTCACGGAAAGCTCAGCGGCGGAGCGGGTTCGGGGGACCATGCCGCCGGGTTCGCGAGTGGACATGGCCATGCTCCGCATCTCGGTGTGGGTGAGGTCCCTCTTGGAGACGGCCATGGTCTCGGCGTAGGGCATCACGTAGCTGCGCGGCGGGGGCGCTCTGCTGGGGGTGACGCTGGAGACCTCGCTCAGCGTCTTGAGGTTGCCGGCGGTCAGGCGGCTTCGGGTGTCCCAGTCGCGGGAATCTCTCGCCTCGAGGCGGCGGGATTGAGAGCTGCGGTGGCTGCGCTCGGAGCCGCGCTCGCTGCCGGCGTCGAAGGAGCGTCGGCGGGCGTGTTGGTCGTAGTAGTATTGCTCGTCATCTTGGTAGTATCGTGGGGGTTCGGGGATGGCGCGCGAGTGATCAAAGGTCTGGGAGCGCTGGAGCTTCTCGGCCTTGATCTGGGACTTTTTCTCCTTGTAGTTGCCCTGGGCCTCTTTGAAGATGGAGAATAATTGCTTTCCCTGCAGAGAATTGATTAGCGGGGCTGAGGAGCGCAGGAACTGGCGAGCGACATACGGTCTTAATGATCTTGCCGGAGTTGTTGACGATGGTGATTGTCTGTTCGAGAGGCATGGTGGGTGGTGGAGGTGGAGGGAGCTCTCGAGCCCTCTCTGTCGAATCGCGGCGGCAGTCTTGGCGGTGAAGAGGTGACGAGATTATATCCCGCCTTGAGGCCGTTCAATGTAAGATAAGTCAAGTCTGTCAACGGGAGTCCAGCTCTCTCGCAAGAAAAGTAGACGTGGGAACTGGGGGCGTGTTGTATGTAAAGCGCAGGCGGACGATGCAGGCGGACGACCCGTGATATGGGCGCTCGGGGAAGAGAGAATGGCTAAAGCCCACGCCCACCGTGCGACGATGATGAGATGAGGTTGGTGGAGAGAGTTGCAGGTGCAGGTGGAGCAGGGAATTGATGGAAGTGGGGATGGGAGAGGTCGGATTTATGTGTAACGGTGAGGGCAGCTGGGAACAGCTGGGAAGAGGTGACAAAGTGACAAAGTGCACTGACGTCTAGACCGTCTAGTGCCAACCACCCGCTGGAGGCCACCTGGAGGCCACCTGGAGGCCACCCGAAGCGCCAAAGGGGCCCCAAGTTCCAGGCCTCCCGGGGGGAATCGCCAGGGGATCGCCCAGGGAATCGCCCAGGGAATCGGGGTAAGGGTCCAGCCACTGGCGGAGCCCCACTGAAAAAAAGACGATTCACTGGGGCCGATGAGGGTCAATGGAGGGTCTCAGTGCGTAGTGAGGTATCTGGCGGTGTCGGCGTCTCTTAGCCGAGGAGACCAGTCACCACGGAGCGCAACGGGTGCGGCGGTGGGAATGTGTCGGTGTAGAGCAGAGAGGAGAGAGCAGAGGGCACAGAGCAGGAGGAGCAGTCGTCAGAAGGCTGGTGTCCAGGGGAGATCCCGGGGTTCCCTCCTGTCTCTGCGTGCCTGGGACTGTCGGAGTGAGAGTAATACGGAGGTGAAGTCACCGCGGGCGAGATCACGATGGGCCTCAAAAACGGGGAAGACGAGGGAGGGGGCGTATAACGCGAAAATATAGGACTACTACAACGCACATACCCGTATGCACGAGCATCTTGGGCGGTGATGGCTGACGGGTGATGGTTGGGTACCTCTACGCGATATAGATGATTCGCCCGTCCCGTCCACACGGTCAGGAAGGGTCAGGTACAAACGCAACCGCACATGCAGATGCAGATGCGATCACTCACTGGCTGCCCTGGAAAAGCAAGCGAAGACGGCCGAAGGGCCTGGACTGCAAGAAGGGGGAAAACAAGACCAAGATGCAACATGCACAATGATGGCGGCCGTGCATGTCTCCTGCAGAACCCACGCGTTGAGTGGCCGCTGCTGGGCCTTGCGGAGGTGTCACGCGGCGGGAATCTGGTGTTTGTCTGCATGTATGAATACTACGCTGTGAACAGAGTATCGCGGAGAAGGAAGAATTGATTTTGGTTCAGTCAATCAATCCGAGCCTGGAATCTTAGCTGGGCCTTCTGGGACGCTCCCTGCTGAACAAACTCTGCCAGTTGTGCCTACAAGCCTGTGTGTGTCTTGTGTGTCTCTCTGGGCAGATGCAGCGTCAAAATGGTCTCACCACGCTTATCGTCGTGCCATCCTCCCGTTTTCGCCTTGCCCCCGTCACACACACTGAGAACCCAAAGTCCTTCTCTTCTCTCCCCCCCTCCCAAAAGCCCAAGGAGTCGCTGCCGATTGGCTATACGCCCTCCGTCAGGCGCCTGTGCAGTGATAGCGCGATCCCACGAGAGCCAAGGGGGGCAGGGAGCAAGGATGGTTGGAGTTGGGACTGCCAACTTGGGAGGCCGCTATCCTGGACGGATGCTGGCGTCTCTTGGCAAGACTCTTGTGAGCGCCAACTCGTTCTGGCGCCGGTCGACAAGGGTCTCGCCCGCCCCAGAGTCCTTTTACAGGCTGTCCATCGCCCGTGGCCCCATCGCCGAACGGGCTGGGCGACGACTTGATCACTGAGGGCGCGACATGTGGTACCGCCGGGCCCCTATCAAACGGCAACGGGGCTGGGTTGGGCCTTGACTTTGGTTCCAGCCAGGGTGTGACGACGTCTCAGCTGGCGAGGGAGCGACGGCAAGACGGTCAACACTCAACGTCGTTAGCAGAAGCCGCCGTCATTTGAGGGGCTGGGATTCGCCGGTGAGACGGACGGAAGTCACTGAAGCGGCCCGGAGATCGCTGCTTGGCTGTCGATCCTCCCTGCCTGCCAGCCCCGATGTCCGGGCTTCCTCTTTTCTCTGTCTCGTCTCAGTCCGAGTCTCATTCGCAGTCTCAGGTGCAGCTGCGAATTCCCTCCCTACATCATCATACATGCGCCTTTACGCAATGTCTGTCTGCCCAACAAGCCCTAGACTATCGACTAGAGCGAACCTCCCCGACTGACCGACTAAACTACTGTACTACCCGCTCGCCCAAGCCCCATCACCAGACCTGAAAGAAAGATTCGCCCACAGCCACTTCCCCCACGCGCTGTGGCTCAGGCGCTCCGTTTCAGCTGCTATTGTTGGCGACTGACGGGGATTCTCCATCTGCATCGACCAGACAATTCCTCTCCATTTCCGTACCACGTAATTCCAGTTCAGGTTCGTCCCGGACCCGCGGAGACGCGTCCAGGGTCTGCTCCATTGCCACGAGCTATTAAAACCTCGTCAACCGCTGTGGCGCGGTTCCTCTCCCGCTTCCTAGTCCCGGCGTTCCGGCCGCGGATGCATTGACACGACACAAGACATCAGCAGTGAGCGGCGATTAGAAGACGCGCGAGGGAGCCTATCGCGACCGGGCCCACTCAGTCTTACGATGCGGTGATGTGCCATTGTCCATTCCAGGTCGTCATTGAGATATCACACTCGTCGCCGTCGATGCCGTCATGTGGAGTTGCCGTGTGCGCACAGCGGCAAAAAACACCACCAATGCCATCACTTTTTTGCACGGCCGTCACATTCCCCCCTTGATTTCCGACATTTGCCCTGCCTGCATCCAGATTGTCGAACAGAATACTACGTCGTAGCTCCGTCTAAGTGGTTCCCGAACCTGCAGTACACGCTGTCAACGAGCAAGAGCGGGTCGGGATTAAAAACCCCCACCGACGGCGTCTAAAACGGAGAACGGCACGTTTCACACCTCCTCAGTTTGGCCAACGGTCGGCCACCGTTTGAGACGTTCCTCGTTTGATGCAAGCTCCATTGTAGATGGGAAGCCCTACCAGCTTCTCATTACAGGTGCTTGTTCCAGTGTTCACGTACACTTCTTTGTTAGACCTATTCCATTGTGTGTTTCAGTAGTGAAAGTCTTTGTTTCTACAAGTCCGTAGTGTGTAGTGTCATTGACTATAGCTCGATCTAATCATTGACGTTGAGTGATACTAACAAAGCTATTGTTTTAACACTGTAAGCTACACCGTAAATCCATCCATCCAGAACACAAGAGAGCGCTATTCAAACCTGCCCAGCACATACCATCGCCTTGGACCAGTTGGCGGAAGGTAAGATGGATGACAAAGGAGTACTGGCACAGTCCTGGGACTAAAGGGCGGTGCTTGACAAAGAGAAGTGTCAGCACGGTAATAAGTTGAAACAATCGAAAACTCATCAATGATGGAATACAAGGTGGGTAGATACGATTACAGTATGTAGTCCCAGTCCCGAGGCGAAGACAGCATGGACTAGATGGGTATATAAGGATGTCGTCCACTCAACTACCTCATCTCGGACAAACACACCAATACACACTTTGCCATTCAACAAATACTACCAATACTGCAAACTATCAAGAAGCCATCTATCCACCAGCCATGATTTCATACAGCACTGCCTCTTGGGATGAACGCATTAAGATGGTTGAGGGAATGGTACAGTTGGTTTCTGAGGGCTCTTGGCTTTTCCTCGGAAAAATTTTGATCTCCCGACAAAGCACGCGGTCCTCTGACCTCCCTTGTTGGGAGACTGGAAACGGCGACTTTTTCACAATCTCTCACGCCTCATCCACAAACCCCCAAGTCTCATCCACAACCTCCCAAGCCCCATCCACAACCCCCCAAGACCCATCTCCCGCGCTGCAAACTCGTCCGGCAACGCATGAGATAAGTCTGGTGCCTGTGGGGAGCCAGACTGGCCCCTGGCCAGCATTCACGCTGATTCACTATGGTCCTGAATCCATGATATGGGACATCGGCGTCGCTAGGATGAGAATCGAGGACCTCCCGCTGCATCACTTCGGAACCGGGCACCGTCATTTGGAATATGTCCAAAGCAAGGGAGACATGGGGTTTCTCACCCCCCCAATTCTCTTCAAGGAGGAGATCGACGGTCGGCTGTATGTTCTCACCGGAAATCTACCGGGTTCTTGGCTTGGAGACGTCTGGCATACCCTACAGCCTGCCGCAAAGGACTACTACGTCGAGCAGACTGCCAACATGATCCAGAAACTTTCCGAGCTTCAATCTGACGAGCTGTGCGCGTTCGACAAGAGCCAAGTGAGAGAACATTACATGAACACAGTGCTTGATGTGGGGGTACCCAGCGCGACCAACGACGAGCTCACTCGTCTTGCCAAAAGCTGGAACATGGATTGCTCATCCTTCCATTTCTACGTCAATAATCTCTCACCCTGGAACATTATTGTCAACGGCACGGACAATCCAATTGGCGTGGCTCAGTGGGGCATGGCAGGGTTTTATCCCAAAGCGTGGGCGCGAACCAAGCTCTCCATGTTGTTGGACGCGGACTTGGACAGCACCCGCGAAAGCGATGCGGGAATCCGGAAGTCAAGGCATGCTGTGCGCACCTCGGACACCCCCGAGCTCCGGAGTTCCCTACGCCAGAAACTTGTGCAAAGAATGAAGGAAAGGCAAGAATGGAGGGCCCTGCTTCAGAGGCGCTTGGGTGAGAAGGGATTCCCCGAGAGCTCAGTCGAGTATCAAAGACATATCTTGGATCAATTGAGTCCTGGTACGGCCAAACCAAAGATGCTCAGCCCTCTTGTGGAATACCTGCCTAAGGGTCTCACCTCCCGCGGGGTATGAATGGGATGGTCCGTTTTCCCTACTTGCGCTCTCTATTGGTGAATCTCTGGAAGGCTGGCAATCGACGACTTTGGGATGCCCCGGATATTGCGCTACCTTGAAGGCACAACTTTCGGCGAGGCAAATATAATGGACAACAATATATGTACTGTATCTCTCTATTTTGTTTTTATCTTTTAGTATACTAAGTTCGGAATTGGAATAATTAAAGAGGAACTGCTGTGTATGGTGGATCTGTTGTGATGCAATTTCTGTTTCGTGTCTTCCCATGCAGTAGTCGTGACTAATAAATGTTACTTTTTGTTTTCTTCTTCATAATTATCAAGGCTATGATGAATCTCTCATTCTGCTCAGGTCCCCCTCCTCGTGTACCGATGTGTGGATGGGACGAGCAACAAGGGAGATTGGGAAGCCAACAACCCACCCAAAAAGGGAGATGAAGATTACGATGGCGGCATGTCTACAATGACTGAAAAGCTGAGATTGAAGATGATTTAAGTGAATAAAGAGACATGATATCATGGATACTACTGCTGGCATCATCTGGCCGAATGATTCACACAGGAACGCCACAATAATGAGCCAAAGTTCCTATCAATTGAGCATTCTGTGTGTGATGCCTACTGGTGAGATAAACATATCAATCTGCTGTTCTAAAAAAGCTCCCTAGAAGAGCTCAAGACTGACTAATTGGGTTGAGCCAATAGTTCTAAAATAAGGCGAGACGTCCTGTTAAGAGCAGCCTGCCATGGACTCCTTCCCAAAAATGCAAAAACGCCGATATCCCCTACCCTACCCCCCCTAAAGACCTAAGATCCGTAACACAGCAACCTAAAAACAAACACTCTATTATACCGAACCAATATCCTTGTGTAAGACCTAAAGAAACCCCTCTATTACTTCTCCCTCTATTTGCGACCCATTCATAGATCCCTTCTCTGATCTACATTCTATCCATCCGATCCCCAACCCAATTCTCCCCGTGTGCCAGTTGTACCTCAACCCAATGTCAGTCTCAGCAGTCTTTCGACCAGCCAAGATAAACAATACGCCAAGAGTTGACGCATCCAGCCTAGATGCTGCCCCCACGCGGTCTCAGTTTCCGAGCTTCGGTCAATAGGCCGGGGGCGTCTTGGCTCGTATATGCTGATCCAGAACGTCTTGCGGACCCAGGGACATCTTTCATTCGTGCAAGGGATGTCTTCGTCCGGCTTCGACACGAGTATGTTGGTGTCACATTTGGGACATTGACTCATCCGGCCTGGCTTTGGCCAAATCGGGTTGACGTATTTGAAGGTGGTGTTATTGTCGTTGTGTTGTTCATGGTGACTGAAGAAAAAGAACGCGATCAATGCCAGTAAAATGAGCGATACAGTCGGCAAGTCGAGCTTCTGGGGGAGATGACAGTGCATAATGGGTGTGGTGTGTTGATGTTTTGGCCTCGTGGTCTTCCCTGGCGTAGTTGCTGGCACTGTGAGAATGTGCGGTTGTTGCTTGGTGGTCTATTTGTTGGACTGCCAGTTGGGTGTACCGAAGAGAAGAGAGATATTTAGAACACTGGGAGAGAGAGGGGAATTTATATCCCCGGAGAGTGATGTCTTCTCATCAAGTCGCCAGTCTGGCACAACAGACCGTTCACCGCAAACCCAAACACCACAACTCCATCCAGGGGAACAGTCGGCAAAGAAGAAAGGAATGACAGAGTCATGCGATTCGTTTCAGGGCATGAGCCAAAGGGACCCAAAAGACGGCCGGAAATAGCTTCAAAATGAGAAGCATTGATAGAACACAAGGATCTTACGCTGGGCCAGGGGTCTTGCCTGGTCTCGGCCTTCCGGTGTGTTCTCTCACCTTGCCAAGCGTTCTAAACCTACTCCTCACAAACAGCCCAATTAAAGCGTGGAAAACTGATGGATTCCTGGTCCGCAGACACCATGTGTGAAAAGATCCGGCGTCGGGCTTTGTCAGGGGGTGAACCTGGGCATGAACGCCTTGGCCTTGCCCGGTTGCAAACCAAGAGCAACATCCCTGATCCTTTCCACCAGTATCAATTGCTAGTCTCCAAAGGAAGCCGAACATTGCAAGGGTTTCTATTCAGTGGAACTCATTCTGTATAGTTCATCAAAAATAGCCGCGCTAAACTGGGATAGCCACCTTCATGTGCTGCTTCTGATACGTCTTCCAATGCCAGGATCCCAACCGCCACGTCCCGGCGCTACCCTTCATCCTAGCATCACGCTGTTTTCTGGGCGCTCTTGGGCTTCTACGTAGTCTGGCTCTTCTCTGCTACGGCTTAGCCCCACGGCGTCTGTGTTCCGCCGATCCTGAGCCGATGAGCCAGGCGTTAAGCAGTGTCATTGCTTCAACACAGTCAAATGCAGTCCAATTTAATTAGACTGGAGCAACTTATTAAATCTCAAATGAGCTGCCTTGGAATTGGAATTATCTGCAAAGCTCATGTTTCTGCCAACGGGGGCCGATCCAGCCAAGAAGCCAAAGAAAAAAAAGGAAAAAAAGACGTGCTGGGGTTGGACCGTAGAATAATGTGTGTTCCACCTCCTACGTACAACTAAGCCCAGTTCGGTTCAGAATACCCCAGGCTGCCCAGCCGTGGCGGACCTTAGACAGGCCAAGGCAAGCCAGGTCCAAATTAACTGGCGCTGGATCGACTCTCCGTGCCGCTGGTTAGATCATGTCTAAAAAGTGATGTGAAGACCGTTGGAGTTCCGAGAAGTCTCCTAGTAAGCCTCGCAAGTTCTCGTCCATCAATTGCATTCTTTTCTGGTGTGGTAATAATCCAAACACATACTGCTTGCCAAAGGCAAATAAAGGGGAAGAAATATGCCTGGCGTTGTGTACCCAGTGGCTTGTTTGTCCTGACACCCCTGCCTTTCAGGGCCGACTACGGTCAATAGCGCATGCCTTTTGTTGACGTATCACCTGGGGACTTGATGTAGACTCTTCGCCCGACCAAGGTGACAACAATAAATGTAACAGAGACTTCGTTTTCCCCATTCTTGGTGTGGGAGTGGAAGCACTTGGGTGAATGGATCAAGTCGCTATATTGCCAAATATAGAACTATCCAAGCGAGAAGGGAAGTTTCAGGGAGGGGCTAAATGGCGATTGAAAGAGGGAAAGAGAGAGGGGCTTAGCTGAGAAAAATGACGGAACTCTTCTTCGATACGAACAGAGGGCATTCGCAACTGAGGGGTGGGCAGACTTCATAGTGTGGCACTCTCCAAGATCAATGTCAGTATGCCCTGCACCACCCCTCATCCATGCTCCCGTCAAATAAGCGTAGCAAACCCACATTGAATGGTAACCGGTGCGCCTGTTTGACATCTCCCGTCAACCTTGTCTGTGCGAACAGGGCTCCCCGACAAGCGGCAGAGGCTTGTTTCATGGAGCTTTTAAGCGCGATACAGGATGAGAGCCTCCAATCTTGGCATGAGCGCATCACGAATCATGACGGTTCTAAGCTAGCTGAGTGGTTCCTCATTTGGCTATTGACTCATGAGTCATTGCAGTCGATCGGAGCTTGCTTACAAACGAATCATGGATGAATTGTTTCATGTCCGCTTCGGGCCGCGGGAGCGCAGCTGAATCCCCCGTCACCGGGCTGAGAAAGAACAAAGAATACCAAACAAACTACGAATACCTGCTTCAACGGATCACGCCTCTTTGCCACTGACCTGCCGCCAGCCTCTAGGGTCTACACGACGATACGCACTTCAACCCACCAGAGAAACAGTCGACTGGAAGTTGTGGCGTTGTCCCGGTGCGTTCCGCCGCGCGTGCTCATCGCCGTCCACTCTGCCGGTACTCCGGCTCTCGCCGCCGGTTTGCCGCATCTTTTATGTCTTGGTTTGGGCCATCCAACTGCTCAAGATATATTTATTCCGCTGGCGACGCCAATATTCAATATCATGAGACCCCATAGGGCCAAGCGCGGCAGCCAAGCGCAGCAGCCAAGCGCAGCAGCCAAGCGCAGCAGCCAAGCCTACGCCGCATGTGCTGTGACTTCTTCCCATTATTAATCTTCTCCTCGCCTCCATCTGCGAATGACAGTCCCCATCTTCTCCGCGCCCACAGCCATGTCATAGCGCCGTGTCCATCTCTAGTGAGCCGAACCTGATGCCGAAGCAAATCGAGTACTCTCCCTCTTCGCCCCAGCTGGTCTCCAGTAATGATGTTATGCTTTATTACATGATTCAGCCATTGCCATACTTGCGCTTGAAACCTTGTATAATTTAATAAACAATCGCTGGATGCAATCAATTCCATGTTGGACTAATTTACTACTTTTCGTCCCCCACAATATTGCCAAATTCCTTTCTTCTCCCCAGGTTTCCACCACCAAACACGACGAATGAGCTCGTTTTTTTATAAAGTAAACAAAAAATTCTGGACCATCTGTCCGCTCTCGGGCTCCAACCAATGCCCAATAGACAGGAGTGGGTCGTGTTATTTATTGTTGACATTCAAGCGTGGCCAACTAACAAGCGTCCGTCCCCTCGGCTCGTCGCCGCGAACGGACAGGCCTCTCCGGCCGATAGTAAAGATCGACCGGGCCTTTATCAGACGCCGAGACTTGCCAACGGCTCTGTCTAGGTGGAATTCCCCGGCGTCCAATTACACCGACCCTTTCGTCCATCCGCGTCCCGAAAGGGGAGGCCAACAGAGAGCATCCAACTCCCGCAAGATGCCCGTAAGCCAAGCCCGGCAGCCAAGCCTCCGCCCCGTCGACTGTGACTCTGGCTATTATTAATTGTCGTCCCTCTGCGAATAGCAAATGCCCTCCTCCCACGCCGGGCCAAATCCCTCCACTGACATGGCATAGCGCCGTCGCCAACTCTTGCCGCTCAGAGCTCACGGCGTCGTGCTGTCGTGTCGTACGTCTGGAACCTAGTCGCCTGTCTTGTCCGCCGATCCCGGGCGTGACGTCGTCGCAAGGTGCTCCGTGCCAAAAATCCTCCCAATCTCCATCGCAATCTCGCGGCCTCAGCTTCTGGGAACAGCTGCGGACGGAATTCTGCAGCTTTCACCATGGTGGCCTTTGTTGTACCGACGTCACTGAGCTGAGCGACATATCCCGGCCCCCAAGACGCTGCGATTCACGACTCGACACCCGATTATCGCGCAACTTCTCACCCTCATTTACTAACACCCAACCCGTCTCTCCACCGCCCGGCCGTTGCGTGATTGTCCGTCATGGGCGGCGAACATCTCGGGCCCCTTTGCGCGGCGCTCCTCAGCGCCGTCACGGGCACCGGCGACGCCCTCGGGGACTTCGTCGTCTCGTACCCGGCGGCGCGGCCGGACCTCGGCGTGCTCTCCCGGGAGCTCTCCGAGATCCAGCTGGTGGCGCGCCTGTTGAGCCACAACGCCGGCGCCCTCGACGCCGGCACCGCCGAGCTGCCGGCGAAGCTGTTGGTGACGCTGAAGAGCGTCGTCGAGGGCGCGGGGCTTCTCGTTGAGGAGATTAACGATGCGCTGCTCCGCCCGGATGGGACCGAGAGATCGCAGGCGTGGCTTGAGCACGCGGCTGAGCGGCTGTCACCTCTCGGCAGACTGGTTGAGAGCTCGAGGATTGCCATGAACCTGGGATTGGACGCCTTACTATTGTCAGTTTTAACCATGGCTGTCTGCGAACACCAACTAACCACCAACAGCGCCATCAACTTTCAGCCCTCGGGCCAGACTGAGCTGCCACCTTACAACAGCTCTCAAATCCTCCAAGAGGCGTTCAATCTGCGAGTGCGGTTGAACGAGGACTCTGAGAGCGATGACCTACGAGTCCAGACTCATCAGCCCGCTCTCATCGAGTTTGTCGAGGCCCTGCAGGAGTACATGGAGCAGACATCCACAAGTCTGTTCGTCCCGGAAACAAGCGGCCGAGCTCCTCCTATTGCTTCTGAGTATGCCTGATTTCTTCGATCCCTTCATATATCTCATGTTTCCGACACACGCAGCTCACACGACATAGAACCGCCGTCTCCTCCCTCCACTCCGAGATGAACCCTGAGATCCCCGACTACAACGCCATCGGCATCGCCAACCCGGCGCCCCTATCCATCAGCCTCCGCCACCTCGCCAAGAAGGAGTTCTCCAGCCGCGAGGTCATCGAAATCGCGTTCCTCATCCGCAACGAGAAGCCCACCATCGCCGTGTCCACCATGGACCCGCCCACGCGCTTCTTCGACATCCAGGCCAACCAGGTCTCCTGCCTGTCCAACCAGCACGGCGTCCGCATGATGTTCAGCGACAACGCCCGCTCCTGGACGTATCTGTGCGAGGAGGACGCCAAGGACCTCAACGCGTTGAGCCACGACGGCGTCACCTTTAAGAAGCCCGTCGTCTACCTGGGCGACTACATCAACGGCCGCCGGATCCAGCAGATGCGCTGGCCAGGCGCCAAACCGCTCGGATTCTCAGGGGACGGTCGATGGCTCGCCGTGGGAAGCGCCCGAAACCGCATCGCCCTCATCGACGTCAAGTCCGGCGCCGTACTCGACAAGACGCGTGTGATATCCTGCCACCTCGACTCCGTCACGCACGCCGTCTTCACGCCCAACAGCAAGGCCCTCGTCTCGCAGTCCCTCGACGGCACGATCCGCCTCACCGACTCGGACACGGGCAAGTCGCTGGCCAAGCTCGACACCGACACCTGGAAGAAGCCCCTGTTCCTGGGCGTGACGCCCAATGGCGACGTCGTCGTGTCGATCCGCGGCGACACCGTCTACCACTGGAACCACACGACGTCGGACCTCGAGTCGTACAGCCTGGGCTCACGCCGCACGCGCGAGGGCTGGCCGATCGCCATCTCCAGGGACTGCCGCTTCATGTGCTGCCGGACCGACGACGGCGTCGACATCAGCGATCTGTACTCGGGCAAGGTGCTGCACACCATCAAGTTCCAGAGCGGATACGTCACGGCGGCCACCTTCAGCGGGGATGGGCGGTATTTGATTCTCGGCAAGGCGGCGTCGTGGATGGGCGTGCGAGTCACCATGTCGACGCTTGATGTCTGGGAGCTGGTCTTTTAGAATGGGAGTATAAAAGCAAACTGCTATCACGGGCATTTAAAAGTATCTGGTTATTCCATACATTGTATTATATGATATATAGCGTGCAACTACGTATATACAATATGTACCTGTACAGATGTGCATCACTCAACCTCCCTCCATCTCTGCTCCAAAATGCCAATCTGCACCACATTCGACGGGTTCATAACACTCGCCCGCAACTCACTCGCCTGCCTGTCATAGACATGCCCCTGAAGCACAAAATCATTGGCGTGCCCGTACCCAGCGTACGCATTGCCCACCGTGTAGCGGTGTCCCATGGTTACATCCATCGAGCCGCCCATGAATTTATACACACTCCCCGACGCGGCGAGCTGCTGGGCCCTCATCGCCGCAATCCGCTGCTGGATCAGCATCTGCTCGGCCACGCCAATGGTCTCGCACCAGACTTGGTGGCGATGCTCGCCGTACGCCAGGAAGCCCGCGAGGTCGCCCGTCTCGCACGCCTGCGCGTAGAGGCTTCGCATCCGCGGCGAGTAGAGATCGCACATGCGGTCTCTGTCGCTGGCATCGCGCTGCCCGTGGACCGCGAACTGGCTCTCCAGACTGGTGCCCTGCGCGACGGTGAGATAGCACTCCTCGCAGATGGCTGCGGCGCCCCATCCCCAGACCCGACGGCCACGGCCTTGCTTCTTCTGGCTTCTCTGACAGGGCGGCACGTTGCCAAACTTGGTGGCCAGGTCGCGGAGCGGTGCCCAGTCACCTCTGAGGAGAGACTCCGAGTATGCACCTAAATACGCCAGGCCACGATGATGGGAGGGATTGAAACAGCACAGTAGTGTATCTGCCTTTGAAGTTCCCGGCTTGGGCACAAACTCCTTCGTTCCGCCTAGCACCTGGATGATTCCGGCATAGCAGCCTCCGCATACACCAAACCCGGGAGGGTCACTAGGGAGTGTATACCAAGTAGCCCGCGTGGTCCCTGTGCCATCGCACAACGGCTGTCCGTCGACGCCGTTGGTGGCAGTCCAGAAAATCTCCGGGTCCTTCTTTGCAAGGGATTGCTGTGTTGGAATTATAAGATTGAGCTGCCCCAAGACGCACCGCGTCTCAAAATCCCCTCCCGGGACTCGCACAAACGTATTCTCGTCCGACGTACCATAAAAGTAGTCGTAATAACAAGCAACGCACACCTGAATGGCAGTTGGCTCGCGCTGAGACTTGAACCATGCACGTTCATTTGCCTTGGCATTTGCTTGTTTGGGACAGGCGGGAAGTTGAATCCGTGTCTTGACTCCCTCGGAAAAGGCCGTCCAGTTGTTGGTCTTGGCGTGGTCTTCAAACAGACGCTTGATGTACCAAGTTGATGAGTCGCAATAGCACTGGGTGGCGATGGTTTTGAGTTTGAAGTGTTCTCCAAACGATGTACCCATTAAAGCATCTTCGTAGCATGCTTGACACATGGTTATCCCGGGAATCTCGTCCGTTATATACCAGTTTCCGCCCTCTATCATGACAGATTGTGGGCACTCGCCAATGGGCACTCTCTTCTTCATGAATTCGACCAGTGGGGCGATATTTCCAGATGATACAGCGTCTGGCCAGAGCTGGTCCTTCACGCGTTGCGTTCCGAACATGCATTTCCGAGGCTTCTTATCGTTATGAAATGTCCTCGCGAAAGTATCCCGGAATTGAGTGTCGTAGATGTGATCGATATAGCATCGAGCACAGATGACGAACGACGGGACGTCTGGGTGGTAGAGCCAATCCAGATCATATGCGGCAGGGTCAACAAGGCATTCAGTGAGCGGCTTCAGACCTGAGGGATGGGGCTGGGGAGGTTCCGGCGTTCTTGAAGGACGAGGGGGAGGGGGCGGTTGGGCTGTGATGCTCGGAGTCCTCGAGTGTACTTCAGAAGATGGCTGTGCTGAGGGAGGTGAAATCGGTTGTTGAGCTGGAGACTGGACTGTAGGCTGTTGAGTCTGAGCTGGCTCGTCTACAAACGGATTCGTGGGTGGAGAAGGCTGTGTTTGATGTGGCATATAGCTCTGCTGGGCGGCTTGTTGCTGAAACTGGTCGGGTTGTGGTGGTGGGTAGCTCTGCTGAGGAGGTTGTTCCTGGTACTGGTTTACCGGAGGGGTCGGAGGAGGGAAGTTCTCTCGCGGAGTAGACTGAGCCGTTAGCTGTTGAGTAAGAGACTGTTGGAAGCCCTGCTGCGTAGTCTGTTCCTGAACCGGGTACACGGGAGGAGGAGGGACGCCCTGTTGAGGAGACTGAGCAGGCAGAGCATGAACCGGCTGGGTCCCAGAAGGAGAGAAACTCTGTTGGCTCTGGAGCTGTGGAGGCGATCCAGGAGGAGGCGAGAGGGTCCCCTGGGAAACAGACGGGGGAGTCGGCTGTTGGATCGGCTCCTGGAACGGATTCGAGGAACCAACAGCAGATGGATATGGGGAATCCTGCTGAGGCATTGGCGAAGTCGCAGAAGGAGCCTGATAACTCTTCGTAACAGCCTCCTCCTTGAACGGATTCGCCGAGCCAACACCCTGCTGCAACCCAACCTGGCTCTGGCCCTGAGGCGGCGAATAGTACGCGGCCGGCCCCGGCGGACTAAAAGCCTGCGGCAACGACGAATCGCTTGCCGGTCCGGCGCCGTGAATAACCCCCGGACGAGGTGGCGGAACCGGACTTGCGCCGCCGGAGGTTTGAGCCGGCCGCGGCGGCGGAGGCGGAGGCGGGAAGTATATATTGCTCTGCGGCCTCGGGGGTACCGGCGGCGGCGTCTCCGGCTCAATCTGCAATCGCTCCATGTGCTGTTGCAACTGCTTCTGTTGCTGCTGTATATAAACAGCTCCCTTCCTCTGCTCCTCCTCCACCTCCAACCTCACCCTCTCCGCCTCCTGCTGCGCAAGCTGCATCTCCCGCTCATGCTCCTCTTGGAACTGCGCAGCCAAGCGCTCAGCATACTGCCTATCGGCCTCGGCCTGCTGGACGGCGGCGGCCTGTTGCTCGCGCAGGCGGGCGAGTTCCTGCTCTGCGTGCTGCTGGGCCTGTTGCTGCTGGGCCTGGGCCTGGGCGAGTTCCTGGCTTGCGTGCTGCAGAGCCTGTTGCTGCTGGGCCTGGGCCTGGGCGAGGGCGTGCTGGGCGTCGATTTGGTGTTGCGGCTGTTGGTAGGCGGCTACAGCGGGGTGAGAGGGATATTGAGGCCAGGATTGCGGTTGTTGCTGCTGTTGCTGCCATGGTGGTGATGGCGATGCTGCTGAGGGCGTTGGTGGTTGTTGGTGCTGCGGCTGATACGGCTGCTGGTGATACTGCTGCTGCTGTCCATACTGAGTTCGATCATGTTGTTGACCGTACTGAACCTGATGCCCGTACTGTCCATATTGCGTCGGCTGCTGCTGCTGTTGTTGAGGCTGTTGTCCCTGCTGCCTCACCCGCTGATACTCTTGATTCGCCTGCTGCACAATCTCCCCCGCCTTCGAAACCATATTACTAAACCGGCCCATGGTTTTATATCCCCTGCCAAAAGGCAATCCTCTCTATTTCTCTGTGTCGTGTTGTATTCCCGTCTCATCCGACAAGTCGATCTCCGAAATCGGTGGCGTCCTGTCAAGTGTCAGAAAACAAGCCACCATCGACAATGGCAGCGCGAGGCGGCGGCGCTATTTTAACAAGATCGGAAGACTCAACCGAGAACCACCGTGTGGGGAACCATCGAATGACAAATGATAAGTGATAAGCTGGCGACTTTCCCTGGCACTTCATTCACTTCCTCACACCCGTCTTGCTGCGTAGAACCACAAGCGGGACAAATCCTTGTCTTCAGCTCGGTTCAGCTCTGCCTTGGCATTGACCATGACGTCGGGTATCGTTGATCCAGCAGGTTAATTCGGCAATTGGACCCATCAGGAGTGGATCATGACAGGGACCAAAGGAACCAAAAGAGCCACAAGAGTCTCGAGGAATCTCAAGGAATCTCACAACCTGCCAAAACATTCATACCCTGACATCAATATCACTTCACGTCTTCCACATTCACTCTCAAAGCAACACAATTTTACTGTCACGTCTTTTTAATCTTCCTTTTCCGGCTCTCATACATGCATGCAAGGTCCCCTAGAATAGCTCCCGTCCATAACATGACCGGCTTTTGCCTGTAAAACATATAGAAACGATATCAAAGCAATAGGTATATCCCTCCCTCCAACGAGTTCCCACAACGCCGATTCCGTGCCGTTCCGTGCCCATCCATGCTAGTCACCTCGTATGCGAGACCATCAACGCCAATGGCCGTCTCATTATGCCGCCAAAATCTTGTCGACAAACTGTCGTCGATGCATCAATGCTGGGTAATTATCTGTTTTCTTGCTCTTATGATTCATCATGCCTCTTCTTCAATCATAGCCCGAACCTCGGGCTCGTTCAACAGGATTCGCTTGCCCAGCTCTTCTGGGGGCGTACCATCGCGGACTGCTCCAAAATCGAGAATCTATGATAAGTATTAGTCAACTGATATTAGTCACAGGGCTCACTCATCAAACGTACCTCGACATATGTCAGCGAGTCTCGTTGCACAGCTGCCACGCATCTCCTCTCGTCAAACTTGACCTGCCATACACCACTCAGGTCGCTCAGCAGATCTTGTACGCATTCTCCCGTCCGAACATCCCACATCTTGACCGTCTTTTCACTGCCGCTAATAACTTTCCGGCCATCATGCTGGAAGCAAGTGATGGCTCCGGTGTGTGCCATGAGTGTGTTCCTACACTTGCCATTCTCCGGGTCCCAGATGCGGAGCGTCGAATCAGCTGCTGCAGATACCAGTCGATCGTCCCGAAGATCCAAGAGACCAACAAGTAGGCTGTGTCCCTCCAGGGTGTGGAGGCAAGCTCCAGTGGCAAGATCCCAGATCTTGACAAGTGAATCCATGGATCCAGAGATGCAGCGGTTGCGTTCGTGGTCGAGAACCACCGAGTACACCTTCTGCGAGTGCCCATGGAGCACATGGAGGGCCTCGCCAGTGCTGATCCGCCAGACGCGGACCGTGCTGTCGTAAGATCCGCTGACCAATGTGTCGCCATATGCCGAGATGGCTCGGACAGAGTGAGTATGGCCGGACAAAACTCGGATGAAGTATGGACAGTCCGATTCGTGAGCTGGGGGGCCCGTCTGGATATAGCGCCGGGAGCCCACCTCGGGAAGACGCCAAACTCGCAGCTGGCTATCTCGGGACCCGGTAATAATGAGGGGCTTCTCCGGCTGCATAATGGCACTGCCGCTCGAGTCCTTTCCAGTCTCGGTGGGCATAAGGATCTGCAGGCAACGGACAGTACTAGTGTGTCCGTAAAACACCTGTTGGCAGAGCCCTCGCTCAATATCCCAGACCCGGACGGATCGGTCAGTCGAACCAGACACTAGCATGTTGCCCTCGTACTGGAGAGCCCAGACGCCGCCTTCGTGTCCCTCAAGCTTCTTCCGGAGCTTGCCCGTCTTGGTATCATAGATGTGAATCAGGGTGTCGTCGCTGCCCGTAATGATCTTGTCCTCATCGAATTGGAGGCACGTGATGACGTGACGAGGATGTGCCGCAAAGGCCACATGCCCAGGCTTGACCTCGCCGCTGGTCCAGCTCTGGCGGATCATGTGGTGGCGGCGGTACAGTGACTTGTAGAGATGCAGCTGGCGCAGACTGGGCAGCCCCAGGTGGGGGTCAGGAACAGCGGCGGCGGCGGCATTAGCAGCCGACAAGGGGCCTTCCGACTTGTGCTGCTTGACTTCGACCTGGGTCTTTTCATCCCGGGAAGCCGCTTCTTGGGCGCTCGCTCGACGCTTGGATCTCTCCGATGCCGAGTATGTGTTGAGGGCCCTCTTGCGCTTCGAAGTCCTGGATTTCGGCCCCGGTTCGTTTCGGAGGGTTCGGGTGAGCTCTTGGTCGGTGGAAGTCAGGCGGCTCCGCATACTCAAGTCTTTCTCATATCCAGTAGCCCCAACAGGATCCTGCCAGCCCCATCCCTGCACGATAGCCTTGTTCAGCTCGCCAGGAGGGAGATTGTAGCCGTCACGGTCAAACAGCTCCTTCCAGCCCGTCTCGTTTCGGTCAACGATGTTGCGCCAGTGCTTCGAAACTCGGGCTGCTCGGCAAAGATCGTGGTGGTTCAGATACGAAAGAACGTGGTAGCCGAGTTCGAGAGGGAGCTGTCGTAGAAAATCGCACTTGAGGGCCGGGTTCACGGCATCAGCCACCACCCGGAGAGTAGGGCGGGGGCAACGTCGAAGGAACTGATACATCATGAAGGTTTTCATCTCGGTCTTCATGGAATCAAACGCCTCGAGCAATGTCTGGGTGTCCACAACAGAGGTCTGGGGATCAGTTGAGTCGGCGCGGACAAGTGCACGGGAATCGTCATGCCCTCGAGAAGCAAGGACCAGAGCCTTTGAGTCGCCATCCTCGGTAAGCTGTGACTCGTCGGCCCAGATAGCCGGATCCGTGGTGGAGGTCTGGAAGCTGGAATGGCCTTCTTCTTCCTCGTTGTCGGCAGAGTGTAGCTGGGCAGCAGCCAAGGTTGGAGATAATCTCGGACTAGGAAGACTGGCATCCTGGGCAGTGACAACGTCAACGGTGGGCCTGGGGTGGAAGGACCGCAGAGCCTGTGTTAGGGAGCCCTCAGCGTCAGCAAACGGCTCAGCGTCGGCATCGGTGATGGGCGGCGTGGCAACGTTGCTGCTAAAGACAGTATGGGAGTCGCTGTCGACGGGGCTGCTCGTTTCATAGTGAGCAGCAGTCTGCATGGAGGAAGAGGGCTCGGGGGATTGGTTCAAGCGGTCGAGGTGCAGACGGCGAGATGAGCGTTCAGCGGGTACGATGACAACTTCAGATGTGTCTGGCGTAGCAAGAAAGCCAGACGATGCTCTCGTTGATCTCTCGCCAGGATCGCGGCGACTGCTGCTTCCATGTGCAAGAGATCGACGGAGCTTATCCGATACTGCGTTTAGTTGGGCGGTTCGGACTGGCCGCCGGGAAGGGTTTGATGTGAGTGCAGCAGAGTCAGGAGACTCGGCCGGGCTTGTTCGAGTTTGCCGGGTACGGCGAGAGTAGGCCTCGGATGGGGATCGGGATGGCTGTCGGGGTATCCTGTTAAGGGTGGGGGTATCTTGGGGAGACTCGCTCTTGACGCCGGGGGTGCAACTGTCCCTAGCTGGCCGTTTGCTCTGTGTATTGTTAGTGTCACAGTTGCTGAATGTTATAGGCACCAGGAGAGACCGGGTGTGGGGAGATAACTTACTAGCTCGTTTGTTGAGGGAACATCTTGGTCTTGCTCATCTTCGTCCATATTCCGGGAGTCCGGCAGGTTGTATGAGAACTGAATCAGCTCGGGGGGTGTGGGCTTCATGGCGAGGGGGTATTCCTTGGTGTCGAGGTTCTCGAGGGGGATGGGATCGCGAACGAAGACGTGTGGGAACTTGCGAGTGAGGCGGGTGGTTGTAGTAACAGTCTTAGTCTCGACACACTCGCTGACCTCTAGTTGGAAGCGGCGTGCTCGGCTCTGGGAGCCCTCTGAGATGTTGACGGACACGGTCTGGGAAGCCTTGGGATGTCGAGGCTCGAGAGCCTGGCTAGTCGGCGAAGGGGTCATGGCTCTCGTACTCGTGGCTGACACGAGGAGCAGACTCGTCTTATGCGAGGTGGATGTTGAATGCCGCTAATATTGTCGAGAAGGGAGGAGTGGTAACGGGGGTAGGTGTCTGTTGGAGGCGGCCCTGTTGTTTGCGTAGGCAGGTGATGCAGTCCCGTCGAGGGCTACGTGCCTGTACTTGATGACGTCGGGGTGTAAAAGGCGTCGTTGAACCAACACGGTCGTCTTGGGCGAGGGTCGAGTCGACGTGGGTGGAGGGCGGCTCAAAGTCACGGCCAAGGAGACGAGGCTGACGGGGACGAGGAAGGCTCTCGATCTCGGGAGTGAGATGCGAGACGATCGAGTGGAGACGCGCCTGTGATGAAGGAGAGAAAAGGTTGGAGATGGAGAGAGGAGAGGAGCAACCACAAAGGGCGTCCCGAGACGGACAGGGACCACGCGAGGATGGGGTTGCCGGAACCGATCGAGAGAGGCAAGGCGTTGTTGGATGCAAGCGTGACGCTGAGACGGCGGCCGGGCCGAGGAGAAGGCAAAGGGAAAAAAAGGAAGGCAGGGGGCCAGGCAGAGATCGAGAATGCGCGGTCAAAGCAGGAAGGAGGGACCCGATGGTTTGAAGATGCGATGATGAAGGTGTCGAGGAAGGCTGGTGGACCGCCGAGTCCGAACTCGCGCTGTCTCGATTTTCGGACGGGGTGCGTGAGAAGCGGGTGTGGAGGCGGAGGGCGGATGCGGAAGTGGATGATGGATGGGATGGGATGGGATGTGACGAGAGGCGACGACGGGCGGCGGCTCGTGGGCTGTGGGCTGTGGGCTGTACCTTCCTGCTAGGCTTCTGTGGGTTGTGGCACTCTAGGTAGGTACCTACGTACCTCTAGGCCACCTGCCAGGTACGTTGGTACCGCTGCTGCCAACTGCCTTTTGGCTTTGGGCGGCGCGGTGGGCACGCCTTCCTCCTTGTTGGTTGTTGGTTGGTGGCGCTTGCACTTGCGCTGGAACATGGCTGGGGGAGGGAGTGGGCTGGGCCCTGGGGGCAAGGGAAGGGGGAAGGAGGTACCCAGGCACCGGGCGGGTCGGCGCTGATTGGCCAGAGGCGCCCTATTCCCCGGCGTTCATTGGCGCCCCAGACAATGTGGCGTCCAAGGTAGCTGCCCTTCCTTTGCTTCCTTTCTCTCGGCCCTGCCGTGCGTTGCGCCGCACATTGTCACTGTCAACTCGGCACTTTGAGGTCTCTGTTGGGGAAGGACTTGGAAGTCCCACGCTGACGCTGACGCCGACCTGGGGAAGGCGGGTACGTACGTATGCACCTTGACAACGGTATTGCACTTTTTCCCTGCCCTGGCTGCCTTGTCCTGCACTGCACGGCCATCTCTAGGTCTGCTGCCTCTCGCCACAAGTCACGAGCGGAGAGAAGCACGAGAGCGGTTGGCGGACCCGGGTTGAAAGTTACCAAACCCCGGGGACAACTGTTGCTTGTTTGTCTCCTTGCATTGCCGCATGTTGTTTTTCCTTTTTCCTTTTTCTTTCCCTCCCTTCGTCTCGACGTTTGGCAGTTGCCTCCGGGCTTATCCGCAGAGGACCGTACGTCTTTTCTCATGGTTTTTTTGGAATGCACCTAGCATAATGGTCGTCTGGTCCGTCACCCTCTTCGCCATCTACTAGGGCCTGATTACGTACCAACACCTCTAAGAACCAAGGGAAAAACTCGAAAAAGTCTCTTTGGTAGTGGTTCGGGAGCAAGTGCCTCGTCCCGACCAGGCCTCTCCCTCCACTCCACTCTTTCCCATTCTTTCTCTTGACTCGTTCAGCCGCCTACAGTGCGTGCATGAGTACCTATGAAGTCGGCTTCACGGCACGTGATGGGTAGGTAGGTTTGAGGGGGATGCTGATAGCGGTAGTGCGTGTGGAAAGAACCCATGATGAAGGTGATTTCATGACGAGACATGATTGCGGCGTAGACGTGGTCGACTGCTCGGCATCGCAGGCGACGAGATCCGGTGGTGATAACCAAACAGCCCATGATCATGATGCCCGTCGGATGCTCTTTGAAGCTCATGATCAACCCATGCCATTGCCACTCCTCAATCCAGGTGACAAAACTCTAGCTCCAGGCGAGCACGCCCTCTATCAATCAACCACGTTTGGTGCATCCTTCGATTATTCCCGTCGCCCGCCTCCAGAGCCCGGCTTGGAAGCCAGCCTTGAAAACCCCACCCGCCTTGGAGCCCTCCCATGAGACGTTGCGTTGCATCTGCACCTCTCCCCACTTCCGACGGTCTTTTGTCCTTCTGTCCCCTGCAAGAGCTGGTGCTATCCTAGAGACCGTCGGCGTGTCGCCTCTTTTTGTTCCCTCCGCATGTTCTTTCTGTCTTCTGGCTTCGCAACTTCTCCTCCCATTCCCCCCACCTTCGCCCGACCCGGCCTCCGGTTGGTGGTTTGCCGTGTTGCGAATAACGGGTTGCCGATTGGCCCCCACCTCCCGCAGTGACATGTACCGCGATCCACTGTCATGAGTACTTCGTTACGGGCGAGTATCCAACAGGTTCATGAATAGCAGATAATCAGTCAACAACTGAGCAGTCAAGTCCTACTCCGACCATCCGATCCACAATCGCCAGGTCCAAATCCCCGGTGCAAGCGATCCAACTCCGGCCAGTCCCTCCCCCAAGGCCGCGGGGCACGTTCCCGGCCCGGCTCGGCTGAAGGCAAAGATAGGCCATGCCGTGACTGCAAAAAGCATGGCTTCGCGGAGACATTGCAGACCCAGGGCGGTTCTAGACTGCCCCCGGTCTTAAGGCCACGCCTCGGCTGCTGCCGATCGAATCAGGGCCTCGCCCGACGAGACCCAACTCTAACCAACGGCACTCGCCACATGGGATTGGATTGGGGGCCGTCACCTTCAGGCTCGTGGCGTGCATGCGGCGCCCATTCCACTCAAAAAGCCATCCGACACGTGAGGAATCTAAGACCTGGGTCAGCCGCAAGTCATCAGTCAGCGCTGCAGAAGATAGGAGAACGTCTCACCGGCCCGCGCCATCCGTGGGTTCCAGGCCTCTATTCAGGGCCCAGCCTTGGCCGGGCCATCGACGGTACCTGACTCGCCTAGGTTTCATTTTAAATGTGAACCTTTGTCATGATTCCAGTCGCTCGGGTTCCTTCACCAGTTCTGGAGCGATCGACACGCATTTTCGCACATTCGGTATGCCTGTCCAAAGCCTTGTCCCAGATGTCTGGGTCAGCCCGCAGCCAGTTTCGCGGGGCTGAGCAAGGCAGGATACGAGAAGCGGTAGATGACAGCATCATCAAGACATCATGTCAATTAATTATATGCGTCATCCTACCCAATCCTCCCCCAAATCAATCATATCGTGCATGGTATCTAAATGCCCTATTCCCATATCCTAAATCATAGGCCCACAGACTCCAAGTCTTGTGCTCTCTCCATTTTTTAAGATCCGTATATCTTCCATGTAACCATCTATAAGCCACCAGGGTATTCGCCTCAGGCAATGTAGACCGGCATTCGACTCCCCAACAAGTCACTCTTGCTCACTTGCACATCTAGTTTGTGAAAGTCGTGCAACATCAGCCAGCATATCATCCGGAACACCAACGTGCACCACACGTCATCATGCGAGACCTCCTCTCTGCTAAGGGACTCCTCCACCGGCGGCTCTGGTTCATCCTTGGGGTCAATGCCCGAGTCGGCATCCTCGTTTAGAGATCCGTTCATACCAGACCGGACAGATGGTGCTGCGAGTGTTCCGTTTTCCGGGCCAGTTGACGGAAGTGGCGGCATTGGTGTGGTTGTGGTATGAGCACCTTCCCGGATGCTGCTCGCCTGTGTCCGGCCGGTCCCCGCCCTCCGGAAGCCGTAGCCGGGTGGTGCCCCGACGATGCTCGCACGCCGGTCCGTCGAGCTTGTTGCATACGGGACCACCTTTCGCCGGACCACTTCAAAGTAAACCTCCATGAACTTGTGCTGCCGGTCGTCAGGACTAGCCGCATCCATATCTTCAAACTTGGGTGGCGGCGGTCGTGGTACTCCGTCAGGGAAACGGGAGGCCACTGGTGACGAGGGTGCCCAGTCTGCAGAAAGGGATTGGTTATCGGTGTTTCGGTCATCACGGTCATTGAGCAGCCGCAAGACTTCCTGCAAGTGAGATCGTAGGACGTCCAGTACCATCTGCCGCCGGAACCCCTGTCTGTCGCCCTCCGCGTTTCCAAAGCTGCGTCTGGGGCCTGAAGTGGTTGGGGGAATGGGAACGCTCTGCGATCCTCGAGTCTTGCCAGTTAGAATCTCGTCGCAATCATTAATGGCTGCATGAAGGGCCTTGAGGAACCGCAGTTGCTCGGCAATGTCCTGAATCATCTGGTGGGTTAGGATCTCGCGAATGTGGTAGTTGATCTTTCTCAGGATAGCGACGTTTCGCGTCACCCCCGGGAGGGTTGTCTGGACAAGCTGCTCGTACGACTCCAACATTTTGACGAGGGAGAGCGAGCGTTTGTCCCAGCGGTCAGGCGTCGGGTTCGGAATGTATGTGAAGATGCTGTCTTCAATGTGGAAACTTTGGCTGAGCATGCCGAGAACCTCAAATGACACTGCAACTAGTTAGCCATGGACTTGATGTGTGGTTGACTTGAGAGATGTGGGTTACCTGGGAATAAGTGGGAAGTTTGCTTGTCCGGGTCAGTAAAGCAGCGGACTGCATTCTTGTTGCATCCAATCAGAACAAGAGACTCGGAAATATCACTGTTACTGGCCATTTGCAGTGTGCCAATGTTCTGTTCATAGTCTTCCAGGAACCCAAGACGCCGATAATCGAACGTCTCTCGGTAGATGGTGGGGACGTGGCCGAAGCAAAGCTCCTTAACCTCATCAACGGGGATGACACGCTTGCGTTCAAAGACACACTTTCCATAGACGCGGAAAGAAAACATCAGGCCGAGGTCGGTGACCCTCTCGCCAAGCATCATGAAGCCATTGCCCTCGGCACGGTAGCGGTCATGTGTGCGGTTGAACTCCTTCCAGTAGACACCCAGCGCAGCCATCATCTCGATCAGATGGCATATCGTGGTGGTAGCAAAGGGTCGGCTGATGGTAGACGGCATTGTGTCCCAGCTCTTGCGCATGCGCTGGAGAGCGACGGTGAGAGTGTGATTGTCATGAAGAGACGGAGGCTCCGAGGGGAGGCCATGCTCCTGGGACCGGCTGCCTGGCGGACCCAGGCGCTGGTATTGGTGCTTTTGCCAGTCCCAAGAATCCTTCTCCATGCGCTGGACGGCAGAGAGAAGCATAGTCCACGAGGCGCGCTCATTGTCGGTAGTATGAACCTGCTCCTTGTGTGATCGCTTAGAAACGTCCTGCGGCCCAACCTGATCGACGCTGAGTTCGGACCAGGTGTTTTCGAGGCTGTCCTTGGTTCCGTCGAGGAAGTATATAGGCTGGTCACGGACGGGACCGCGCGTGTTTGTCGGGGGCGAGACGAAGATGACGGGGACGTGGAACTCGACCTCGAACCGGAGCTCGTCCCAAGAGAAGCGACGAGTCTTGGTATCCGCCCAGCGACCCATGACTTTGGGGTTGCACTGGGAGTAGCCGGCAGCAGAAGCATAGTATTGCTGCATCACTTGCATAAAAGTTGCGGCCAGAGCGACGAGAGAGATGACGAGGGCCACGAGGGCCACGGCAACCTCTGTGCTGGCCATGATGTCGGATGCGCAGCGGATGCGATAGGTACCGTGGTTCGGGGGGTATTGTGTACAGAGTCGGTTAGGGAGACGGCAGCGAGGTCGGGAGATAGTATGGAATTGAAGACAGAGATTGGTCGAGAGTGGAGGCGTGGAATTGGGTCGCGGATGGTTCGAAATGGCACGATTAAGCCCTGGTAACGAGCGACGAAGAACGACGAAAAACGAAGAGCAATGCGATCGAGGCTGGAGAAGCGCGCGAGGGAATCGACAAACAGGCTACAAATCAGGCTTCATGACAAAGGAGGGGGGTCAGACATATTGAACAGTGCGCCATCCATCAGAAAGGCCGACGACACAGGTACATGTATGTCGAAGGGGGCAAGTTGACGACGCAGAAGCTGGACGCCTCGTAGTTTCACGCAGAGCGACAAGGCTCGGGACGGGTTGCGCGACTGCCCGAGCAGGGGCCCGTTGAGCGTACAGTGGGCCACCCGCTGTGGATGTAGCGGTAGGGGCCCAATCAGCGCTGTGCGGAGCGGGAAATTGGGGGCGGTTTGTGAGACCCTGTTGCAGTAAAGTGGCGGTTTGTGGGTAGAGCTCTGGGATAAGGCAGTTGATTTTCTCCCATGGCACATGATTCCGCGGAAATTAGGTATGGGTTGCTCCTTGAAGCCCAAGGCCTACAGACTACCTACAGCTGAGGAGGCCGTCAGACGCGAAGCATTTAGAGTATTGTCGGGATGACGTCGCTGCTACACTCCTCGGCTCCTCCGCTCCTCACGCGGCTCAAACGACGCGGGGTTGGTCCAGTTGTCCATTAACTCCAATGGTTCAGCAGTGAAGATGCACCGATGCCTTATTTTAGCGCTGCCGCTAAGACGGATGCGAGCAGTCCAAGCCACGGCGCTATTACCCTCCGTTCGAGAGGTCGACAAGGAGGTATTCCCAGCTTGGAGAGAGAAGAGAGAAGAGAGGAGATGATATTAAAAATAAAGTTAAAAATAATAGATACCTCACGTCCATTCTGAAACACACTTAAGTTGTGACGAATCAATGGACTTGTGGTGAGTGATCACCCAACGCTACTCGTCATGTGAGCCTACCCTGGAACATATCCCAAGATCAAGTAATAAATGTTCTCTCTGCCCACTGGTTGTACATATTTTATGCGATTAGTCTACTCTAGCTACGCTATAAGACTTGGTCGTTTCTCCTGCAACGCCTCTTGTAATGCCGCAAAGCTCGTCCGTCGCAATCATCTAAAGCCTGTCTTACGCCCTCCAATCTACAGCTTGTCTTTCCTCGAGTAATTTCTCTCGACATCAACAGCTAGCGCAACGTGGTTACTCAACGCCACGACATCCCCATTGCAATCAAACACAACCACTTCGGCATCGTACCGTCCATTCTTCAACACCTTGGCCGCCACCCGCATCCGCAGCCACCCCTCTCCTTCCACCGGGAGTGCCTTCTTGACGTCGAGACTCATCGTCACCGTCGGGTACCAAAACCTCTTGTCAAACGCAAAGCCCCCCTCGGGAATGGCTGACTCTGGACTCGATGGTCGAAACGTTTCCACGAGTAGAGGCGGCCCGGCGTCTGATAAATACCCTAGCGCGGCATTTGTGAAGCCCTCGGCGTTGGCCATCCGAACCCAGAAGTCGTAGGTGGCTGGGCGGAATGTGCAGCCTTTGGGAGCGTAGAATTCAAGATTGTTGAGAATTGGGACGTAATCCATAATCGCCATGTGCAGCCGCTCCCAATTGGCGTCACTGCCCTTGTCTAGCTGCTCCAAATTGACCGGCGGAGGCGGATCCTTGACATCGAATCCTGTCGAGAGCGTGATGCCGTTCTCGCCCGCGAGCAGCGAGTTCGTAATGTAAGCCACCGCTCGCTTCTTGGACTGTGGTGACACCCACGGGGCCTGTGGCAGAAGCCCGCCTTGGTACAGTGTGACGTGGATGACAGATACTCCTCGCCCCGGCTTGGTGTTCTCTACCACGAGGATCGCGGGCCCTTCGTGCGTCGCATTGAGGAACTGCCAGTGGGCTGCGATGGGGTCGGGTTGGTTGCGTGGACTCAGGTATGCGCTTGCGACGCGGAGGAAAATGGATGCGACATAACCGCCATTGGGGACTATCCGCCACGGTCAGCTGGGAATACGAATGGGGACCGGGCTTGGGTACCTGTTCCTACGCAGAATGCCTTGGTCAGATTGGCGGCGAATGTCGTATCATCAAGTTTTGAGACTTGGGAGTCTTTGTCGAATGAGGGAGCTTCCTTCATCCTGCAGGTCAGCAAAGAGGCGTCCAATGTACCTCAAAATCTGACTCTCGTGCCGACTTGTGTCATGAGATTGAACAAAACCCTAAATCTAAGGTAGGAGATGGCGATGTCGTCTGGTTGTCGGGGTACAGATCCCCAGAGTCCTCTGTATTTCAGCCGAGGTAACCCCTCAACGGGAACAGCCCGTGATATCGCCAACGGTGCATCTGTGAGCAAGGGTGTGTAGCATGACCCGGATTTGATCGACCATGGCTTCTTTGGGGGGTTCTAGAATAAAGACTAACGACATAAATGTAGTGTAAGAAAAAAAGTGTATCATTAATTTAAAGTCGTTTCAACAATAATAACAGGCCAAGAATGCTAACAAGAGTAAGCTCACTAGCTTATAAAGATCCAACACTTTCTAAACAAGGCAGGAATAATGTAATTGCCCGGGACAGTCTCCTCTCAAGCAGGCACCTTGCTGACTATTTCGGTCGCGCACCCCCGAATCGCATTCCTGTCCTGCTCCGGAAGCTTGATGAGGAAGTACTTCTGTAGCGCCTTGAGCCTTTCGGTCTCACTCTCTAGTTCCATCTGCCAGACGGTGACGCCGTCGGTGCGCAGCTTGAGTGTGCTTCCCAGCAGTATCAGCGAGCCGTTCATGGCTGCGTCATCCGTGTCCCATCGGGTCTGCACCTCGATTTTGCCGTTGACCACCTTGAAGTCGTTGTCCGTGGTGAAGCGCGTGCATAGAACCTTTTGGACGAACAGGCTGGTCGGCGTAGTGGCGGGCGCCATGTTTATGTGTTTGATGTCCTCGGGTAGGAACTCCATGTCTGTGAAACAATACAGGGGTGCCCAATCGGCCTCGGGCTGAAGTCGGTGCTCGTAGAGCCAGAACTTGTCCTTCCGGTTGAAGCTCTGGGCAATGGAGTCGTATCTGAGGCGGATGCTCATGGGCCCAATATGTTTGATCATTTGGTTCGCCTCGGCATCCATCTTGAGAGGAGCTAGAGGTCCGTTGGCGCCAAAGCCCACGTCGACCATGTACGGCTGGTAGCCAATGTTGACGATGATGACGCAGTGATTGAAACCATTGTACTTGCCAAGCTCCTGCTGGTACACCCTGGAGCCGGCCATGTAGACATCGAAACCCAACGTCACAAGCAACGTGTAGAGGAGCGTGTTGTTCTCCATGCAGTAGCCTCCGCGGCCCGGCTCGAGAATGATCTTGGTGAAGAGGTGTTGAGGGTCGACATCGATGATGCGATGCCACGAGTAGTGCAGGCTCAGATTCTCAAAAGGAATGTTGCACAGGTGGCATTTGTGAAGAAGCGTGAGAATCTCGAGCTGCTTCGCGGGTGAGAGGCCCTCGACATTGCCGGGGCGCTCTGTGACGGGCACCCGAATGCGGGCAAAGTACGGCTCGAGCTGGGAGCGGCGATACCTGGGCCGGGGTGCCATCTCGCGAGCTGTTTTGCGGCCTCTTTGTGAGTGTGAGAAAAACGAGAGTAAGAACAAGAAACACGGAAGGGTGAGAAATGCGCGATGGGCGTGGTAGAAGAATGGTCTCAAGGGAGGACTGAGGGGATGTGCGGAAGGGATCTTGACGGGTCGAGCCACTCACTTGACCCAAATGGGGAATGTTGTCTTAAACTTGGTGCAACACAGCTTATGAATCGGGGATACGAACAATCGGAGAAGAGGAGGTGGAATTGGACGAATTAAGAAGAGGAGATCTGAATACGGGGATGTGTCTCTGGTAGCATTTCTGGCAAAATTTAGGTACGGGTGAAGCAGACAAGTATGTAGCATCGACGAAGTTGGTGTAAGTTATGTACTAATTGGGTCATGTTTGGGTGGATCGGAGCCATCATAGTTGGAATTCGCAGCCCACGGGTAGATTGACTACTTAATATTTCAGGAAGGTCTCGATGCCGATGAGATGAGTGTTGGTATTTGGTCGTATATATGAGTATTACACGATAAGCCTCCTACTTATCCTGTGTCAGAGTCATACTCAACGCGGGGGCTCACGCCCAACACCCAATATTTCCTACTTCAACTTGAGCTTTGATGCACCTAACAGATAGATTGGGATCCGATTAAGAGAATTATTTCAGAGGACGGGATTGCCCGTGACGGCCACAACGTAAGGTGTGAATCCAACAAGAGGCTGCCAATCTGGAACGGAAACCCATACCTGACGGCGACTTAGTTCGTCAGCAAGCTTCACCGGAGGAGTCATGGATGTTGACCGTGTCTTCAGGGTAAGAGATGGGGTGATAAATGAGGTGATTGTCGTTTCTGGATATCCAGAATGGAGTAAGGTGTAACTTAATCCACACGAGCCTGGGACATGGACCAAAGAGGAAGATAAATGCAGCTTGAACGTGAGCTTTTGCTGCTCCTTGACTTTACTTGTTTACTCGCCTCGGTCGTGGAATGCGTAGCATCCAGATCTGCCCATAATCTGCCCTGGCGGATCGGTGGCGGTGCGCTAGGGGTAAATAATGGCGGGGAACTTGGCTTTAGTGGGTGCTCAGCCCAAACTTCCGGCGGCCTCAGCGGAGAATGGTAATTACAGGGCACAAGCACTGGAACCCGCTGTGGCGTATTGAGTTACAGGGGACGCCACGGGTGCCTAAGCCGATACAGTAAGCTCCTGTATCGGCGGCGGTTCCTTGAATCTCAGGGCAGTCAACTTTGGTGCAAATGTTCCGACAATATGCCTGATTTACACCAAAAGGGTTAACTTTTAAAAAGCAATAAAAGCTTACCTAATAAGAGGATTTATAATTTATAAATAAAAATAATTAAACAAAATAAAAATCTTATTATTTATATAATTAGAAGTTTAATGATATTTTTGTGTATTTTTATATCTTAAATCAAGTAATATAATTGCCGGAACTTTTGCTCGTAACTGTACGTACAACAGCCCATCTTCCACATCTACCAGGTAAGCACATAGACTCACTCGGCCAGCATCAACGGCCTGAGTCACCAGCGAAGTCGGTACAAAGCCGTCCCGTATTAGTGGAAATGAGAGTGTGCAGCAGGAGCAATGGCTTCGTCGACGGCTATAAAGACGGCACTTCTCCCACGCTTTGCTCATACCTCGATATGACTCTCCAACACAGCTCATCATGGTTCGCACCAAGGGCCCGCACGATCTTTTGATCGTCCTCGATGCCACGGCCTCTATGGGCGAATTCGTCCTCGCCCTCAACAAGTCCCTTCCTGAAATCATCAGCCTGTCCGCCCTGACAGGCTGCTTCGAGCGTATCGGCGTCGTCACATACCGCGACTACTGTGGTGGCCGCCTCACCGAGTGGTCTGGATGGTGCTCTCCCTCCGGAGCCGTCTCCGGCCCAGACATTGTCAGCCAGGAGACAGTTCTCGACATGGCCCGCGGTATCCTGCCCGACTGTGGAGGCGACTGGCCCGAGGCCACCAAGACGGGCCTCGCTCTCGCGTATAAGAAGATGCGAGAGGATGCCACTACAATCATGCTTCTCTACACGGACGCTCCTCCGCATTTCACGGCCACCGGCGGCAAGAACTACAACAAAGAGAAGAGGGCCCTGGCCAAGGAGGACAGCTACGGCGGATATGGCTCCAACTTCGTCGACTGGGTTTCGGCTGCCATGTCCTTCAAGAAGGGCGCCAAGAAGGGCGTCGTCTTCAGTGTTGTCAGCCACCCAAGCATGACCTCCTTCAGCCCCTACCTGTATCTGTCCACCGTGACGGGAGGAGTGCACTTCACCATCGAGCGGGTGACCTCCAACCTCATCTCCCAGTTGACTCTGGGAATTCTCCTCACCTGGATGGGAGCTGGCAAGGCAGTTGCAGATGACAACTTGCAGGTTGGCGAACATAGGTGGTACCGCATCCAGACCGACATCGAACAGGGCCGGTCGGAGACTGACCGTCTCCTCAACCGGTATTTCGTCATGGGAAACTGCGGCCCCTCCCTCACGGAAACGTCGGGGAACGTCGAACATCGCTCCGTGGCCCTCAAGGATATGCCCGGCGTCCTCAAGGCTCGGGGCCCTAGTGTTAAGAACTTTGCCAAGCGATATGTTGAGGATGAAGGCTATAAGAAGCTTGCCGTTGACCAGCTTCGGCGCATCATCAACTCCAATGTCTCGACCGTCTCTGTCAACCCTATTTTCGGCACTCTATGGAGGACCGTCTGCAACGACCGCAACAACGAGGCACGTGATGGTCTGATCACTGCCTTTGGCCTCGAGGTCGACCGTATCTCTGATGCTACCGAGAAGGCCCGGATGAAGGCCTGGCTTGAGGAGTCTTACAACTACAAGGCAGAGATCCAGGCGGCCATTGAGAAAGTCCCTGCGGAGGAGCGATTCCCCGTCGTGTACTTGGACCCAACTGCGGATTTCAAGGCTGCACCAGGCCAGGATGGGGAGGAAGAGGACGCCGAAAACCGCCCCCTGAACAAGTTCACACGAGGCGAGCTTCTGGAGATTGGCAGGTCGTGCGACTACCGGATCCTGCGAAGGTTGGGCAAGGTCTTGACCCGTCTCACCTACGTCGAGAAGCCGGAAGACCTGCCGGCGCACATCAAGGCCGCCAGCGCAGACCAGGTCCCCCAGATCCCGATGGCGCTGGCGGACCCCAAGCACAAACGTCAGTTCTGGAAGATCCTCCTCCACGCCGTCCTCCCGGGGACAATGGTCACAGCTCGCCCGGCCGCCGTGCTTGCGGCCCTTGCTCTGCGAATGGGAATCGCTCCCTTGCGGCATGTGGCTGATAAGGAGCTCCTGTCGTTCCGCGACCGCTGGAACACCATCGATATTCCTGAAACATGGAACATTGGATGCCTGGGGCTGCTTCTGGACGCGGACAGTGACTTTGAGAAGCGGGCTGACCAGTCCATCACCAAGCGTCAGACTCCCGAGTCTAGCAGGCGTGAGTCTAGCATCTTGAAGACTGAGGATCGTAGGTTGTTCAAGACGCTAGTGGATTACAAGATGCTCGAGGCGAACATGAAGACAACTCTGCAGGCCAAGATCGGCTGGAGCCCTGACAAGACCAAGGTGGCTCTTGGCCCGGTTGTAGTCTGCCGAGAGTGTAAGTTCCCCCGATCGGTTACCATCATGAGCGCCGGTAGAGTCTGTGGTTTCTGTAAGGGTCAGCGAGGCTGCCACTGCAATGCGTGTAAAAAGTCAGAGAACCATGAAGAATGTCTGAAGAAGAACGTCTCAGCTGAACACACCGAAAAGTCCATGGGCTACTGGGTAGAGTGTACCCGGGCGCAGTGCCGAGCGCAGTACGTTGTTTACAACCCAGACGCCCTGCGAGTTCGAGCCAAGTGCTTCTACTGTCGACACAGCAATGGAAACGGGGTAATGGGGTCGGCCCCAGTCGTCGAGTGTTCCAAGTGTCTGAACAGAGTACTCTGGCCTATGGAGTATCGTCCCAAGCACATGGACCTTGCTGCATTTGAGTGTTACGCGTGTGCAACCGACGTAGTCACCGTCATTACGCATGAGACAACCGCCGAGGCCCTGACGAAGGAGAATGGATCGAACTGGGTCCTGAAGAACAGTGGTAGGGCGATTGCCGCAGTTTTCAATGGACGTTCTCTGTTCTACACAGCCTCGCATTGCGACCTGGCCAACCTCCCGGACAAGGTGGAGATTCTCCCCGCTAATGACAACTCTACCCTCACCATTGCCGGTAAGCTGGTCCGGAACCAGTCGGAAGTCAGAGAGTCTCTACAGCAATGGGTCCTTGCCCGACGGACCGAGGTCGGCGTGTGCAGCCTCTGCTTCTCCAACGTGCGCAAGGCAGACCTTCGTCAGGCTTGTGGCCGCTCCGGCTGTCACCAGCTGATCTGCAACGGGTGTGTGAAGGACTGGTACGGACTCAACGCTCGCGGACGCATCATCAATGTCGCAGCTCTTTCGTGTGCGTTCTGCCGCCGACTTCCCGCGCCCAAGACAGTCGCGCCCTTCGGCCTCGCGACCCTGGGAGACCTGCGGAAGGCTGTCAAGGAGGCAGGATCATGGGTGTATGCCTGGTGCCACAAGTGCGGCTTTGCCAGACGGTATGTCAAGCGAGCATGTGCCGCAGGGGCGCCTCCCAAGCTGGTAGGCTGGACGTGCGATCAGTGTGAGATGGCAGATCCGGCTCATGGGATTGTCACCAAGCCATGCCCTGGGTGTACTGTTACAACGCAGAAGATTAGCGGATGTAACCACATCGTTTGCCCCTGTGGAGTGCATTGGTGCTATGCCTGCGGTAAGAATGTCGGCCTGGACATCATGTACAAGCACATGGCGAAGCAGCATGGTGGGTTCTATACGGAGGTGGAGGTTGATGAAGACGCCTATGAGTGGTTGTGGGATTGAGCCACTTGATACGAGATGAGATACCACTGTCTTTTATTCTGTAATTGCTGCGAGCGGACAATCCTTTATGAGAATTATGTGATCCTAGCTTCCATTGCTTGCATTAATGTTGTACATAAGTTCCGTATCGGCTCAGTAAATTGGCTCTGAAACCTTATTCCCTTCGGGATTCTTTATACCTAATGATAATAAATGATTTAGAAAGTCTAAGCCTTATAAAGCTTAGCTTTAGTCCATAAAACAGGGCCAATTTATCGAGTCGATACGGTACGGTATACCTGCTTTGGTGATGGTTTGTGAATTGCCTATTCCGGTAATTTGACGACGAGTGGAACAGGGCCGGGCCATCCGCAGCCCGAGGTTTCAGGTACTCCCTCCAGGCAGTCGAATAAAAAGGTACTCTGCAGTGATTCCAAAGGTACTTTAAACGGATGCCTGGGCACCAAGCGGTCAGCAGAGTGATCTCTCATTCGTGTTGTACAGGGGCTGAAAGGATACGGCGGTGGCGCAGTATCACCAGATTGACGGCGCTTACCTAATCCTCTGACGCGGTTCCTTCAAGAGGGAGCGGTTTCAGCTCGACGTGACCTCACTCCCTTCTCCCTTCATCCCATCCATGGTTCATCAAACATCATCATACGAGAGTTCTTCTTATCAATAAACATACGGACAAGTCATCCTTTGGCTAGCACAACCCACCATGTCTCGATTCTCGCGATACGACACCGACGAGGAGCGTCTGCCCGAGGGCATGTCTCGTGTCGGCTACGACGCCGACACGCAGGTCTACACGTTCCGTGACGCCGATGGCAGCTACTGGGAGAGTGCTCCCGGGTGCCAGTACGGCCAGCTGACCAAGGTGAGCGACGGGGACGGCGACCATGACGACGAGGACACCGCCCCGTTCCTCGCACCCGTCCAGCACTCCACCAGCAAGCTGTCCTGGAGAACCGAGATGCGGCCGCTGCTCAACTTTGGCGTCCTGATCGGTCTCTTCCTGATCTTCATATTCTGGTTCTTGCATTGGAGCGCCAGGTCTGCGTCCGGCGACCCTGCGCCGACGTGTACGGACGGCGCTACGAGCTACACCATTCAAGATGGTGACACGTGCTGGGACATTGCCAACAAGCATGGCCTGAGTGTGGATGACCTCCTCAAGACCAACATCGGGCTGGACTGCAAAGCCCTCGATGTCAAGTCTATTATTTGCCTGCCGACCCCTCCCTCGAACGACGACGCCGCCCTGGAGCCTGCCGCCCTGGAGCCTGCCGTCTAAGCTCTATCAATCCATCTCAGCTACACGTGTGCGGGCACGCGACCTCGACAAGTAGCTCACGCAGCACTCTATGCTTTCATATACCATATCGAAACACTCAACACTGGGACTAGGACTGCTAGCGTCGTCATGGCGCTGGATGCAACGGCCTGGTAGATGTGATCATACGTCGTCTTCATGAACTGCTTTGGATCATTTTCGCGCGGATACGGAACGTCCGGCACGGGTTTCCCGAGGAAGGGACAGATTGTGTCCCACGATAGACCGTCTTCGAGTCGAACAACCAACAACCGGTCGGACGGAACCAGCTCAACTGCTTTGGCGTTACTGGTGCGGTTTAGTTTGCGTGGGACAAAGTTGGGAGGAAAGCTGGTGTTACTCACTGTTCTCGATACAACTGCCTGGCATGTTCTAGGCCCTCACTGTCTTCTGGTGCCCATGGACCCCAAAGCTGAGCACAGAGGGCGTCTGCCATGTCTGAAAAGGCAGCTGTCCAGGCGCTGATGTGTCTCAGCTGGACGAGAGGAAAGCGCCTGAGGGCGACGCCGACGGGTTGGAAGGTGTTTTTGACCGATCGGCACCAGGCGTCCTCGTCTCGGGCCGTGAGGATGAAGAGGGCCTCTGGGTAGGCGGCGACGAGCTCCTCCATGAGGTAGCCAGGGATATCGGTGAGAGCCTGGGCAGATTGGAGGAAGCAGTCAGCTGGTTGAATACCTCATAGCTGCCTCTGTCGTCCCTTGATGGGAGATGCGGGCTTGGGTGATTTACAAGGGCGGACAGACATTATAGTCACCGAGCCATTTATCAAAATCGTGCCGTTCCCAAGGCTCGCCCCGGCCAAACGCCCTGGGCTCGAGAGCTTCACGAAACATCTTCATGTGGGCAATGCTACCGATGGTATCGGTCATGTGATACGCCTTGTATCCCAGCACTTTGAGTGCCTTCCATAAGCCGACAGTGCCATTGCTACATGGCCGTGGTTAGTCGTCGACATGATCTGACATGACTGCAGTCTGTTTGATACGCACCGACCGAGACTAAGGACGATGACCTGTTTTGGAAGCGGGCTTTCTGGTGAAGGTACCGAGTCGACGAATCGCGACATGCCGAGCCGAGGCCGGATGGAGCGGAGCTGGCAGAGAACAGAACGGAGTCAAGTCGGCAATGGCGGAGCAGATCAGCCACTGAACTGGGCACAATGACAACGACGATAATGGAACATGGCAGGATGGCAAAAGGAAGACGGGGACTTTGTCTACGGCCCACCGTCTTTAGCCCCATGATACCTCGCCAGAGAAGTGACTAGGTTTGGTCAAGGGGCACTAAGACGGCCCCGGTCTGACTGATGCCTTCTTTGGGCGCATCCCCCGCTAGCTGTTGCAGCGGCCATTGAAGTGTGGTGGAATCAGCAGCCGTGGAGTCGACTGGGTGATGGTGTTGCATTCTGATACCAGGGCTTCTTTTGGTCGTGGTGGAGGACGTGGATGGATTCACCGGGTCAGATCCGGGCGTTGAAGCCATCACGAGAGTACGCCTTCGTCCCGCCCCTGATTCGACTGAAACGCACCCAACCAGAGCTCTTGGACGCCTGCTTCCATCCAGTCCATCTCGATTGGGCGGTGAAGACAGCTGGCGTGCATCCTCACCAGTCAGGATGCGTCGGCCTCACGTTGACCCGCCGATAATGGACGCAAAAGACGCGACCTAATAACAACCCCCGCGCTAAGAGGGGTAGGAGAAAATCGGGAAACGAGGGGCAATCAGACGCTGGAGATTTGGCCGCTCGCTGCCTGAAAGCTCAGCGCCCAGGTACGTAAGGCCGTCGTCGTGGTGTCTGGTCCTTCTCCCAGGCGACCGCCCGAAGTGGGAAGCGGGGCAGCTCCGTCTTTTTTTTTTTTTTTTTCTTCCCTCTCATTTATTTTCGGGCGCGGGTCTCCTACGCGAAACTCTTCCTTCTCCTTCATCATCTTTTTTTGTCGTGTCGTTGCAAACAACACCCGGCATTAATCATGGACAAGGAAAAGCTCGCACAGCTGCTCCAGGGGAGTCAAGTCCGTAAGTGTTTTCTCATTCCTGCTGCTTCTTCTCCGCTGCACGTCAGCGTCAGATTCGCGTCGTTGGGTACCCCTCAACTTGGGACTCGAGGAGGAGAAAAGCTCTGCTTTTGTTCATGATGAGCTTCTGCTAACCATCTCCTGCTGCAGCCAACACGGAGCAGGTCAAGGCCGTCACCGCCGAGCTCCAGAAGAACTTCTACTCGCAGCCGGAGTCGCTCCTGGCGCTCGTCGAGATCTCCCTGACCCACGGTGACCAAGGCGTCCGACAGCTCGCCTCGGTTCAGGCCCTGCGCCTCGTCCCCAAGTACTGGGAGAAGACCCCCGCGGACCAGCGCCAGCTCGCCCGAACCCACCTGCTCGATGGCGCCCTGAAGGAGTCGTCCGGCGCCGTCCGCCACTCGCTGGCTCGTCTGGTCGCCGGTATCGTCAGCTCCGACATGGAGCAGGGCGAGGGTGAGGACTTCCTCAAGCAGCTGCTGCCCCTCAACAACAGCGACAATGTCGTTGCCCGCGAGGTCGGCTCCTTCCTGCTGTACGCCATGCTCGAGGAGGATCCCACTCACTTCAGCGACCACACCCACCAGCTCCTCGAGCTGTTCCAGGCCCGCATTGAGGATCCCCAGAGCAAGGAGGTCCGCATCAACATCGTTCGCGCTATTGGTGCCATCCTCATGATCGTCGAGCCCGAGGAGGACCCCCAGGCCCTCAAGGCCATGCAGAGCTTCGTGCCCAGCCTGGTCAACATCCTCAAGGCTACCGTCGAGGCGGAGGATGAGGAGAGCTACAAGATCGTCTTCGAGGTCTTCCACTCCTTCATCGCCTACGACTCTTCCCTCCTCGCCCTCCACCTGCGCGACCTCCTCCAGTTCATGATTGACCTGGCCGCCAACACCAACGCCGAGGATGATGCCCGAACCCAGGCCCTCGCCTTCCTCATCCAGTGCGTCCGCTACCGCCGCATGAAGATCCAGGCCATGAAGGACATGGCTGCCCAGCTCATGGTCAAGGCCATGCAGATCGTCACCGAGCTTGACTCTGAGGACGAGGAGGATATGTCTCCCGCCCGCACTGCCATCAGCCTCATTGACACTCTTGCCAACGAGCTTCCCCCCCGCCAAGTCATCATCCCTCTCCTGGAGCAGTTCCCCAGCTTTGCTGCCCACCAGAACCCCCAGTTCCGTATGGCCGCCATGCTTGCTCTTGGTAACGCCGCCGAGGGTGCTCCCGACTTCATCTCCACCCAGCTCCAGCCCATCCTGCCCACCATCATCAACCTGCTCTGCGACAGCGAGACTCAGGTCCGACACGCTTCCCTTGTCGGTCTGATTCACCTTGCCGAGGAGATGGCTGATGAGATGGCCTCTCACCACGAGGAGATCATCTCTGCTGTCCTCAAGAACCTCGAGGCTGCCTCCACTGCCGGCTCCGACAAGAAGAACGTCAGCATCATCCGCTGTGCTTGTGGTGCCCTCGACACCTTCGGTGATGGCATCGACACCAAGATCATGGCCCAGTACGGCCCTAGCCTGATTGGCCCCATGGTCCGCCTCCTTGAACACGAGGACTTCGGTGTCAAGGCCGCTGCCGCTTCTGCCATTGGTGCCATTGCCTCCTCCATGGAGAAGAGCTTCGAGCCTTACTTCAAGGACGTCATGACCTCTCTGGGCAAGTTCGTCAGCCTCAAGGAGAACGACGAGGCCATGGACCTCCGAAGCTCCACCTGCGACAGTCTCGGCCGCATCGCCACCGCTGTTGGCCCTGAGGCTTTCCAGCCCTACGTCATGGACCTCATGGCCGCCAGCGAGGAGGCTCTCCACCTTGACAACCCCCGTCTCAAGGAGACTAGCTTCATCCTGTGGTCCAACCTGTCCAAGGTCTATCACGAGCAGTTCGATCACTTCCTTTCTGGTGTCTTCAAGGGTCTCTTTGATTCCCTTGAGCTCGAGGACGAGGAGATTGAGATCCCTGGTATCGATGCCAGCCAGCTCGGCGAAGGTTCCATTGTTGTCGGCGGAAAGCGTGTTACTGTCAAGGTCCCTGACAATGAGGCCGACCTGGCCATTGCTGGTGGTGATGATGAGTGGGATGACATGGAGGACATTGACGATCTCGATGACCTCGGTGCCGTTACTGCTGTTGCTCTCGAGCAGGAGATTGCCCTCGATGTCCTCGGTGATGTCATCTCCAACTCATGCAACAGCGCCAATCTGGAGACCTACGTCGAGCAGACCATCGCCAAGGTTTCTCCCTTTGCGGAGCACACCTACGAGGGCTGCCGAAAGACTGCCATCTCCACTCTCTGGCGCACCTACGCCCGTGTCTTCCAGGTCTGGGAGGAGGGCGCTGGCGTCAAGTGGGAGCCCGGCATGCCTCCCAAGCACACTCCCCCTGCCTCTCTCATCACTATGGGTCAGGCTCTCCAGGCTGCTACCATGGGCATCTGGGCCGATGACAGCGAACGGTCAGTTAACCCCTTTTCTTTTTCTTCCTCCTGCCAAAATGATGAACACTTCGCGTTACACCCAGCTCACTCAGACGCACTTTGCGGTTGCTGAGAACACGTTTGATCTACTTCTGATTTCATTGGCATCTTCATCTTCAATTGTCTTGCATTCTGTCGAAGCTTGATGCTAACTATTCAATAGCTCCGTCATCACTGACATCAACCGCAACGTCGCTGCCACTCTTAAGGCCTGTGGTCCCGCCGTTCTGGTTGCCAAGGACGGTATGCTGCAAGAGGTTGTGTCGGTCGTGAGTCTTATCATTACCCGATCGCACCCCTGCCAGCAGGACCTTGGAGACGAGGAGGAGGAGCAGGAGGTCGATGCTGGGTCGTCCGAGTACGACTGGCTCGTCATCGACACCGCTCTCGACGTTGTCGTTGGCCTTGCCGCCGCTCTCGGCACCGCTTTCGGCGAGCTCTGGAAGATCTTCGAGAAGCCCATCCTTAGACTGGCCAGCTCTACCGAGGACCTCCACCGCTCCACTGCCGTCGGCACCATTGCCGAGATCACCAAGTACACTGGCGAGGCTGTCACTCCCTTCACCGAGTCACTCGGCCAGGCTCTTGTCCGCCGTCTTGGAGACCCCGACCCTCTCGCCAAGTCCAACGCTGCATACGCCATTGGTCTTGTCGTCCTGAACTCAGCCGACACTGCCAAGACCTTCCCAATGTACCCTGTGCTCTGGGAGAAGCTTGAGCCTCTCCTGACTGTCAACGAGATGCGCATGACCGACAACGTTGCCGGATCTCTGTGCCGCATGATGACCAAGAACCCCGACAACGGCTTCGTTGCCCAGGCCCTGCCTGCTGTTGTCAACGTCCTGCCTCTGTCCGAGGACTTTGAGGAGAATGCACCCATCTACCAGTGCATCTACAAGCTCTACGAGATCTCCAACCCTACCGTTGAGCAGCTGACTCCCCAGCTGATGAGCGTTTTTGAAAAGGTCCTCAGCCCCCCTGAGGAGCAGCTCGAGCAAGATACCCGCGAGATCCTGCAGCGCACGGTGCAGGTCTTGTACAAGGCCAAGCCTGAGCTCCTGGCCAACAACCCCGGCCTGCTGAAGCTGGCTGGCGTCCAGTAAAGGACAGGCGCGGCGATGAGAATTAAAAAGGATATACGACGCGCGTCGGCCGTGATGAAGACGGAACGCGAGGCCATGAATGATGACGAAGATGTTTACGCACACATGACGGGTGCATGATAGAGTATATAACGCTTGGGAGGTCTTGTTTAGATACCAAAGACCTGAGACCGGGGGACCAAAGAGTCTGGGACGGTCTGGGACGGAACGGGACTGTTAGCGTTGTGGAATTTTCTCACATGATGAGAGTACTGGGATCGAATGGAATAGACCTATTGGAGTACCATTCAAACATGTTTGCCACCACGACGCTGTGAATGTTTGTTTTGATGACTGTTGTATTGGTTACAAGCAAGGGTTGGTTTGACTTATGCCGCGGCTGCCTTGGTCAACCTTGCCATGTAAAATCTTCTGTTGTTGGCGACTAACTTGGCTTGACTTTTAACTGTCTGGAACAGTCATTGAAAACAATCGATGCCCAAAGTGACAAAACTCCTCCCAGGCGTGCAAAGTACTCGAAAAACAAAAGATGAAATCAGTTCCCATCCCCAGAATTACCTGGTAATCCGAAACGCCGTCGCGCCTTTGTATATGTATGCATGCAACCAGTCCGGTCCGGTCCTGTCGCGTCCCTCCGGCGCAGCCTTGAAGTTCCGTTCTAGTTTCCAGCTTTCAAGTTGAAAGGACAAAAATATGCAACCCGCAACAACCAAGGTGTAAAAAAGTAAAGTCAGGTAAGAATCCAGACGCTCTACCAAATGCGCTTCGCGACCATCTCGTACCGCGACACGCCCTCCATGTCGCTCTCGGGCTTCTTGATCTTGACGGAGGAACCCGACGGTCCCTTTCCTCCCTTCAACCCTTCATTTTTGTCGGCGTGGATCCAGCGCTGGCGGTCGTCGCCGACCTCGACGTGTCCGAAGCCGCCGACGCGCTTGCTGCCGGGCGTTTCGTAGGTTTCGCGTTCGGCCTGGCCCTGGGCGACGAGGTGCTCGGCCTGCTTCATGCGGGCGTAGCGGTTGCGGGAGTACTTGAGCAGGACCATGCCGAGGAGCAGCTTGAGGATCAGCAGGACGAGGAAGGCGATGAAGAAGACGACGATCATGGTGACGGCGGCGATGGCGTCGTCGGATGTCCACTGGTACCAGGGGCGCGAGTTGAGCGGCGAGCCGTAGGGGTAGCCGTACGTGGCGCGGCCGAGCGAGTCGCGGATGAGCGAGTCGAAGCGGTTGAGGGCGGCGATGACGGCGGGCGAGGACGGCACGGCGGATTCTTGCGTGAGAGACGTCTGCGTAGACTCCGGCATGGGCATGGGCAAGTGGGTAGAGAGGAGCATGTGGTAAGTCTGAACGGAGGCGCGGATAAAGAGGCACGAAAGGGGGATGACGGCGAGGCCCAGGCGCCGAGTTAGAGATGGGGTCATGAATGCCTAAGGATATGTCAGTGTGAGATGGAGTTGATGGGGACAAGTGACGAACATTGGTGTAGTAATCCTTGCAGAGGATATCAAGGATACGACTGTAAAATGCAGGTTTGATGTTGTTGAACTTGGTCACGTAGGCGTGCTTGATAGTGTCGACCAACATCTCACTACCAATGACGATGAGGAACGGCGAAAGAACCTCTCCCGACATGAGCCACGAAGGCAGCACGGTGAAGGCGTGCGGGAGAATAGACGGGTGATGCAGAGGGAGTGCGCCCGAGGCTTCGTCGAAGCTAGGCTCAGAGCCAGCTCCAGGGATCGAGAGGCCACCGACCTCGACGACGTTGCGCATGCCGATGATGAGGAGCATGATCCAGAGCTGGAACCGCTCGACGATGTCGGCACACGTCAGTTGGAACAGGTTGTCCTTTTCAAAGCGCTTGAAAACGGTGCTCTTGATCTCGACGAACTGGTTGGACAGCAGAAGAGTCAGGAGCGCGTTAGAGTACGAATTGACAGCCACGTTGAGCGTGATAACCTGGTAGTAAAGGGCAATGGAGTGCAGACAGCAGTAGGCTAGAGCCAGCAGGAACATGCCCATTGGAAGCAGGACCTTGGAGCGTCCCGAGGCATTGCGGGAGAGCGTCTCGGTGCTGAAGAGGCACTCGAGGATGTCCTGGCCGAGCGCGGAGAGGAGGCGGTCACCGACCTCGAGGATATTGTAGATGACATACAGCTTGATAGCAGACTGGGCGCGGATGAAGTGGTACATGCGGCTGGCGTCGAGCGTCATGAGAGCCATGGAGCTGCATACAATGACCAGGCCTTGAAGCAGATCGGCCTTGTGGAAGGCGGACAGGTTGGACGGTATCGACTTGGTTCTCCTGTGCCGGAACGTGCCCGATCTAGGACCGCGAGTCTGCGCTGGGATCTTGAATCGGCCGTTGCCGTTACCATTCGCCCGGTGCTCGGCGCTCCCGTTCTGCGACGCATTCGAGGCGCTGGAGAGTCCGCGAGGCCGACTTTCACTGCGATGCCGGCTTTGGCTACGAGATCTCTCATCCTCCGACTGGTCGCCAGCCTGCTGTGATCGGCTTACCCGTCGACGCCGCCAAAGTCTCCCCAAGCCATACCACACGAAGTCGACGACAAATTTGACCTCCTTGACAACAACGTAACCCCACCACCGAAAGAGGACGGCCAGAGCCAGGAAGAACCGAACAGGGAGGATGGTGAAGTTGTAAAGCCAGGCATCGAGGCATGCGAGGGCGCCAAAGTTCAATGTGCGCTCGAGATACCAAGGGATAAGCAGGACGTTCTTGAGCCGCTCAAACTTGACCACGTTGGATTCGTAGGGAATGTCGTAGGCGTGTGATTGGTGGATGTAGAGGGGGCTCGGTCGCTGCGCAGCAAGCTCGAGCTGGAGATGTGTGGGGAGAGACATGGGCGGAAGAGGAATAATGGGCGGCAGCGGCGATTTCGGCGGCCGGTGGGTAGGGACCGGGTCGGGCTGCTGGATCGGAATCGCCGTGGCCGGGTTCGAGCGGCTTGGACGACTTGGAGACGTTGCCACGCCCTCGAGGTTCAGGTGAAGCAAGGGAGGCCGGTTAACGGAGTTGAAGGAGGAATATCGACGGGCCGAGGGCACCGACAATCCGAGGGCGTCGCTGGGCTGCACACGACTCGTGGGCGGCGTCGAAACGGTTCGCGGCGCCGGAGACGGGCGACGCTGAGCATCACGAGAGCTGGCAGCGCTGGATGTGCGAGCTTCGATTGCAAGTCCGTTGGGTTGTAGTTGGAGGGAGTCGGGTTGGCGTCCGAGATCTGGGTGATGGAGCATAGACTGGCGGATAGCCTCGCGCTGTTCAGCAAAGCGGGCGACGGTCTCTTGGTCTATGGAGCGGCGCTGAGGCGCAGGGGCAACAGGGAGAGATTCAGGAGCGTTGGTGAGGCGTTGGATCTCGTGGCTGGAGAGGCGGCGGACGTGGCCACCGCTGTACATGGAGGCATTGGTGATTGTGCTGCTCCGACTGCCTCGTCCGTGGAACCCATCGCTTTTGTCCCTACTGACACTGTCCTTATCTGTTCCCCAGTTCCATGACCCTTCTCCTACGGTGTGTCGCTGCTGGTGATCGTCCTCCGTGTCGGCATCATGATCGTGGTCGTCTTCTACTGCGGGATCGGAGATGGACGACGAGTTGGACACGGGCCGCTGAGGGCTGGCGCTGCGGTGAGAGCCATCTTCCGAGGAGCGGTCCTCGTCAGACGAGATCGGGGGTAGGGACGGCGTGTCGTCGGTCGTCGTCGCTGAGTTCGAGGCGACTGTAGTCGACTGGGCGGTGGGACGAAGCGGTGGAGCGACGCCGTTGGGGGGGCTGACCGACGTCGACACGGCAGTTGAAGCGGCGGAGGCGAGCTGGTGATGGCGGTGCGATAGAGGCTCGCGAGGCGGAGAGAGCGGCAGAGCCGGTGGCGGGAGGTGCTGGTGAGGGTGTTTATGAGGGTGGCGGGCCTTGATCGAGTCCACGGAGGCGGCCATGGCCAAGTCCAAGTCGAGTATCCATTCACCAACTGGAGGAGGAGGTCAAGGTCATGCTGTCTCGGGGTTAGATGCAGTTCCTGAGGCAGTTCCTGCGGTCTGCGGTTCTTGCAGTATGTCGGCAGTATTGTGCTCGCTGCAAGGGGACGCTCCAATGGTGGTGGCCAATGGGTGCGGGTGGGTTCGACGGTTGGAGCGGTTTGAATGTGTGGTGGTGATGATTGATGAGAGGTGATAGGTTGGGGCGCGTAGTCCTGGAAAAGCAACTGGAAAAGCAAGACGGCAGATGGCACTGGCGAGAGATTCACCCGCCCGTGGTTGGCTGGCTCCTCGCTACAGGCCAGACACAGTGGGGCTTCAGCGGGGGGGCCTCGCTCCGCTGCAGTGGTTCCAGCGGATGGGAGTTCGCGCAAGCCACCCGAGGGCCCGTGACCCGCTGCATCATCCCCCTGAAGGGAAAAGTGTCCAGGTGGTCAGAAGCCCTGAGGTCGCTGAAACAGCAGAAACACGAGGGGGCTGCCGTTGGGAGTGGGTGGGGGTGCGTTCCAGGGCCCCGAAACTGCCCACCGCCGTTTTCACTTTGGAGGTGACGCCGTGGCAATAGCCTCAACTGCGATACGAGATGTCTTCACCGTCAGCATCGTATGGCTAAATATGGCACAGCCAGTGATGGCATCTTGGTAGGATTCATCCACGGTTTGGCGCCTTGCTTGGCCATCTGGAACATTATCGCCCTTGTCATCATGGTGACGTCGCTGGGTTTGAATACCTGTTTTGGTGGTCGTACTCAGGTTGTGACTGTGATACGGTCATCTGTGAATCAAGGACAGAGGTAGCACAGACATTCACACCCAAGGCATCGATAACATTCGCTGCCTGGACGGCACGTGAAGGAACTGACCTCGAGAATAACATTTGTCATCTTGAAGACGTTGGGATCGAATATGTCCAGATCCTTCAGCTGTCTGAGATTCACACTCGTAACTTAGCTATCAAAGTATCAAAAGTTTCCCATCACTCTCCATGTTCGGGGCTCCGTTTGAGGACCTCCTTCGCCCTCCACGCCGAACCGCATGGCAAGAATTCCGCCGGAATCCTTTTCGTATTCCACGCTTGCAAGTACTATTATTGGCGCCGGGAAGTTCCCGTCCCTCCCGCCCGTAATCTGGGGTCCGTCGTATGTGTTTCCGATATCCACAACGCCCAGCCCAGCCTTTACTTCCGGATGGCCATGTTTTGATCTCACTGGGCTTGTTGAATATTGCATGTACACGTCTTCTATAGGAGCTGCGGCGTATTTGTCCTGACTGGATTCCTTTAGGCATGGCTGTGAATGGTGTCGTTGACGACTTACAAGCTGCCTGTGAACTGTTGAACGTTTGGTTCTCGCAAAATAATAATTTCGCAACTTTTGTTAGCATGCAAGGGATTCATGACCTCATCCTCGGACCACCAAATGGAACTCAGCGAGTCCCTTATCTAATCCTGCAATGATGGGCGGTCCGCGCAACACCGAGAAGCAAGGGCCATCAGAGTCGTTATTCAGCTGCACCTAATCATATCTAAGCTTTCCCGCCGGACTTCAACAAGCCCTCGCCTCCAGGCATTTCAACTCGCCATCCCTTTACAGCAGATGCTGGTCAAACCAAGCGATCGCCTGGAAGAAGGCCTGCTCCTTGGCAAACCGCTCCACGGCGTTGGACATGTCGCCGCGCACCGCGAACCCGTGCTCCACGCCCGAGAAGACGTTGATCTGCCACGGCCGGCTGCTCCTGCCCAGGATCTTCTCCGACTCGATGCGCTTGTCGAGCGGGAAGATGTGGTCGGTCTGCGCGGCGGCGATGGAGAGGGGGCCGGTGATGGACACGAGCTCCTCCTCGGTGACGAATGACGGGTGCGCGATGAAGCCGACGTCGACGCCGTGCTTGAAGTTTCGGACCGCGTACTACGTTATCGTCGTCAGCCATCATATGTGCCGAGCAAGAGTTGGTCGGCGCTTACCTTGGCGCCCAGGCAGTATCCAACAGCGCCAATCTTGGTACAGCCAAAGTCCTCCTTGAGCGCCTTGATGCCCGCCACGGCGATGGGGTCGAGCTGCTCGGCCGTGTGCGGGTTGTTGCCGTCGGTGCCCTTGCTCAACCACGCCATGACGTCGGCCGGCCGAGGGTCCGGGAATTTGTCGCCGTTGAAGAAGTCGGGAAGGATGCAAGTGTAGCCGTTGGCGGCGTACTGGTCAGCCATCAATTGGCTGTTGACCCAGATCCCGAAGATGTCGGGGACGTAGAGGATGCCGATGCCCTTGTGCGCCTTGTCGGCCGGGGGCGTCGCGAGGTAGGCGTCGATGGTTCCATTGATCTTGATGAACTTTCCCGTGGGTTCGCCCCTAGCAGTCAGGTCAACCAACCGTCTATTCAACCGTTTGCGATTGCATCTTCATCTCAATCTGGACATGCCGAGTTCGCGCAAGAAAGAAGAGAGTGGGGAGCTCATACTCGTGGCGCACTCCAACAGCGCAGCACTGTCCAGGTTGGTTTGACGTCATTTTGCGTGTCTTGGATCTCTACAGAGTCGCGATTTGGCTCAATTCAAAAACACCACGGACTAGGGAGCGAGAAGAGGGGAATTAAGAGCGAGAGAAGGTCTTTCGCCGTCGGGGTGCCTCGGCCGACCTTATAAAGTGCCCGGTTCCGAACCCGAGCTCCGCCGAGTGACGCAGCCGCCCTAAATCTCAGATCGAATCCCGAGAGAGAGCGAAGGAGATGGAATTAACCAAATGAGGGGGCATAGGTACACAGGAAAGCACTGCTTCGGAACAATTATCCCTCTATGATAGTTCAACCATTCCGAAGCGGGGATGCTCCCGCCCTTGCCCCGCCAGTGTTGGAGGGGTCCAACATTAGTCGCAGCTTTCACATCGGGTTAGAAATCACTGGGAACAATTACAAATTGTGGCCCTCCTTGTTATATTCGGGCCGCCGTCCTTGACGGTGTGGATAACTATGTGTTGATAACCATGCAAATCTGCGTTGAGGCCGTTATCACCGGCGCTTGTCCTATTGACAACAATTCTCCACGAAATCACGGCTGCAAAAATCCGGGTTAATCCTGGCACTTTGGCGCCGGCATTCCGGCTTTAGGATGCTCACTCGGGCTTTAGGATGCTCACTCGGGCTTTAGAATCCTCACTCCGGCTCTAGGATGCTCCCTATGACATCAATAACGGATAGCAGATGACGCTCGCTTTGCCGGCATTAGCATGTCTAGGCCCGCTGGGAGGCTGAGCCCATCAAGCAGCGGCGTCGTGCCTTATCTCGAGCAGTGGTGCTTTATGCATGTCAGCAAACAAACATTGCTCCGAGTTCTATCGCCCGCAACGCGTCGTGCGGCAAGGAAATCGTCAGTTGCGTGGCATGTAAAGTGGGTAGGCGTGAGAAGCGGTGCAGGAGAGTCAGAATCTGATAAACGAAGGTCGTTTTGGTCGAGGTTGACGATAGCCTTGCGCTTTGCTGACAAGACGGCAAAGCGCAATTGTTAATAGTCGTCGATCCAGTCTCAGGATGCGGTGTGATAATGTATCGGCTCGGTGATGAAACGTCGGGGTCTTCCCTCTGGCATCGTGTAGGTAGAATCGTGTCAGAGTGCCATTGATAAGTGCAGCTGCATCTCGTATCATGCAGTGGCGTCAAGCCTCCATGCTCACTTCTGGCGGATGCCCTTTGGCTTTCGCTTCTTGAAGACCACGGGAGCGATTCCCGACTCGCCAGCATCCGCCTCGGGCTTGATCGGAGGCGCTTGCTCGGACGCCTCACCCTTGACGGCAGTGCTATCCCGCGCTTCCTCGGTTGCGCCGCCATCTTCCACTTTGATGTTGGCCTTGTCGTCCGGTGTGGCCTCTTCTTTGACGTCCTCCCGTTTGTCGACCTGCGCGGGTTGGAATGTCGACCCGCTCAGCAGCGCATCCAGCTCCTTGTCTTCCTCCTGAGGCATCGCCTTCGAGTCCCTGCCCCATCGCCGTGGTTTCTTGAACAGCGCCTGGACAGCGTCCTCCTCCTCCTTCTCGTCCTCAGTAGCCTCGCGTTTTCTGACACCGTTTGCCCTAGACTCCAGCTTCCCATCCCCATTCTCCTCTTTCGTAGTTTCGATGACTCGCGTTTTTGTAACAGTCCATTGGCCTGGCATCGCCATCTCGGGTTGAAATTCGGTCGGCATCGCCACGCCCATCTCGGCCAGCTGCTCTCGCTGTCGCTTCAGTTGCGACTCGGATGGTGCACTTGGCCTGTCGCGCTGCATGCCGCCGGAGGGCGGTGCAGAGGGCCCCGAGGGCCCCGGTTCTGAAGATCCCGCGACGACGCCATTGACTCTCGCGACTTCTCGACGTGCAAATTCCTTCTCTCGTTCTTCTCGCTCGTGGCCGCGGTGCAGATCACGCAGGAAGCGCTTCAGGGCGCCCTGGTGCTTTCCGGTGGCCTCATGGTTCTGTCGCTCGAGCTTGGTATCGCGGACGTAGGTGGAGCAGTGCTTGCACCAGTATTTCGGTGTCGATTTCCAGTATTCTGACATTTTGCGACGGCGCAACAGTGTTGATGATGATGGAGACTTAACTTCGAGAAAGCTGCTACGATGACAAGGTGCTTATGTCATCCTTCGAGGCGTCATCGCACGGACCATTTGATCCCTGCACGAGCCTGATGGGCTTTTCAAGTAGCCCTACCCTATACAAGGACGGACAAAACGACACGTCTTCGGCAGGGTGTTCTGATGAGATGCAGAATTCATCCTTAAGCGTCATCAATTCAGAGAGCCGAAAGGGTTGATAAATTTCATATGAAGTAGTCGGGGAAGTAAGAAGGTAGCCTTGTCCTTTGAAAATAGCTAGAATTCCTCCGTTTCAATCTGTCTGTATTATTTGCAATTTGATCCATACAACTGCGCATTTGGTTTGCATAATGTGATGTATTGCCCAATACTACAGCTAGTCCTAAACAAAGCATGTCATAGAAAACGCCAACCAACTGCAAAGGTAAGACCAGATGGAATCTAATGATGCCCATAGGAGTAGTTTTCAACTTATGACATAAGGTGATATCCACGGGGTGGTATCTTTTCTTTTCACACCGAGCACCATCCCGATTTTTGATGCCGCTGAAATGATAACGACGTGAAGAATTTTAATCGAGTTAATCGGCAACTTTTCAGTTTAATACTATCAGACGTTCTGAGAGACGCATTGAGCATTTGTCGGACCTGTATTCTTGGTCACGGAGAGACTGTCGATTTCAGGAGCTCAACATGGCCAAAATGCCCACTTCCCGCTGAATCATTCACACAACATCGTAGCGCAAGAGTGTAATTACTACCGGTTTGTCAAATGCCACTTCTATAGCGTCTCAACATCAAATAGCCAGCGAACTACAACATGACGTCGATAAACATTTTTGTATTTGATGTATCTTATGGACAACGACCCGCGTCTTCCTTGAATGCTCCTCCAGGAGTTAAGAGCTAAATTCCGTCTAAAACACCAAAAAACAACCAACCGTATACTAGCCTATGTAAATACTGTTCCATCACGTCGTGTATGCATGACCCATATATTCTCCTCACCAGTCTAACACTACAGGAAGGAAAACGCACCGAACGCGCCAATCAAAAGCGCAACAACCATATTGGGAATGACCTTCATCCCGCTTGAAGCAGTAGCCGATGCTCCCGGGGCCGTGCTGGACTCGCTGGGGGTATCGGTGTTATCGGGAGCCGCCTCAGTCGTCGAACCACCCTCCTTAGACTTCGTTGTTTTCGCCGTGGAAGTGCTGGACGTGAAGTATTTAAGGGACGCTGTAGCCTTGAGAATTGACGTTTCGGTCATAAGCTTGTCCACCTTGGTCTGCCCTTCAGAAGTTTTGGCAGTTTCAGCCGCAGGCTCATCGGGCTGGGCAATCTTCTTCTTAGGCACGACGACAGTCTCGGGAGCGGCCGTGGGGACTTGGATCTGGCCATCCTCGATCTGGCTCACAGGCGGGGCCGTGATGATGGGTAGCTTCATATCGTCGCAGGGAGTCGTACGGATTTGAACTTGGCCGTCGCCGATCTGGCACATGGGGACTTCAATCGTGGTGGCGACCTCCTTTGTTGTTCCGTCAGATACCACGGTTACAACAGTGGTGGCGATGATGCTCCCGACCACCTTTCTCGCGGCTGCGCTGTTGCCGGAACCACCACAGGGCATCATGACAATCTGAACTGGCTCACACTGGGCTGCCCAGTTGCGGTCGTAGAGGTTGTAGAAATCTCCCGAGAGACACTTATAGAAGACGGTTGACGAGCCAAGTGCTAGGGACTGGTTCGAGCAGGCCGAGAACCCGCTGGTGAACTTGGCGCCTGCTTGAGGCGGACCGTCGAATTGGAATTGGTAGTTGGAGGCAATGTAACCGGTGCGATCCTTGGCATCCTTCAGGATACCATCCTTTAATGTCATGACCAAGACGCCGTCTCCATTGCACGATCGCTTCTGCTGATGGTGAGATCGTTGACTGAACATAAACTGGGAGCCTGCTTACCTCGAGGTCACGCTTGGATTCTGATGCCTTTACCACAGTCACTTCGAAAGTGCCATCATATGTGGCATCGCATCCTTCTGGGGCAGAACCCTTGGGACTGATGTCTTCCGTCACTGCCTGGGGAACGGCGAGGGCGGAGGCCGCGAGAGCCAGCAGACACAATGAAGTCTTCATGATGGATTAAATGTGGCAAAGCTGAGGCTGGAGAGCGAGAGTCGGAAGAGGCGTATACAGATGACACCAGCAGTGACGAGTGTTACTCTTTTGTTGTAGACGGACCGATGGTTTGGAGGGTGAGGTGGCTGATCCGAGAACCTGGGCTGCCGACTTCTACCTTCAAATACTTGCCCGTGAAGATCTCGAGGCCATCTCTGGCACGCACTTCTACGACGCGAGCACATCGGGAGCGTTCCATGAGACACGATCGCCTTTTACTGCATTGTTTCTCGGTTGAAAGTGCATCCACCAAGTGTGGCTGGGGCCATCACCAGCTGAAGGATGGCCACAAGCCGCCACTCACAGCGACCATGTGCCTCCCTAACAAAGACTCCCTTAAGAGCCTTGCATACCTCTCAGGTGAGGTGTGCGTCTAGAGCGTGGCTGGACGGGTGCCAAGACACCGGGCCTCAGCTGGTATGCCCCCTTAGCCCATAGATGGGTGTCCTCACCACGTGCCGTCGCGTCGCTGCCGATCTCATGCGTCGACGCGGCTGGTTCGCGGCGCGTAGACGAGGGATAGAGATACGCGCTAGGATTTGAATGAAGCTTCGTTAATGGACAGCAGCTTGGGGAGTGTCTCGGTGTCGCGAGGGAGGTTTGTTGGTCACAGTCGAAGCGAGGAATGTAAGGGTTTGACCAGCCTCAATGTCTTAGGGACCACGCCAACGAGAACGAGCCAATGTCTCATCCGGGGTAATGCGTTAAAAACTAGCTGCTGAGTGCCGTGGATGGGGATGAGCTGTGACAGCATTGAGAATTTGGTGGCCAGCATGCCATACCTTGAATGGTGGTGCTTTCATGGGTGTTATACATGCATGAGTCGGTTCTCTAAAGAAGTGATGATTGAAATCTATGTTGTAGTATTGTTTCATTTCAGATTGAGCCTCTAGTTTCTTGATTGGTATTCCTCCCGCAAAGTCATTCATCTGAACGAATACCCCGGAGAGAAGTCTGGGGATGCATGAAGGAGCTGACCATCCCAAGGTCCTTGTCCCTGTCAGACGCTCGTTGGGTAGTATCCCGGTGGGGTAAAAGGGCCGTCTCCGAGATGGCTCAAGATCAGCAGGACAGACCGAAGGGGTTGGATTGAGTCAAGGGTTATAACTGCCCGTTTGGACATCGAGTACGTACCCGCCCATCCTTGAATGCCAGATCGTTCGGCAAAGCCTTTCCTGTTTTCGCCTAGGCCGGCAATAATCTGCGCCGAGGCGGCTGGGAGTTGCAAGGCGCCGAGTACGCTTGCCGGTGGCTAATATATGCCAAACGGGAATGGTTCTTCCATCACGCCGGAATTAGTTGTCCTGGGGCTGAGAGTCACACCACGCATAGGCCACGCATAGGCCCAAGTAGTCTGGCTCATGATCTATCAATTCTTCCTAGGTGACACTCCGCTGAATCCATTTGTCGTCCAGCTGGCCCATTGTGATTTTGCCTGCCACCTTGCCATTTACAGCACCGAGGAGCTTGCCACGCAGCAGATACGTCGGCGTGCAGCTCCAGGCGTGGCAAAAGCTGTTGTTCCTGACATCGCCGTACGGGCTCGCGCGAGGATCCTCCGGGTCGTAGCACTCCCAGAACGTGTCTGCTCCAGCCCGGATCATGCCGCCCCAGTAGTTGTTGATAATATCTAAGCACTTTTCAAAGCATCCAACCGTTACCAAGGCGTCGCAAACGTGGTGCCATAGGTATGGAGTCAGGGGCTTCACCGCGTCTGGGTGGGCAATTGTGTTGAGCATCGCTGTTCGGGCAGTCTCTTCTGGGAAAGCCTCTGCCAAGACGAGCCAGGCTGCAGAGGCATAGCTGACCTGAGAATCAGGCCCAGAAATAAAGAGGTTATCTTTGGTGATGAAGTGCGTAGCTGCAGCTGTCATCTTGTCTACCATCTCCAAGTGTGGAGGCTCCTTGTCCAACGCCGCAGCCAACTTGTTGATTGCTTTTAAGCAGTATAGCAGGACACCGTGGGACCCGGCATTACGATCCAAAGTGGGAGCCCAGTCTAAGAACTTCCAAAGCTCTGTACGTTCTGTCTCGAAGACGTGCGTCTCAGGATTGATGTGTAACAACGAACGCTTCGTACAAGTCAACACTGTGGGCCACAGAGCTTGTCCGGCGGCAACATCTCCTGACTCAACAACGTAGTCGAGAACAATGGCACCAAACAGGGCATCGTAGTCGACAATGTAATCAGTCGAGGGCGCCAGCTTCGGCTTTTCGAAAATGCAAGCCGGCAGCGAGCCGTCGGAACGAATCACGGCGGCGAACTGGAAGATGCAGCGTTTGACGAGACCAAAGTCTCGAAGCGTGCTATAGTTAGCGAGGGCCTGGAGCCTCAGATCGCCGCTCCACAGGCGACGGTCTCGGCGAGGTCCGTCTTCGAAGACGGTCTGCATGCAGTCCCTGAGAGTGGAGATGCTGCAGTGATCGATGTCCCGCAGCAGTGGGTTCTCGAACTCGATAGCGTCCAGCTCGTGGTCTTGGCCAATGGCGCTGACGCACTCGCACTTGACGTCGGAGAAGGAGACTTTGAATTTGGGGGACGTGTCGATGACTTGGACGCGTAGGAAGCGGAATGAGTACCGTCTTGGCAGAACCACAGTCTCGGGACACATGTCGATGTTGATTACTTCGTCCGGAAGCCAAGCCGTGCTGATCCACGTCTTGACATCGTCCATGGACATGGTCACGTCCAGTGGAGATTCTCCAAAGGTCAGACGCAGCCTGCATGGGGCATCCATGTTGGTTCCCACGCAAGCCAGCTTAAAGGAGAGGAAGCCAACCATGTGGACCCCAAAGTCCAGAACGAACTCGTCTCCTTTGCCCCAGGCAAGCGCGGGGAGCGTGTCGATGGCATCCTTGCCTGCAGATGGACTGATGCCAAAGTAACTCTGCTGGTCCGGACTGAAGGTGACGAATCTCTGGGGCGCGCGATCCCATCTGGCGAGACTGGGGCACAAGCCTTCTGAGATTTTTTCAAAGTTGCGGTTCCATACTGTCGGTACGACTTCCTCGATCGGGGGATTAGCGGCGTCAGCCATGGCAGTTGGGCTGGAGATATTGGGTTGGGAGTGGAAAGAGACGAGCGAACGACGGGCAATCTCCGGGGTTTTAACGAAGTTTGGTGATGTGATGCTTCGATTTCAACTTGAGACGACCAAAGAAAGCCGCGAGAAGCAGCAAAGTGGCGATGGACGCGATGAGATGACACGAGCCGCGGTTGATACTTGCCCGAATCCGAGTGCTTGGCGTCAATGGCTCCCGTTGATGCATGCAAAACCGGGAGCCAATCGACCGAAACGCTCTCAACTACACCGAATAATTGGAGACCTGAATCGGGTGATCATGCAACCCCTCAAAGTCATGACTCTTCCTACAGTCTTCGACACGGTCTGGGCGCCAAGCGAAGGTGTCAACTCCACCAACATGGTCCTGGAACGGCAAGTCTAGGCACAACTCTGGGAGAACAACGGATAGTTCTCCCGAGACTGGGATACGAATCGGCGAGCCAGACTCGATTCGTATTAGCGACCTTGCCTCCTCGTGGCGGCGGGGAAGTTGGCTTCGGGCTAGCCATGTACCCCAATTACGACGTCGGCAAACCCCCAGGTTGATCGTCGCTGACAGAGGCAATACACTGGAGCAGACACATGATCCTCTTTGCGGGGAGATGAGGGGATTCCGGGGACTGCAATATGGGGCCACAGTCCTTTGATCCTCGGTATAGTGGACGACGGTCTGCGGTATATGGGCGGTGAAAACACCAACGCCGACGACGCCTTCAGGAGACTTTAGAGCCTCCCTCCTCAAAACAAACCGCAATTACGTCAATTCCCCCGTCCACGAGTCAATTCCCCATGACAGGAACCGTCCTAGCCCCCCAAACCACGCTGTGGCTGGCCCTGCCTCGGCCTGAACAGGCCAAACTACGCGCTGAGGTCTGCCGGTTCTTCCCCAATTCCGCATGACCCTAGGCTAGCTCCAGCCCGCCCCAAGAGCCGGTCTAGACTCCCGAGGGAAATAGTCGGGAAAATTTTTGGGGTTTATGGCCTGGACGACCACACGACCTCGCTAACCGCTAAGCCCAAGTCCTCCCAGCGCCATGGGTGTGCCCACGCCCGGACTCTCTCTCCAATGCTTCGGTCTAGCCGACCCCGTGGGGAAGGGTTGGAGAGAGCTAGCGGAATGTGGACGTGGCAGGCCGTGTGGGCAATTAAGTTAAATAGCTTGCAACGTCCATCTCAAGAGCTTCCGTTCATCTCATCTCCATCTCCATCTTCATCCCGCTCCATCAAACAGGGTTGACAAGTCTTCAATCGCCTCAGACCGCCTTGTCGACACAGATCCACAGTCCACAACCTCCCCGCGTCAGAATCAACCCCCTTGATCGCCATGAGCGACGTCAAGAAAGACTCAGAGGCCGGCGTCGTCGACGTCGGCAAGCCCGAGCACTTCGAGCAGGTCGCTGCCACCGCCGCCGCCGAAGACCACCAGGAGGGCCCTATCCAGGCCATCCGCAAGCACCCTCTCGCCTTCATCTGGTGTGTCTACGCCATCTACATCCTCATCCTGTCCAGCTTCGACAACCAGGCGAGCGGTATCGTCCTGGGCATTCCTCAGTTCCGCAAGGACTTTGGAACTGCCTTTGCCGGCGACTATGTCCTTCCCGCGAAGTGGCAGTCCGCCTATAGCGGTGGCCCCGTTGCCTCGTAAGTGGTCTATAACGCTCTGACCGCCGCGGTTGCTTCAGCTCAGCTAACACATCTCCCAACAGAGCTGTCATCGGTTCCCTAGGCTCTGGATTTATCACGGACAAGGTCGGCCGCAAGTGGACTCTTCTACTCTGCTACGTTCTCGTCTTCGTTGCCATCACCGTCGAAGTCATCAGCACCACCAACGCTGTCTTCTTCGTCGGCAAGTTCATCGCCGGTTTCGCCGTCGGTGGCTTCATCACTGTCAGCATGACCTATATCGGCGAGGTTGCTCCTCTGGCTCTCCGAGGAACACTCACCGCCGCCGCCGCCATCGCCTTCACCATCGGACCCTTCATCGTCTCCCTCGTCGTCAAGGGAACCGGCGCTGGAACCACCCGCTGGGCCTACCGCTCCATCTTCGTTTCCCAGTACGCCGTCAGCGGTCTCGGAATCCTCATCCTTCCATTCATGCCCGAGTCTCCCTGGTGGCTCCTCGACCACGGCAAGGCTGACAAGGCCGTCCGCGCCCTCGAGCGACTTGGCTACACTGGACAGGAGAATGAGAAGCGCATCGCTGTCATCACCCAGACCTTGGAGGAGGTCCGCAAGGAGACCGATGGAGCCAGCTTCTTGGAGTGCTTCCGCAAGTCTAACCTTCGCCGCACCATGATCTCCGTTGCCCCCATGAGCATCCAGGCCCTCTGCGGTGTCTTCTTCGTTGCCGCCTACTCTACCTACTACCAGCAGCTTGCCGGATACTCCACCGACATGAGCTTCAACCTCGGTGTCATCCAGCAGGTTCTATCCATGCTTGGCAACATTACTTCGTGGTTCTTGATCGACCGAGTTGGTCGCCGACCCCTCACCATCTGGGGAATGGTTGTCCTTACTGTTCTCCTGTGCGTCACCGGTGGACTCGCTGTTGTTGGCTCCGTTGCTGCTACCAAGGGCACTGTTGCTCTGCTCCTGGTTTACTGCTATTTCTACAACGTCACCATCGGTGCCACCGCCTACACCCTTCTTACCGAGGTCGCCACCTCCCGACTTCGCGCCAAGACTGCTTCCATCTCGCTTGCTCTCCAGAACTCCCTCTTCGTAAGTTGTCCGGCAACAGAAGTTTCCCCGAACAATCACTAACATTAATCTAGACCATGTGGGCTTTCGTCATCCCCTTCCTGTTCAACCCCGATCAGGCCAACCTCGGAGCCAAGGTTGCCTTCATCTTCGGCGCCCTGGCGGTATTGTCCACTATCTACCTCTGGTTCTGCCAGCCCGAGACTGCTGGCCGCTCCTACGAGGAGTTGGATGAGCTCTTCATGAAGAAGGTCCCCGCTCGCGAGTTCAAGACCTTCGTGACCGACGCGGAGCAGAGGCTGTAGATCTGACTTCATCATGAGCAATGACCTGAATGGTTACTATTAGCAGAAAGGTGGCGACCCAGCGAAATCCTGGGATATATAGGCAGCACATACAGTTCGCCTTTTCGCTTCTGTAAAACAACCTCCCCAGGTATATACTGGCGGATTAATCAATAACATTTGTTACTTCACTAAGCATTTCCTCTCCGGTGCATGGATCACTCTCCACGGCTATTGTTCCCTCCAAACCTGTATTCCATCGTGCCTTGTTGAGTTCACCTCAGCCTACAAAGATGCGATATGATGATACAACATGAGATCACAGGATCGGACAGCTGCAGCAAATGCCCCACCAAGTACTCTTGAGCCAACCACGAAGTCTCGAATCCTGAGACACTTAGTTTTATTGTGGTCTGAAGGTTCACACCGAGTGAGCTTGAGCCGTTAAAAATGTCACTGAGAGGCTTCAGTAGACGCGATGTGAGAGTGGCGATGTGAGAGTGGCGAGGTAGACTTGCGCGGGGACCAGTGGCTTTTTTGAATACTTTTGTCGCCAGCTAAGACGGCCCAGTCCGGGAATTTGCTGAAAGCAACGATTGCCATAACGAAGAATGCTACCAAGCCATGCTTGTTGACGTATGTGGGATATTGGCTTATCGTGGCTTGGCTCGGCTGACGCTCAATTCTACCCATTCAAGTCGATTGGCGAGCATGTCCTGGCTCATGGCTGCTTATGTCTGGGCTTACACCTGAAAACCCTTTCCATCCGTGCCGGTTGACGTGTGCAGTTTTGACTCATTGGCTCAAGTTTAGTAGGATCTGCTGATACTCTCCAATTAGGCAATGGCCGGTACTTCGCCTTGAGGTAATGAAGTCCACTATAACGGGCGGTTGATATACCGCGGCTTGCAAGTAATTATATAAATCGATATGTACAGCGACTGATCTCTTCTACTGCCGCTACAGCTACACAGCTTCAATTGCATCTGAATTTAAAACGAATACCTAAGTTGTTGAACACGAAGACAGCCATGGTCACAAAATCAACTTTCTGCTGGGTAGCCTGGGCCTTCGTTGCCCTCCATCCTCCAGTGTTTGCCTCCCCTTTGATGGCACATAACTCAACATATCCGCCAAACCCAACTATCAGTTTCACCACCTGTGCACCGGAGTATAGTATGTCGGAAGAGTTTGAGTGCGGCTCTCTGACAGTGCCCATCGATCACGACAACACAGGCGACGGTAGCATTGACCTATTCGTTTCTCGTCGGAAGGCAACTGGAACATCGAGATCTCTTGGTAGCCTCGTTTTCAATAACGGCGGTCCTGGGTCGGGATCCTCCGTTGTATTCCAAGCCCTTTCAATTGGGTTACCTGCCTTTCCTTCCTTTAGCCAGGATATCTTGGAGAACTACGACGTCATTGCTGTTGATACTCGGGGTATTGGTTACAGCAACGCGATATCTTGCGACAAGGACATTTGGAACAGAGCCCCCGAAGTATTCGCAACAAACGACGCCAGTTTCTCGAAACTCGTTGCATTTAACACAGACTTGGGGGAGAGCTGCCTGAAGCTGACCGGCCCTCTTGCTGGCTTCATGGACTCTGTATCAACTGCTAAAGACTTCGAACTGCTACGCAAAGCTCTTGGGGATGAATTGTTGAACTACATGGGATTCTCCTATGGCACTGTGATTGGTCAAGCCTATGCAGAGCTCTACCCGCAGCATGTCGGCCGGATGGTTCTTGATGCCGTGGTGGATCATTCGACCCCCGGGGCCATATCCTCTATCATGACAGAGTCCCAGACCTACCAGGCCACCCTCGAGCAGTTCTTTGTGTGGTGCAACGAGACGGTCGAGTGTTCTCTCAATGGCCGGGACCTTCCGACTATTTTCAAGACCCTTGCATCTGCCACTTCGTTGCCTGCGCACTGCGAGGCCAGCGAGGGCAAATGCAAGGCTCAGATCACGGGCGAAGATGTGCTCTTCAATACCCAAGGCCAATTGTTGCTTGTCCAGTCACCATTCCAAAATTGGACAGGCCTTGCAGATGCCATCAATTTAGCTTTCAACGGTAATGCCAAAGGCTTATCCACGAAGTTGAAGACCGACAATACGGAAACAAATATCGGCTCGGACTACGCCGCCCGTGCCATTATTTGTCAAGACTACGGCAGCTCTTTCACCTCATCAGCAGATATCAAGAACATTCTGGGGGTCACCTCAGCACTTCTCCCCTTGACACGTGGTGCATCCGAGGCCTTTGCCGCTGAAGCATACTGTGCAAGCTGGCCAGCCTCGGTACGCTATCCGCCCCAGGCGCCAAACGCAAAGCAAATGGGCAGGGTGCCGCCGCTTATGCTCGTGAACGCATTCTTCGACCCCGAGACAAGTGCTGCGTGGGCGCAAAGTGTGGGGCAGCAGATCCCAAGTGCTGTGAATGTCTGGCGAAACGGATCTGGCCATACAAGTTACCCACTCCAAGGGGAGACTAGAAAGGCGATAGATGAATTCTTGATCAGCGGGAGGTTGCCAGAGCAAGGAACGGTGTTTGAGACATGAAAGATTAGGAACGGGAATGGTAGGTGTAAGCATGTGGATTTATCGGCAATTCAAGGTCATCACCCAACCTGTAAACAAACTAGGGCCACTGAGTTATGACATGCTAGATATATTCCTATTCAAATAAACTACACAGTGTTCAAGTTTGCGAACTTGGATGCGTTGGAAGCTGCCTCAATACTGTGCATACCGCGGAGGCGGCTTGGTGTTCACAGTCAAAGTAAGACCAACCCCACGTTTCCAGGCCTCCTGTCATAGCCGAACCGCACTACTCCGGGCCGATGGAATATGCGCTTAAGAATTTATTTTTAGAATTTGTTAATCTCCATGTCCTTTTTACCAAAATAGATTACCTGCTTAGCTCACGTAGAACCTGCAAATGGGGTATTGTGTGTGGCTGGGTGCGGCCTTTGCTAACGAGCAGGTGTGTTGGTTGTGGCCAGAACATAGACCCAGGAGTGCATTGTGACTAGTGGCTGTAGCGTACACGCAGGTAGGTGGCCGGCTGAATGAACTGGCTCGGCAGGGATATTTGTTTCGTATGGTGGTATCTTTTGGGCTCTGTACGGCTGAGAGGACATCCGGAACGACCGCCGCAGCCATGCATACCCTGAGACAAGACGCCTACAACGCAAATCTCAAGTGTAGCCTGGCCGCATCAATCGTATCTTCAGGGTTCGTTGATTGGGCACCGCAAGCCCACACCATCGGCGTTTGGGTTGATAGCCGCCGACCATGTCTCCGCTAAGAACCAACTGCATATTCACGAAACGGAAGGTCAGGACAACCAACACACATATTTGGCCGAGCTGTTGGATCCTACGGATAAGTGATAACCCCATTCAGCCCATCCGCCGGGGCTTATTATGCCCCGATCTCCCGCATCACCCCGCAGTTTATCTCATTCGGTTCAAATCGCATCATTCTGATCTACCAAACGAGTGTCTTTCCTTCATCGCCTCATTCCATGACGCAACTGACATTCCAGGCAATGAGATCAAAGGTACGTCTTTTTCAATCCATTAAACGTCCGTCGCGAACCCGGATTATCTGATGGTCATTGTAGCGTCGAGCCAGCGGAGCAGGTTCTACCGCCACTCCCAGCATCTCCGGCACCCCGCGTGACGACGCAGACGTGCCAATCCCTTCAATTGAAGACCGCGCATCATCCACTTCAGTGTCCGATGACACCTCTACGACTTCCAGTCATTCTTCGCGCCTTCGAACGCCTTCTGTGTCTGTCACCCCTCCGGTCTCCTCCTCGAGTGCTCGATCCACTGTCAGTCGGGGAGGCAGCGGGACAGTTGGTCGCGCACAATCCGAAAGTCATGGCATTGACTCTGCCCTAAATCGCATGACCCTCTCAAGCCCAGATGGGATCGGCAACTTGTCCCATGTAGCCGATGCAATCGATGCTGTGGCTCGAGGATCAGACAGTCGTTCCGTGTCGCTCGCCCCAGATGATCAAATCGGTAAAGACAAGTCGAGATCATCTCAGTCATCAACTCACAGGAGACGCTCAAGTTCTAAAGTCAACGCTTTGCCGCATGATGTCAAGGATGAAGAGCTTCCACAAGATGCTTTCCATAACCCATCCTTCCAACAGGCATTCGGAGACGCGAAGATGCTCATGTCAAATATACGGGACGTATTAGGAAGCACCTCACTTCACAGCGACCCCGACTCTACAATGCAAAGGCTACACAAGGAGGCTGGTGACTTGGCTTGCTTCAAATATCCATCCACACGGACCGTTGGGTTCGTGGGTGACTCCGGTGTTGGTGAGCTATTTTGTCCCTCTTGGAAAAGAACCAAAGGAAATGTCTAATTCTCTCTGGCACAGGAAAAAGCAGCCTCTTGAACTCTCTCCTTGATTTTCAAGATCTTGCTAGGACCGTAAGTTCCGTGCTCCAATGACTGCATGCCTGCCTGTAGAGTATTGACAATAGATAGAGCAACAGTGGCGAGGCGTGCACATGTGTCGCCACAGAATACCACTACCACGAGCGCAATGCCTTCGATATCGAAGTAGAGTTGTTCTCAATGGATGAGATCAAAGACCAGCTCTTGGATCTCCTGCAGTCCTATCGGCACTTCCACTTTCATCAGCATGAGATGGAACCTGCAGAGAAACAGGATATGGAAGAAATCGCAAAGCGAGCACGATATACTTTCCGTGCCATGTTCTGTGATCGCATGGACGATGAGGATTTCCTTATTGAGAATTCGGAACGTGCTGTTCTAAAGAGTCTTACTTCTTGGGCGGCAGATGCAAGGCCTTCGGGCATCGCCTCTCGGGTATCTGGGCTCTCGCTGCAGAGCTGTTCTGCCAAATTGATGCAACTGTCCTCAGAGCCGGCTTCGAATCAAAATCCAGCAAAGTGGCCATTTATCAGGAAGATCAAGTGAGCTGAAGCATGATTTCTTAAGTGTGCTCACCGATATCAACTGACACTTCACAAGGTTGTTCCTGAACGCGCACATCCTCAGTAAAGGCCTTGTCCTTGTTGATCTCCCTGGTATGTTGAACTTTTATCGTCCACCCAAAAATAGTATGCGAAATTTACATTGGCAGGTCTTCATGATATGAACTTGGCCCGAAGAACGATTACTGAGAGGTTTCTGCTCGAATGCGATGAGATATTCGTCGTTTGCAACATTGGACGTGCCGTGACCGACGCAGGAGTCGAGTCTGTGTTCGAGTTGGCGCGCCAGGCTAACTTGTCCAATGTGGGAGTCATTTGTACTAGATCCGATGTGAGTGACAACATTTCCCTCGATGATCTAGTCATTGTGTTCAACGTCGAGGACTAATTAGTGGAAAATAGGATATTAATGCCAACGAAGCTAAGAAAGACTGGAAAGGGCAGAAGTCGAATAATATCCAACGCCTGATTGATGCAGTTGCCACGGACAAGAGAGACTATGACAACATTGAGTCCGAGATTACTCAATATGCTGAGGATGATGATCTTTCTGATGGAGAGAGAGACCATGTTCTGGGACTTCACAAAAAGAAACGCTTTATCCGGTTAGTAGATAGTTCCTCCTTCGTCGAATTCTGTGGAAACCGAGCTCCCCTAGGCCAAATGCTAACGAATTTCACTTCCAGAAACCGAAAGAATGATCACACGTTTGAGTATGTTGCACATTCCCACCATCGCGCACACCAAAATACTGGATGCTAATATACGGATCGCTATTCTAGATTACACGCTTACCTTGTCACAACACGCAACTCAACGATCCATCAGAAACTACGAGATCAATACAGCAGCAAGGTGCCGAGTGGGGACCTCAGGGTGTTCTGCGTGAGCAACAAGAACTACTGGGACCACAGGATGGAACCACGGGACACTGCCCTTCCTTACCTTCAACTAAGCTGCATCCTCGAAGTGCGGAAATATTGCATCTCTATTGTAGCAAACAGCCAACGCCGCATTGCTACCCGCTATATGAGAGACGAAATCCCCGATCTTCTTGCTCAAATAGAGCTCTGGGTTCAATCTGGCGCGGGCAGCGCCGATGCGGAGAGGAAAGAAGTTGTCCGCCGCACATTGAATGAACTTGAAAGTCGACTGAAAAAAGTAGGTAGATACCAAGATGGAGCTAGTTGCGATGGTGGTTCAGTGAGGGCGATCAAGCTGACGAGGCTGGGCAGGATTTGAGTTCCAACTCGTCTAGTGTCAATAATATCGCCACATCGATCAAGCAAGACTTTTTGGAGCAAATATACGAGAGTACGTATTTTCTCATATACTTATATCCCAATGCCTAATGCTTTTGACTGCAAATCGCCATGACGCTTAACTAACAGTTTCCACAAGAACGACGTATCTCTGACTGGAGCGAGTCAGCAATAGAAGCTGGGGATGAGTGGAGTGGGGTATGTATACAAACCCAAGCGTCCCGGCTCAGTATAAATCTTACTAACTTATGGCCATTAGTGGCATCACTGTGAGTTATTAGTGATCTTCTGATGAGGACTTTGCTTCCTCGCGGAAGAATGTGACTGATAGTAATATAGCTTCGTATGCTGCATTTTGTCGACAATTTGGCAACTATTGCACACCGGCAGCTGGTAAACACAACTGGAACGAAGAAGCTATTGGCGGAATGGTCAAGGACCTGAAGAGACCCTGGAAAGCCCTCTGCGCTCGCATAGAAGATCGAGAGATTGAGACTGGGAGACTTGTTGAGGAGTTGACAGACTGGTCGCTTCAGCATCTAGGTAAGCCAAGTTCTGGGTAACAACCGCGCTCTGCCTTATTCAACCTACGAACCCCTTTCAACACGCAGCCACCTTGCTGTCAACACCAAATGCTGTTTCATTTGTCACCGGAAACCATCAGAGTCCCAGATTGGTTGCGTTCAGGTACTAATTGAGTTTCAGACTGTGGCCTGAGCGACATGCCAGAGATAGCATCCCCTCTGGCCAATGCAATTGTCTCCCAACAGCAAGTTCTGCTTGGTAACATTGAAGAAGTTTACGAGGGGTTTGGTGCTAGTCTGAGGTGAGTTACAGTTACGTCTTAACAAACGCTTGAAATTAAGCATACTAAGGGTTAATACACTAGGACACTACGTACGGATGCTATGTCAGGCATCCAGACCTCGCTCATTGGACAAAGCCTGGATGGACCCTACAGATCATGCAATCGAGAAAGCGGTGAGTAATCATTACTGAAATTGGAGGCTCTCATCTCAACCGAGATAATTTCCTACATGTTTCTGCTTCGTTGAAAACATCGCTGACGAAATTTGTGAATTTTAGGAAGAGGTAGTGATGCACGACGGAAGGGCATAATCAATGACGCACTTGCCCGCGACGACCTGTTCAGTGATCTGATGAGAAGTTTCAGAAAAAGCTTCTATCAACTTGCCAAAGTTGCCCAGGAGAAGATCGACACTGCGGTTTCGACCTACCTCGCTTCTATACATGGAACTTTGAAGATTATTCTCAGTGAGAACGTGGCGTTGGAGAGCGAGCAAGATCCCGCGTTCCGTCGCCGCGTGGATGAAGCTGTCAGAGAGAGCAAGGCAAAGATTGAAAGAATCAAGACCGAGATCGATCATTGATTTGGTAGGGTTTCCCAAGGGCGGGATCGATGGAGGCTTAAATAAGTACGCTGCAACCCTTTTGTCCTCAGAATGTAAGTGGAAGTGGATTAGCTTAGTGATGAATCGAGAGTATTTTTATTTCTACACATACATACCTATAACTTGGCGAGAAGAAGTAAGTTAATGAGATTGAAGCTACTGGGCTGCAGGCCTTGGAATTATGGCCTGAATTACCAGATCGTGCCATTATTCTCTAATGACAACTTCTCACGCCGTTATAGTGAGAAAGTTGGATGCCTTGATATTTTTCAATATTCGTAAAGAAGGGAACAACGAACTACCTATATTGTCTCAAGCTTGTCTCCTACAGACAGCAAGGTCGACTGCAGACAGCAGGGATGAGTCAGAAGGGTTGAATTGAAGTTTAAGGCAAAGACGACTGTGAACACCCTTATTTTTAGCTACTATCTCCCGTGTTCGGTGTAGCACTTGCTGTTTGTCTATACTATTTGAAAATACTGCATGGATTTAATCTATCTTTTGATATTGAGTAAAGCTAAAAAGAAAACACCCAAATACACCACCAATATAAATGACGTCGTGGTGACAGTTCTTTCTAGAACTGGGGTTCTAAAGGAGAACTCGGAAGAGAAGTCGTTGGCCCATGAGCTAAGGGTTTATTATACTAAGAAAAGTTGACAAATCCTGGAGGGACTAAACTTAACTCGGGTATCTTCCAAAAGTAGTCCATCACGCGCATGTGGCTCAACGTGCTATTGGGACAAATATCGGAATCCCTCCCGATGATCCACAGCAAGCTGGTGCAATTCCTCGGCCCCACTCCTCTGAACGCCATACATAAACCTGGCCCTTCTTGAAAGCTCAACTCGCCTCTGGGTATTGAGTAAAACTTCTCCATATTCAACACCGTACTTTCCATCACCGATCGCTTACCATCACAAGCGTTATGGCAACACCGCAACCTGTCGACAATGTCCTCGACGCAATCGGAAATACGCCGTGTGTCCGTTTGCGGCGTGTCGTTCCAGAGGGACACGCCCGAGTGTTTTTGAAGCTCGAATCTCTCAACCCAACAGGGTCTTACAAAGATCGTATGGCGAGGTCTATGATCGAAGAGGCGGAAAGCAGAGGTGATCTGCGCCCGGGAATGACTGTTGTGGAGGCAACCGGAGGGAGTACCGGCTCGTCACTGGCGTTTGTCTGCGCGGTCAAGGGCTACAAGTTTCAAGTGGTCTCTTCCAACGCCTTTGCACCTGAAAAACTGCGAACAATGTCAGTGTTCGGTTCAAGTGTTGAATTGGTCCACAGCCCTTCAGGAAAGATCACAGCAGATCTCATTCCTTCTATGAGAGATCGTGCCAAGGCGATATCGAATGATGGATCTTGCTACCTAACGGACCAGTTCAACAACCGGGACGTTCTTGTTGGTTACGAGGGCCTTGGTCGCGAATTGGTTAGTCAGTTCCCGAACGGAATTGACGCCTTCTGCGGTGCAGTGGGTGGAGCCGGCATGATGATGGGCGTGTCAAGAGTCTTGAAGACTAAATGGCCGCAAACCAAGGTGCTCATTCTCGAACCGGCGTCTGCTCCAGTCATTACAGAAGGTCGAGGTGGAACGCATGGTGTCGAGGGAATCGGGATTGGATTTGTACCGCCGCTTCTTGACAAAGAACTGTACGATGAAGCCCGAGGGATCCCAGAAGACGAAGCCCGTGATATGTGCCGGAGGCTTGCAGCAGAGGAAGGACTTTTGGTGGGCACTTCCACTGGCATGAATGTTGTCGCTGCTCTTGCGCTTGCAAAACAGTGTGGACCTGGGAAGACGGTGGTTACCGTCGCATGCGACACAGGGCTAAAATATATGAACGGAAACCTGTTTATTGGCAGTTAGAATAGCTTGTAACTGCCTGCAATGCAGGCTTTACTGTTATAACAGGCATTTAAAAACTCTTAACTTTGAAATTAGCTAACTAATTATCTTAAGAAAATTAAAAACTTATTTTATTTATTATTTTATTTATTATTTTATTTATTATTTTATTTATTATTTTATTTATTATTTTATTTATTATTTTATTTATTATTTTATTTACTTAATATAGCTACTAACTATTTAAATTACTAGAAATATTTTAGATACTAGAAGTTTAAAATATTATAGTTACTATAGTTATTTTAGCTACTAAAAACTGAAAGTACTATAATTACTTTAGCAGCTTAAAGCTTAAAATACTGTAATTAATATAGCTACAGTTAAAAAAAACTCTAAAAAAGCTGTAATATATAAATACTTAAAACTGATTAGTCTAGCTGAGTTTTTATATTAGTATTTTAGATAATATTGGATTATTAAACTTAACCCAGAGTTTGGGGAGTGCGTTTCGCTGCAATTGTAAAGTTGCCAACCAGGAACTTAGTGAACTACATGGACTCTCCACAAACATCAACTACTAGGGGATTTGGTCTAGGGGTATGACGTTTGTTTTGCATTGTCTCATCGATATCAAAGCCTACAAAAGGTCGGGGGTTCAATTCCCTCAATCTCCATTTTTTGCTTGTCGAAGTTGCGGCATATATTTTGAGTGGGTGGGGGCAATTCATGCAAGGAAATAAGGCACATGGGCACTTATTTACCCATTGATGGATGGATCTGGTACGGTCAATTCAATTCGAGCAATAGTGTTTAAAGCGAGGAAGATGAATTGGTTGGGCCTCGATGGGCTGGGCCGGCATCCTGACTAAGGTTAGGATATCAATCTATCAGAGGTCTTGTAATACAGGGTCATCTTCCCACACCCCTGACCTTTCCGGGCAACAGGAGTGCGCTGATAGGTTGATAAACGGAAGATCGGCCAAAGGTTACCACGATCCCCTCCAAAACTTCAATACCGAGCGGAGCCTAAACGGTCCTGTCTAACCGAGGAAATATCCTATTGGCATGGCCCAATATACTGGAGAAACCGATTACCAAAAATAGAGTGGGCGGTTTCGACATTTCGAATACCGTCAGAGCCGGGCATTTGGTACCCAAGCTGAAATTCAGATGCGCTTCTCAGGGTACGATTGCCGTGGAAAACAGGGTTAATCGAGAACTGCCTCGGCGTCGACATTGTTTAGAAAACAGGCTGAATAGTGGACACCTCGACAACAAGTATGAAGGGGAAAAAGGACATAACCTTCGCCATGCTTCGGCGTGGATCTAGGCATTTTAATTGTCATTGTTATTTAGTCTCTGTGTTGAAAAAAAAAACGGCTAGAGCAAAGGAGCTCTGAATTAGCATTTCCTTTGTGTCAAGTAATTTCCTTGTCTCAAATTTGGAAAGTTTGTTTGTCTTTCAAAACAAGTCATTTGTTTAAGCATCGCTGTTTACAACTAGTCCCTATTGTCCAAACAAAGAGCCAATGGTTGCGAACAAAGGGGCGAATGTGATCGTGGAACACTGAATCATCGCATTGAAACCATGAACGGCTTTTAATTGCCGTTTGAAAAACAGACCCAGAGTCGGATTGACAGGTATAAATAAATTAAAAGACTTGTGAAGAAATCATCAGTACCATTTCCCTTCAACCCACACCACTACATCAAATACCTGACCACGACCAGCAACTTCAAAATGTCGAACGAATCACTTCAAACCTGCCTTTATTGTGGCAAAGCCGAAGAAACCCTGGCATATGGCCAACGCTGCAGCGAATGTTTTCGTCGAGTCATGGACGCGGACATGAGCGCTGTGCAATCAGCCACGAAATATGACCCCCTGGGACGTTGTGCAACCTGCAATAGGGAGTACTTCACCCGTCAACTCCATTTTGATGCCAAATACCGGAAGATATGCATGCCATGCAAGCTACTCGAGGCCTACCAAAAGTGAGATCCTCGACCCGAGGTTGATGAAACCTCCCATGCCTAACACGGCTAGGACAAATCCCAAGAATTCTTATCACAAAAGCATGTCGAAATTTTTGTGACCAAGCGACGCAAGGAGCTTGGATCATGGTCAAGGACTGGTCTGAAAATAGCACTGCCCCAATTACAAAATATTATGGAGCAAATTATAGCACTTGATACACCGAATCGAATATTTTCCCCAACGATCAATAGCATCGGGTAGCTTGAGCCCCTGATGCAATCTTAGTCCCTTAATCATCTGACTTGGGAACTCTTCCAAGTCAAGTCGTTTGAGTTTGTATGCCCTGCATGTGCCACTTTATGCAAGAGCATGACATGAACACAGCCACCGTAGCCTTGGACTCCTCCCCATAGATGAGCCCTCAGCCATCCCCGTCCAAGACAGAAGCTCAGCAAGGCTTTGCCAAGCCACTAGGGATACCGCGTATATGAAGACAAGACCGAAGGAGTGACGTAGGCGTCCAAGGTAGATAGGACAGATCGAAGGTTTCGGGTGTCGCACAGATGAAGGAAAGAGTATGGAAGTCTCGGGGGATTCGTCATTGGCCTGGGTCACGTTAGAATGTTGCTTCGGGTTGCAAGATTGCATCTCTGCTCACATAGACGGACTCCACGAATGACAGCCGTGTCGGCAGAGCCTTTACAAGCCCAGCCACGTCGTATTTCTCAAGTTAGGGGAGTTGAACTGAGACCCTATTCCGATGAGGAAGCCCGAGCAATCGTTCGAAGAATCTTGGTATGCAATCGGGGATAATTCCACGTCGACCCGTCGGAACCTTGGCGACCCAAATTGTCGCCAGACGAAGGTAGCAAAGGAAGGCGATCGGAGAGGATCCTGCAGCCGGGCGTTGATGGGTCCCCTAAAGTCGTAAATGTAGCAGTTTATGGGGATGAACGAGGGATAGGCCTTCGATGACAGGATTACGTCGCATTGATGGCTTCCGGTACTAACCCTAACCCACTGTGAGTCAAGGAGTCCATCAGGTTAGGAGAGTTGGGTGTTTTTGGGGGAGCACTCAAACATACGTTGATGGGAAGTCATCGCCTTGCGAGAACGACATTGAGTGCGGCATGTTCAAGCAATTCTGAAGATCCACGGGGAGGCTAGTCTGGGTGGGAATCAGGAGGTCAAACGGAAGGGTATTTATGCTAGGCCGAAGCATCTAGCTCCTTTGCCAGCAGGTAGAGGTCGCCACTGACATTGCTTTTTCGAGTCCTTCAGGAGGCTGTCGGAAAAGTGGTCGCATGTACGGCTTGACAACGGACATCAAGTCCAAGGCTGGCCACAGGGCCAAGAAGGCGCGTCGACATGGTGTTCAGGATAATGGCGTCCAGGCGAGTTAGAGTGGCGGCTGAGAGTATGCGTTGTTGACTTGCGGGATGGAATTGGGAGGAGTCGGTGAAGAAGGAGCAGAGGGAAGAGGAAACAAGAGTAGAGCAAGGACCAGGGATGATGGGAAGACCAATCTTGAGGATGAAGGACAAAAAGGCTGCAGCACTTGTGAGAGTCTGACGCTGAGAATACAGCTGATAGGCAGGGAGAGAGTGTGATACGCACCGGCTGGTGGCTCAGGGGTGTGTCCGGAGTGTTATGGAAGGGTCCTTCAGAGCGTGTGATAGACTCGGTCACTTGGGTTGGGTCAACCAGCCCAGCTGAGGCCTTCTTCGTCTTGGCACGCCCACCGTCTCATCATACCTGTGATTCTTGACGGGAAGGCGAAGCCCCTCCTGTCCTGGTGGGGGCAAAGCTTGACGCCTCGCGCCAGATCCACGCCCCTAGGCTTCGTCACTATCGCCGGTCCACGCCCCCGTCAAGAGTCAAAGTGAGGCGACCGAGGAAAGAGGAAACTTTTGGATTAAGCGGCCGGATGCAGCATCCGAATGTATGAGGCCCCATTGTGCTGGGCTTGAGGAACGAGCCAACGTGTGGGGGCTGTTGAGTCTAGATGGTTTTGGCAAGGTCTGACCACGACACATTCCAGAGCCCGCACACGAAACGCGCACGCTTTTTGGCCATTAAGGCCATCTCGCTATTCACGGTAACTTAAGCTGCCGTCGCCCGATCTATCTAAGTCCGCGGCTGAGAAGCTCGTGGCCATCACGCGCTTGCGATCTGTCAGGATGCTACTGGTCCCATGCGGAGGGACAGATCCGGCTTCTCAGCAGGATTCCGAGCCAGCCTTCTTCCCTCTTCCCTCCTCTACTCCAATAACCTTGTCCAGCTGCGGTGGCTTGACTTCTTCACGTACACTAAATGGAGCCGTAACAATTCCGGGCTCACCGCTCGGGTACCTCCCCGGATGGCCCGGTATACGTCCTCCTGCCTCCAAAGAAGAAAATAAAGATGGCCACAGGCGCAGGTTATCTGTAGCCACACGCACGAGTGACAGTGAATTGTATACTAGCAGGTGAACCAGCGCAGCTGGCGCCCTGTCCCGTCCCGAGCGTCCTATCTGGGGGCGTGTGGTGGAGAACAGGCGTTTCTCAGGGGAGATTCAGGGCTTGCGAGAGCCGTAGAGTGTCTTGCACTGACTCATGACGCCCAGTGTTCCAGCACACCCGCCAAGAGATATCAAGGTCACCCTTCCGGCCGCCGTGACCTTGGGACTTGCAGTTTGCTGCGCGTGGACAGCGCGTGGACAGCGCGATCTAGGACGTATGCGGCGTGGCCATGCAGGAGACGACGGAAACGGCCATCCGAACAGCTTTGCGCAAGCCACGTCCGCGTCTTGCTCGCATATAATGTCAGATTTTGTATGCAATTGCACCTGGCGGTGCTTCCTCCGCCAAACGAGAGCAAGTAAAGTGGAACGAGGCCGACCCCGTCAATGCATATCCTTCCCCGCCGCACGCAAACTGAAAGTACCAAATCCTGGAAATATTTTCTAGGCTCTGTACGGGCGGTTAGTCGGGGTACAAACTGAGGTAACAAGGCTCTGAGAAGTTTGCTCGGCAAGTAGTTCATTTCCGGCGCACCAACCCCCGAGTCATGTTTCGTTCCCAAGGGGGTCAAGATCGCAACACACCCACTCCTATAAACGTACGATAAGATATCCAGTGCTATTATCTACCAAATCAAAACATAAGTGGTAAAATAGAAGCCGTGGTTAGGGGAGCTCGCTTGGTGTTTCATCTGGGCCAAAACCTGTTGCGATGATGCAGTCCCTGAGCCGAAAGTCCGCTCCGTTCGTGAAGTCGTCACTCAACCGCCTCACTTCTGACCCATGTGGATCTTTCAATCGCCCACCGCCATTATTAGACCTTCCCTCCAGCCTCAATGGAGAGAGCGTGCCTGCATTGCGCAAACAGGACCCAGTTCCGCTCTGTCTTCATTGGAAGCGAGCAAACATCTCGCTCCACTACCATCCAGCCAAGATGCGCTAAGGTAGTGGGCAATGTCGTACAGGCTGCCACCCTAACAATCCAAGGCGGCTAGAGGTGCTTTTCGCCTTATCCCTAATAAGGCGCACGCGTTTTGGATTCTTACGCGGAAGCCGGGGGAATCGCCCCTGAAAATAGCCAGCCTCCGCGGGAACATGGCAAGCCGCAGGCAAGTTGGGGAAGGACTCGAATCCGAACCCCTCCGCTCTATCTGCTTACTCCCTTTCTCTTTGTCCCCCTTCAGTCTTGACTGCCAGGGCTAGCCGAGCGTTCAGGGGGGGTGAGTTCCGGGCGCTAGTCCGAGGTCCCAGGCCCCAGCGGGTACGACAAACTGGACCATACTGAGTTGGCGAGAGGGGTGTCCCGTAGGGTTTGGTGAATAACGAACTGTATCTTGTGTTTTAAGGCAGTGTGATGGTCATTGGCGGCTTTCGAATCCTACGCACAGAACAAGGGATGAGACCGTGTGGACGGACGACGCGAGCGACCTGGCACTATGAATTGGGAAGGCCTCAAGAACAGCGGATGGCACCCCCCACTGTCACAACTTAAATCAGCCGCTAATTTAGACACTTCAAGATCGCCTGGGGATTCAGAATTGTCCCAAACTGCCAGACGGTAGCCACGCGTGCCAAAGTAGCCGCAGTTTAGTGCAATCTGTCAGAGAAGCATGCGGAGATCTCGCTACCAGAACAAGGCGGTCTAGATTGGGCAGCCACACATTCCCCGGTACACCCTCTCTTACCTGCTGGAGGAGGCTGAGCTGTTTGGGGGATGTGCAACGCAGTCATGACTTGGCCTACGGCTCCGGGCCGCTGGCCGGTGAGCCACCGCGGAGTACATCCGGCAGTGACATCGCCCACAGTGGACCCTGACGCTCGACTACTGCGAGAGCGTATTGCTTTTTATTTCATTGAACGAACTACTAGGGCTTGTAAGCAGAGTTTTCCCGTTGAGACAGCCTCGTTCCGTCTCAACCTCCGGTCGTCTTAGCAAGGCCCATTATGCGGCCATCAGGAGGGTATCGCAACTGCCACGCTGTCATGGATTCGGAAGGATCCCCGGCTCCACTGCCTAACTCAAAGATGGCAACACGGTGTGGCCTTCTTTCATTATTGTTGTCTCGAGATAACAACCGACGAAGATGGCGCAAGATACACATTTGTGCCCCGGAGCAGTCCACGCAATTTCCCCGGAGGTAGCGACACGAGAAAATGCAGGGTTTTTGATTAGATGCATTAGTAAAACACAGCCATTGAGTCACTTTTCATGCTGATCATGAGACACAGAGCCGCATATGGTTCGCGAACTGGCAAAATACTTGGACCGTGACTAGTTGCCTCGTCAAGCTGGGGCCATCCAAACAACCAACACTACACACCATGATGGCCATGGAAAGCGATAGAATCCCCAGGAAATTCTCTGCCAAACTAGGGAAATTGGGTCCTAAATTTACTCTAGAGTGCCCCTTTATCCGAAGAATACGTCCATGATCCCCTGAACTGCAGTCGTTGTAGATGGTTGCATAGGCCCATACCTCAAGCGAGAGACAAGAATACTGGCCGGAATGAGAAACACGTCGCCGCTATTCGGTTGATTTGCAAAATTTTCTTCAGTCAATACTTTCTTGGCTGGCTACATCCGGAGTCTGCCCAACGTTTCGTCATCTAATCTCCCCAACAATTAATTTCACGACTGTCCATGCTTCTTCAATCCAACGAGATAGTGCGCTGCGAGCGGTGCGACACTATGGAAATGCGACATTTGACTAAGCTACTCCTTTGAATCTGAATTCAGGATTTCATTCATCATCTCTGCCCATTTCCAGGGGCTTCCCTCGTCGGGATGGCTTCCCGTCACCGCATTGAAGTACTCCCACCCCATCACACCTCCAATTCTGGGATATCTTGTCAGTAGTTCTTGTATGCACGCCCTGAGCTCGTCGTCTTTGACCCACCCTGCACCGTTGGCAGGATTCGTCACCAGGCCTACGACGATCTTTTCCTGTGGCCACCCTCGCGCAATGATGGAGTCGTAGCCATGCGGCTTGCTCATATCGCCCCAGCCACAGTAGAACTGGGTATTATACCATGCTATTCGTGATCCTAGGCCCTTTTCCAGCTCTTCGATGTTGAAACCGCCCAGGTTTTGTCGATTTAGCAAGGCCGGCGCGACGGGTGCAAGCGTGACGAGGAAGGACTGTCCAAAGTCGGTCTTCAGATGATCGATAAGGCGAACGACTCCTCCGAGGGACATGGCTTCCTCGATATCCAAGTCCAGTCCATCAAGTCCCGCCCAGGCGATCATCTTTCGAAGCGGTTGGTAGTATTTGTGAAAGCCCTCGAGCGTGCCGTCAAGCCTGGAATACGAGCCTTGCGCGGCCCCGCCGAGCATGCCGAGGACTTTGATTCCCGCGGCCTGGAGCTGTCGGACCTCTGCCCACAAGGTGTCGAACCTTTCGGAGTCATAGAGATGGTCGTTCAGGTTGATTTTGTCGGGCGCATTGAGGTGGATCGCGGCGACGATAACGTGGGTAACACCAGCCGAGGGCCTGAGAGCGGGGAGGATGGAGACGTATTCGCCCTTGGAGTACTGGGTCTGGTGGTAGTAAATAACCCGAGGGCGATGGGGCTTGCTGGTGATGGGTTCTGGCATAGCGAGACGCATTTTAGTAGTTTCTTCTGGGTAAGTCAAAGAGCAAAGATTGGGATTTGAAGGGGCTGGTAGCGACAATGTTGCACCAAGGTGAGACAGGTCATCTGAGATAGACACTCGCGCTTAAGTCACGTTTCAGCCAATAGGACTGATGAGTTGTAATGACATCTTGCGTGCTCATCACTACTCATTATAAGAACAAAACAAGAAAATCATTGAATCACGGGTTAAATTTTCACTCGATATGAAGCTAGAAAGCTTTTCGCCCAGCACCTTGTCATGAATACCCGTCGGCGGCAAGGTAGGAGAAGTAAGATAATCAGAGGATACATGCTACCCTACACTACCTACCTGTCCAAACCACCAAAAAGTAATGATGAGACTGGGATTCGAACCCAGGAGGATTGCTCCACCAGGAAATTGAGGTGTTAAGGTTGACCTTAACCTGGCGCCATAACCAACTCGGCCATCTCACCAAGGATCTCGAGGACCCGCTTGTGGATTGGTGTTGGAGCGGCTTCATCGTCGTTGTTATGGGGTTGGAGCCACACGGGTTTAGCCCTAGAAAATATCGCTCAATTCCATACATTCTTTTTATCCGGAACAGTGTAGTGAACTGTAGAGAATGGAAATTAACTGGGAATTCTTCGGAAATGCCACGATTCCAATAAGTTACAATGTTCATCAGCCAATATCACCAAGTTGTACAGTGAATCATGTGAGATGCTGATATTATGATCACCGTCACGTGATGCCCTCACAGCAACATTCCACCTTGTGATTGACGGACTCACAAAACTGCAACCAAAGCACCGTATCAGAACTAGGAAAGCGATGGGAATCCTGAAATCTCATTTTGAATTATGAGATCCAACTCCATCTAACTCTTTGGGTATCTCTTACCTCGGCAATTAAGCTTGTTGTGGATCCATAGAAGGAATAGCCCTCAGGAACATATTTAAAGTTATATAGAAGCTTAGATGTTGCCAGCACATAAGCAGCTGATGTGCTACAGTTCTTTTACAAGGCGTTTTGAAGAACAAATCCCTACGGAATCTTGCGTGCGAGTAGTCTAGGATGAAGGCATCCAGATGTGTCCTCATTCCCCGTTATTCTACGCCTCTTTTATTGGCGGCCGGGTAGCGTCCAGGGATGTTCGCCTTTGTCGGCGATTTCCTCGCTGACTTTCCACCCAATATCGGTGAGTCGGGTGAGGAAACCAGCGTCAAGTGTCAAGCCGAACGGCACCGGAGCTGAGAAATTAGAACGGCCCGGTTGAGTTACACCGGCTCCGGCCAATGAATGACGCGTCGACGGTCAGTGCCCACCTCACCTTAGTCGTATCGGTAAAATAACGACCGGTTATCACGCTAAAGTGAAGTACAGCAATGTGAATTCTAGAAGATTATTAAGATAAATACCCTGCTTTGGTAGGTCAATTGACTTTTTGGTCTAGATCAAACCCATTGTGCACATTTACGACCCTCAGCAAACCAAAATGTTCTCGATATCGAGAATGTGCTGATTACTGCGGACACTGTCCCTCATGTCGCAGTATTGGTCCGCGGAACAGCTGGTATAGGAAAAGCGACCCTATCCCTTCTTGTCCCGAAGAACACGCCTATCAAGATGTACGTGATCGGTCGTGAGAGGCGAAGATGAAGCATTTCCTTGACCAGCTACGGCAATTAAATGACCAGGCGGAAATAATTAGGATTGAGGGGCAAGTGTACTCGCTGGCAGATACAAAGAGCCCTCGAGTTGTTTCATTTAAAGGGGCGTCGTGTTGATTTAGAGATGTCGGTGTCTTTGTGACTTGAAAGGACTATGCTCAAGAATAAGTGAAAATATTCTGATCTCTCCGTCAGCCCGATAACAAATTAATGTCATAGTCATCAAGTAAGTAAGATTGGCGCCTTCCTATGAAATCTTGGCTTTAGAGGTTGGAACGTGTAGTAATACAAATCGAGGGATGAAAGTCCCTCGAATGGTTACCTTTTTGTTCTCGTATGTTCTAGTACCACGAGATTCTCCCAATTCGACACCTATCTGTCCCATGTTCGGGCTGCATTAATTCCCAATGCCCTCTCCTGGTTAAGCCCAAAGCTTGTTGCGGACCGACCCTTTGGGACCAAGCTAGTCTCCAAATCATCAAATAAGGGGCTATTGCTGCCCAGAATAATCTTGTAGAAATTCCCATTCCAAGGCTCCCAGCCAACGATATCCCTAAGGCGTCATAGTTAGTTACTGGGCGTGTGAGTTGGACGGAATACTCACTGGCCGTCGCACCCATCAGCATTCTTTACCTCATCATCATATTCTGTAAAAAAGAAAACAGCACAGCCTCGTAAGTCAGACTGGATTAAATCATAGCAGCCGGTGCGAAAGGGTTGTCTGAGAATGTTACATGATACGCATGTCTTATATACAAAATTATCAGTGCATCCTGTTTGAGTGTCCATTCTACTTTTGGTCTCATCAGTTAGTGACCGAATGCGACAGAGAGCGATGGTTAATTGAGTTAGATCTAACCTCATCTCAAGTTATTAAAACCTATATCTTCATGAACATGACCCAACGTTGAGAAATTCAAAACATCCAACAAACATATACCACTATTAAGTAAGGCCATCGACAAATTCCAAGTACTAGCAATTGGGATGCTCATCTTTTATATGCTTACTCAGCCATTGTCGTGTATGAGCTCGACGGGGACAATGTGGACATGGGAATTTAGCCTCAATACTCGGCGTTGCATTGCGTTGTGGGAAATCTTGGCGCGCTTGTCCATGCTGAGACTGCTGTGGTGACAAAGTCGGCGAAGGCAGGATTGGGGAAATCCCAGATCCCTTGAGCTGCTGCCCGTTGAGAGGTTGGTTGTGAAAAGGCCGTGGATGTTGACTTGGTCCCACTTGCATGTTTGGGAATGGTAACTGGGGAGTTGGCCTCGATCCAACGTCAGGGCGCAACAGGGGTGCCGCATAGTTCATAACGGGCGTGAAACCTGGTAAAGGTGGCTGGGAAAAGGACACCGGCATAGAATGATCAGGTGGTCCGGGATTTAGGGGTGGTAGGCGGTTTGTGGTTGGGCTTATCAAGCTTGCGTTGAGCTCCTTCGGGGAAGGGAGGAAAAAGCCTGGTCTGCGAGCAGGCGAGAAACCAGGCGGTGGATGTGGGCCCAGTTGGATGTTCTGGTGGACTGTTGCCGCTGTATGTATTGAAATGCTTTCCTTTCGATGGACGGGGGTTTGGCCTCTGGGAATAGGTGCAGCAGTGGTCGCATCAACTTTCCTACCCCCAGCAGTATTGGCGAAAAACTCTTCATAAGTCTTTGGAGGCTGCACGGTGACCTGCGTTACAACCACCTGTTCTCGAGCTGCTCGGGGCGGTGCTTTCAATACAGTTCTTTGGATTGGTTGTTGGTTAACTGGTTCTTTTCTCGTCTCCGCGGCGCCTGGTGGTGAGGTGGCAGTGGCTGAGTAGACTCCACCCCCTGGTGTTGGGCTCTGGAAGTTGTCCCCCGAAGACAGCCCTCCCATTTGCAGCGTGTCTCTCGCCGCTTTTATCAAGTGGGCATGGTTGGTCAATGCAGGCTGGCCGTTCTCTTGGTTATCTTTGACTGGAGCTGGAGGAGCCGAGGAGACGGTGACCATCTCGGGCACTGCTGAGATTGGAGGTGGAGGAGCTTCTGCAGGAGGCGCAGAACTCGATCGGCTCGAAGATCCGCTGCTTATGGACACAACGCTCGGAGCCTGATACCCCTGGAACTTCGGTTGATCCAGCTTGGGCTCGTAGCTAAAGTCATCTTCATTCGTGAATGATCTGAACAATCCACCAATCGACGTGCCTTCGGAAATCTCACGGGCCTCTGGAAGAGACTCGACGTTTTTGTAAGAGAGCGGGACGTCATTTGGAAGTGGATCCGATCGGTCATCAGTCAAATCGGGTGCCCAGTCGCTTCTTGGTGGGGAGTCTAACGGGCTCATCTCCATGAGAGGAGGAAGCGGAGAGGAGCCGAGATCTTCATGCTCCCCTTGATAGTCTTCTCTGGAGTCATTTTGAACAATTTCAGGCGGAACGGATCCCGATTTCCGGTCCTGTTCTTGCGAGGGCTGGTTCGCCTCGTTGGTGGCATTCTCACCGTTCCCCGTATTCACAGCGCTCATGTCTCTCGGACCATCCTCAGGATCCATGGCCTTCGGAATTTCGGCTCTTGGCTCGTCGGTCTTGTTGCTGGAACGAGTCTCCAAATACTTCAGAACTGATTTCGAATTCGGTACGAGCTTGAGCTCAGGGCCATGGACATCCATGGCTCTAAGATCTTTCGCTGGTAGCCAAGCGATGGAGTTTTTATTCGAAAAGTCCGCGACGTCGAAGAAAACTGTTGGAAACTGCCGTTCAGTGACGGACTTCCCACCGTCTTCATAGCCTTTCTGCCATTTCAGAGCGCCGGTATCCGGGTCGACAACGAAACACTGCGGCACATCGTCCATGAAGTCCATGTCCTTGTCCTGGATGGTCCCCGGTAGACCGGTATAAGCCGCTCCCTCAACGGCCACACTAGGAAGAACTAGAACGGCGTACCACTGGTTGTAGTATCCGAGATAGATCTCGCCGGGTATTGGATCAACAACCCCCACAAACTCTCCTCGAGTTCTTCGGCTTGTGGAGTTCGCGTTTGACGGTTCTTCATTCCTCGAGGATCTAGTGGGCCGGAATGCGTCTGAGTCGTCAGAGTGCTCAGACAATTCCCGGAGGAACACCCTGGCCTTCTTCGGATTTTGGTGGCCATGTTTGAACGCCTCGCGGGTGACCTCGTTGTTCCTATTTGCGCGAGATGTGTTGCAGTCTCGAACGCGAATACCGAGGCGGTCAATAGCCTGCTGCTCACTCCGTCCCATTCGACCGTGGGCTTCGCTGTCGAGGTGTACGCCAGCACCCCTGGTAGGTCTGTTTGTGGTGAAGACCATGTCGTGCTCCTCGCACACAAGGATATACCACTCGCCATTGTTATTCACGATGATGTGCTTCGTGGCGGCTTTGCCATTTTGGAATACATCATCAAAATCAATGGCTCTCTCCGAGTCCGAAGGTCGTGCTTGGCCTGTCCGAGCACGCTTCGATGGCTCATGAGAGTCTGCCACTGCGGATCGTCTTCTTTTGGCCTGGACTTGTTAGCAAAATACTTAGTTCCGTGTGGGTCTGGTCGGACATGTAGAACTTACGGGACTGGCAGGCGTGGGTCGTTCGTCAAGCTCTTGGGGATCTGTTTCTTGCATGTTGACGTCAGGTTCTTGTTCGCTGGTGTCAGGAACTTGAACATCTGGTTGTGTGGGGGTGTGATCAATTGCCAACTGCGTACTCTCGTCTCGCTGTGTGGTCTCTTGCGGCTGGGGAGCTTCTTGCGGTCCAGTAGCCTCATCTAGCTGCACGCTCTCTGCCGGAAGCGCCTTCTCTTGCAGCTGGGTGCTCTCCTCTTCTGTGGGCTCTCCTGCGGCAGGGAGATTTTTGGGGGGAGGTTTCGATTCTTTTGACACATTTTGTTTGTATTCCTCGAACAGCTCTTCCAAGGCGCCTAGCTCCATTACACTGAACATGTGTGTATAGAAGGTTTTGATGTGCGCGTACAATGCCAGAACGTAACTACTTTCGTCGTCGTCAATAGTAGCATCATGCTTGAGTTGCAGGTCCCTCAATTGGGCACCGAAGTTAATTGTGTTCTTTGTAGCCGCAGAGTAGTCTTGGGGGCTCGGGTTTGGCGGTATGCGCGCGAACTCATTTCGAATCATGTCCTCCAGGGCTGTCGTTTGCGCTCGGTACGTCACAAGGGGCGACTTGATGGTCTCGCGATCGCGCATCCATTGCACCATACGCTCCTCCATGGCGTCAATGAAGCGGAGGGCGGGAGCGCCAGGGTCTTCCATGCTTTTTTCTAGATAAACTAGGGTGGAATTGGGATTCCCAGGTTTGTTGTTGTGGGCGACTTGCAGGTAAAGGACTAAGTTCGGGCGGCGGGCGGACGCGGCGCGGACGCGGGGTTTCACGCCATTCAGGTGACCAGGGAATCAAGAGAGAAGAGATGGGAGACAGGAGACAACAAGAACCCGGGGGGCAGCAACTATTGGGGGAACTGGAAGACAGTTTTTCAGTTGTTGGTTGTGTCCCGACAGCGTGGTTGACCCAATTTGCCCCTCCCATCCATCAAGTAAACCGCCTGGTTTATTGGCTTGTCTCGACATGGATGCTTAGGCTAGACGCCAACTCGCTTCCCATTCATGTCACATGCCCAATCAGGGGCGCTAATACTCCCAATCACACCGTGATATCATGCCACAATACGTACTGATTACAACCAAGGCGACCAGTCAATGGTGGCTGTGGCTGTGAGCTCCTCACCGTTCAGTCAGGGATCTTCGCCTCTCTCTCATCTCATCGCAACCCAGCGAACGGCATGGGGTTGACTTGTGGGGCTAGGATCTCGCCTTCTAAATAACCCCAACAGATCGATCGATGGATTAGACACTACCTAGGTATGCTTGATTATCGCCCGTGCGTACTATATAGAAAAAACCAATGCTCGTGCCAATTCACCTTCATTGGCGGAAGAAAATCTTGGTGTCATACGTTTCTCCCTGTCATTTGATGACTTTGATGACAGTGCATGCCGTCGCTTAAGGGCTGTTGACGGTGATGACAGTGATGACTGCCCTGTTGACAGGAATGACTTTAGGTAGCATAGGCTAAAATGTGTAAAAATATCAGGATAACAAACTGAGGAACACTCCCGCGTCCAAAGGACTTTCCAAATCATCTTCAGCGGGACGTCGATTGGCGCCTTGCCAAAGACTGCCATACTTGCTCCCGCATCCCGCCACAGTCATGGTTAACAAAAAGCTCACCCTACTCTTTGACACCAGGCCCAAGTCAATAACATCAATTCCTTCACCAGCATGTCGCTCTCACCATGTCGCCCTCGTGGCATGAACCCTGTAATCTCCACTCAACCAAGTTCGCTTTCGGTTAGCTGACGGGGCAAAGAGAGGCATTAGCCCCGGCTCCTCGCTTCCGCGCAAGCCGGTGGACTGAAGAAAGCCTAGCCCCGCGGAACTTGAAGACTGGTGCCGAATAACCTTCGGTTGTTTTTGGAAGAGAAATGTCACCATCACAGAGCTAAGAATTTAACGAGACATCGCGTCCACGGCTCGTGCAATTACCTGCCCCGCTGCAGTAGCGCAATAGCCCCTCGACCGTTCGGATAAGATCTGTCGTCGGAGGATCGGAAGCTACTATGTACTACGTAGTAGTCCTCAGAGGCCGTTTAGACGCTAGTCGTAATCTAATGAGCGCGTTCGATCCGGAGCAGGTACACACTGTGACACCGTAGGACTTCTTCTGTGCTCATTCTGCCCAATACGTAGCTATTAGACCTCCCTACCGGCCTTGTAAATTGCCAAGGTAGGAGATGCAGGAGACTCATACCGATCACATTCCATCACATGCCACACATCCCCATTGTGTGCCACTTCTACAGCCGATGCTGCGCGATTTTTGGGATTTAGTGCAAACCAAGAGCAGGGACTCAGACAGCCAATTCCGTATTCTTGCAAGGTATTACCAAACTGTCGGGCTCTTGCCCCCTTTTCTGCAGCAACCGTTGTCGTGTCCATCTGTCCGATGGCGTCACTTGACAAGTCGTGACCTGGAGAGATCTACAGACCTCGACTAGCTCCATGGTGAACATATTGTATATGCCCGGAGGATGACCTTAAGATTGGTGTTGACAGAGTCACGGGGAATTAATCTCCATTTTCGGTGGCTGAGGGACGCATTCTTAAGTATTTATAGCACTGCCTTTAGAGCCCATTTTATCGAGACGTCGAATTATTTGCACAAATTTGACTGCAGAAGGAGTGGTGCTGTTTACACAAAGTGTGTGATGGTGCTCTGAATGTCATCTTGACACAGCGCGACGGGCGATCGCTACAACCTCCGCCACCCCTACTACGCACTGGAGCTTCACCCGGTGAATCCTCCCACTAGCACTGGAACTAGAACTGCCGTGCGTGCACTTTTCAAAAGCATGGGTCCTAGGAACAATTTAGAGCCCAACTATTCTCATGGATCAGATGCAACACATCACAGCATACGGGTAGACTATTGACTGGCTCTTCTTCATTGACTATTCCAGCCATACCGACCCGCCGCAAGACCCGTTCAATTCTTTATAAAGCCCATGTCAACACATTCCTTATAGTTAGCGGTATTCAACCTCCGACATAGGCGGATTATGGTGGCTAAACTTTATCAACTTTGAGCTCGAGCGCGGGACGCAGCATACCTTGAACCCCGCAAACGAACATTTGCAGGCTCCTGTTATCCTTGGTCAGTTGCCCTTAATAAGCTTAATCGTAAGAAGGGGGCTCAGCTGACGCCCAAGCGCCTGCAGGCCATTTAATATACACGAGGCAAGTTGTTGGCTGTGCAAGGGTGGAGAAGCAAGGCATGGGCCCAGCCAGTGCCTGACAGAAGATAAATACGTCGAGCAGTTGTAACTTAGCGCTCGCACCTTTTCTACTGTACCAGCGCTTCAGCGCCAGCTTATAGCAGTCTAGTGACTCCTGCTGTTCAAGGTTATGAGGCGACAGACTTCCTGCATCTGTCTGGCGGGCATGGGTATGTGGTTATTGTCAAAATATTACTTAAGGATAGCGTTGGCACCTTTGCAGCTAACCACTTCGATGAAAAACCAATTGAGATAGCAGGAGCGAAGACACTGTGTTGGAAATGTTTGGTCTTTCGGGATACAAGGGATATTAGAATCTTTGCTTCTGCAAGAAGGATCCCACAGCGGACTGTCTTGAATAAGAAGTTCCGCCTAGCGTCTGGGCTATTGGTTTAAACCAATTTCCCAGCTTCAAAGCTCACAGGGGAGGATTTTGAGACCCAGATATAGGCCGTCTACCTTCACCAGCGGGCACATGCATCATCATACCCAATTTTTAGTACTTTTGTCCCGTTTTTGCCGTAACCCTTTAGGAGCCACTTGATCAGACGATGCCGGTAGTGGTATCCGTGATATCTTGTCTATTTGTTCGTTTCTAGTGTCTCTAGCTTAGCCTTTGCCTTCCTTACTATTACAGACGATTCCCGCAAGAGTCTCCATCAATCTGCCTCTAGGTGCGTTTCAGTCTCTCCGGTCCGTCCCACTCACACATTATCTTCGCCCAATCAATCAATCCCACCGAGGAAAGGATCAGGATTCCGCCCTAGTTCTCGCAGTGTCCAGCGGTGCAACAAGACGGTAGGAAGAAGTGACAAAAGTACCTTGTCTCACGCCGAGGAACGCCACATACGCATGCATACACGAAAGCCGCGCGTCGAGACGTCTATTTATCTTCACCATCATTGGCTGCCTTACACTCATTCCCTGTTCCTGACACAGAAATCTGCAAAAGCCTTTAGCACCAGCCCGGCATCCTGCGCGGTGCCCGGAAAGTATTAGGGCATCATACTCTACCTACTACATCCTGTTATTGATCAATCGGCCTTATTTGGCTTTTATCGTGACTGCGGAAGCTTGAGAACTGAGCATCGACATCGACGTCTTGTGTCAATTTAGCTAGCACACACGATGGGCGAATGATAACCAAGTGTGCTTGAACCGTCGGGCAGTGATCGTATTTTCGCCTCTGCATTGTAAATGCGGACCAAATGCATACTATTGTTACCATATGCCGCCCCCTCTCTGCCTTGTCGCCTTGCTGAGCGGTTGATGCGCTGTCATTCAGCCCAACTCTGCATCAAAGACGCGACCTCGCCAAAGCTATTACGGTATCAGGCATAAGTAGGGGCCAACCCCCCCCCCCCCCCCCCCCCCCCCCTTGTAAGGGCCCAATTTTTGGTACTGTAACAGTGCCAATTCTAATTCAGCGGGGCCTCTGTAAAGTCCTTCTTTAGCTGCCAAACGTCCTTTGTAGCCAATCAAGATATCGGATGGCAGCTTGACTATATAATGCCTTTTTACTCTTGCACTTCCTCCCCTTCTCAGCTGTTATTTCTATTGACTACCCCGTAAATACCTTATTCCCAATAGTGCGAATTGAATATTCGTACTATCAAGTGACAAAATTGCGGATCCCTACAAGGGGGGGGGGGGGTTGGCCCCTACTTATGCCTGATACCGTAGTAGCCTTCCATCCACTCATTTTGGTCACGCTGTCCACCCGCATTGCTCCTTGCATATTAGGCAGACAACAGGTTCTACAATGTGCAATTGTTTCAATCATTCCGCCTTGATTCCGCCTCTGTTCTCGTAGAGCATGCACATACCCATCTCACTCGAGGGGTGTTTGTTTTGATGAGACTGCTGGATGCCGATGGATTCGCACATCTCTTCTCACGCATTAATCACTTTGCCTTACCAAGACCTATCCAATCGACATGGATTCTCTCTCTCTTGCTGCTAGCGTCGCAGGATTAGTCTCCCTCGCCGACCTTGTGTTTCGAACAGCCACAAAGTACTGGAAGGAGGTCAAAGACTCGCGCAAAGACGTCGACGAGTTACTGAGCGAGGTAAAGGGTGTATCCATCCTTTTGCACGACTTGAGCCTCGTTGCATTCAGCCTTGAAATCGACCCTTCTCAGGATGGAGGTCGCTCTGAGCGCTCATCTCACCTGAAATTGCATCATTTGCATGAATGCCAACAACTGCTGCGGCAGCTTGAACAGAGTCTCAATGATGCAAAGAAAAAGTTCAACTCGCCATCCAGCCTTAACCGGCTTCAAAGTCGCTTAAAGTGGCCTTTTTCTTCAGGCGAGATGAGCCAGATGGTCCAGTCGATCCAACGCCATAAGCAGGCGATCAATGTCGCTTTGACAGCAGACTCCGTCGCTCAGCTCAAAGTCAGCTTATCTCTCCAAGAGGATACGAGTACTCGAGTCAAGGATTTACAAACAACCACAAAAAGAATCCTGGAGATCCAGACCCGGATAGTATTGGATAAAAAGAAACGCCGCGTTCTGGAATTTTTTACCAAATGCGACCCTCAATCAGAGTTTGAGATGAGCAAGTCACTGCGTCATCCTCTGACAGGCCTTTGGCTTACCGAGGGTGCCGATTTCCAGGAGTGGTTTTCTACCCAAAAATCCAGAATTTGGTTGACTGGTATCCCTGGAGCGGGGAAGTCAGTCCTTGCAGGTGCAATCATTACCGAATGCCTGACTCGAACTCAGGCAACTCCAGGTGTCGCTCTGGCATACTTCTTTTGCACTTACAGAGACAAAAACACACACAAGCCTTCCAACATCCTGTCATCTATAGCTATGCAACTGGCTCGCCAAGATGAAACCGCGTATCAAGTTCTGGAACAGGCCTACGACGACTTGGAGTCAAGCCATTTCCTCTCCAGAGAACCGACAGATGATATGTTAACGGAGACACTGGACAAAATGTGCACGTCGTTTAACCAAGTTTACTTGGTTGTTGATGGACTTGATGAGTGTGGAGTTCAAGTCGAAAATACAATCCGGAAGTTGTTATCTCTTGTCGACCACAATGACAATAAGATAATCAACACAGCATTCCTGAGTCGAGACGAGCTTCCAATCCGAGAGAAGTTGGAACCTACCTTCGATTATGTTGAAATTGCGGCTCACACCGAGGATCTTCAGCTGTATGTCGCAGCTGAACTTGAAGAGCGTATGAGCTCAAAAAGACTGAGACTCCGCGACATGACGCTCAAAGATCAAATAATGACACAGCTCGTTAGTGGGGCAAAGGGAATGTAAGTTTTCATGACACAACTGAAATTTCTTCTTTAATGTATTTTACTAACGCTGTAACCAAGGTTCCGATGGGTTGCGTGTCAGCTAGACCATCTTTGCGAACTCCCAACCGACAAAGCACGGCGCAATGCACTAGAGAGACTACCACCAACACTTCTCGCCACATACGAGCGTATTCTCTTGAGGGTGGAGGCATGTACCGAGGAAGTAAGAGTGCTGGTGCAGAGGTGCCTCCTACTCCTGGCTTCTGAAGAACCCCTGACCACCCGAGAGATATGCGAAGCGGTGTCCATTCCACAGGATTGCGACACTCTCGACGACGATGACATCATAGACGAAAATGAGATCTTGCGATGGTGCGGCAGTCTTGTGCGAAAGTCTAGCGGTGGCCACAGGATCGAATTCGCGCATTTCACTGTGAAGGAGTTCCTTCAAGGCAGTTGTTCCAAAGACCTCACACTGAGTTTCTATGCTGTCTCCGACGAGAAGATTTACAAACTCCTCAGCTCTATTTGTTTGCGTTACATGACTCTTGAGGATTATGACCACCTACCTGAGGCAACTGAAAATGAAATCCGAAACATCCAGACAAGGGAGAAATCGCGTCCATTCTACCAGCATGCCGCAAGGTTCTGGCCACGGTATGTGCACCGACAATCCAAGGAATGTGAGGGGGGTACTCTTAGGTACCTCTTCGATTTATTCCAGGCACATAAGACAAGGAAGTTTAGTTCGTGGGCGATAGAGTTCATACTTTATCATGCCTTGCCTGGCAGTGCAGATTTTGATAGTAACCCCAAAATGGTGATTTGGGTTATTTCCTCTGTGTTAAGGCCAGACTTTACTCCTCTTCATATGGCAGCCACTTTGGGACTTCCCGATCTCTGCACTCACTTACTGGAACGAGGCGCCAAGGTTAATTTGAGGGGTAAGTTTGGCACGCCACTGCACTGCGCCACTGCCCCTCAACTCATGTTCTTCAATGAGAAGACATATGATTATCGTGATAAAATGTGGCTCGCGTTTCGATATCATTATAGCCCATCACAACGACGAACTGTTCAGGTACTCTTGAGCGCTGGAGCAAATGTTAACTTGCAGCCACCGGCGCGCTTCCAGAGCTTAACCACTCTCTCCCTATCGGTCCTCTCGTCTACCTGTGGAGGGAACCATGAGGTTGTTGCTGATCTCATCAGTGCCAAAATTGGCGTTGAGGAAGACGACATAGAGCGATTTAAGACGTACTACGCATCCCTTCGCAATCGCGTCTCAGTGAAAGATTTTAAGGCTGAGTTCGATGGTGGTCAAGCATTCACACACCTTCTCCGGGGTCTTGGAGACGATCAGGGAATGAATACTTCTCGATCACGATTATACGCCATGACTCTGGATTTTAGCAAGCATATGAAACTGGTCCCAAAACTCTTCGATTTTCACAGTAATGGAGCCACAGATGACGAAATTCGTGCATTCCTGGATACAGTAATCGGAAATAACGATGTGCTGAAACTGGAACAATTCGTCCAAGGTGGCGGATCAGAGTTATTGAAAAGACTCAAGTTCGATTCCATTTGGACGCCAATTCACTTAGCCACCCGGTTAGGATCTCTGGATGTCCTGGTCGCCTTGATGGAAGTAGGATGTGATCCGAACGATGTCGATAATGACGGTCAAACGCCCGTACAACTTTGCAGGGGAAATGAAGATCAGGACGTCCTGCGAGTTCTCTTGAAACATGGCGGCTCTACCGTATTGCCGAATAAGGATAATGAAACAATATGGCATACAGCATCGAAAAATAACTCATGCGGGATAATCAAAGTTTTGGTCGAACAGGACGAAAGAGATCAAGCGTTACAAATGGAGTCGGACAAACATGGAACCCCAGTCTGCACTGCAATTGCTCACGGACAAGAAGAAGCTGCTCTCATTCTTCTATCACATTGCAACACCAAGGAATTTTGGAAAAGCAAAGAGCCAATATATCGACAAGTAGCAAGGCTAGGCTCTAAAACTGTCCTAAAGAAACTACTGGACATCGGTATCGATTTGGACAGATTTGATGAGAAGATGGGAAATCCTTTGCATTTTCTTGCACCGGACTCAAGTCCCGAATTTGTCAGCCTTCTCAAAGCAGTCTTCTCCATCGACCAGCGACGTCGAGATGATTCGAGAACCCCATTTGAGTTGGCCACGCTTCGAGCAATTGAGGAAGTAGCCGTGCCATCCCCTGATGCACTGACCGCGCTGTTACCTGAAGCCCTTACGTCAACATACGCAAGCACAATCTGGAAATTTTTATGTTGCGATGCCATTTCAAGCACTCTATATGCCGATACCGTACCAACCTGGCTCAGTCGCCTGTTTTCAACTCTCATCGAACAGGGTATTATTGACCTATGGGAGGAGGGCACAAATACGACCGCAATGGCTCCATTCGCTTCCAATCTCGTTGACTATGTTTTTCAAGGGGCTTCGTTGGTTGAAGCATTGCGGCAAAAAGATGGGTTCACACGAGAAGATGGGTTCACACAAGAAGACGGGTCCACACAAGAAGACGCGACCGCCTTGGACCGCCTTGACTCCTGGGAATTGATCTCTGTGATTTTGATGCAAATTGCAAAGAAGTCAAAACTTAATAAAGAAGCATTGAGTGAGCCCAACATGAATCGACTGCTAAGTCTATCTATCATCCATGATGATGGTGAAATGATAGAATTCTTGGTGAGGAATGGTGTCGACATTCACTCAAAGGTTGACCATGTGTCACCTTTCGAACTTGCCTGCTTTGCTTGCATCGAGCTGAGTGATGAGAATTTCGACTTCCTCGTGGTCAACTCTAGAGCAGATCAAATTACTCAAGGCAATGAAGCTCTCGGTGGTGGTGGCCCTCTTCACTTCACTGCATGCAGTCTGGATGTCAAAGGTTCTGTATCGAAATTGAACCCATTACTCCAAGTCAATGCCGATTGCAATCTACCGATAGATGATACTTGGGGTAGCCCACTCGTGTATCATATTGGCTGTCAGTCCTTCGATACGGCGAGGATGCTTCTTGACGCTGGCGCTGACCCATGGCTTGCGACGTCGGCTGGATTCAACGCACCGCTGATGGCCATTTCCAGGGACTGCCCTTGTCTCTTGGAAACCATTGTCAAACTTTCCCAGGAAGAGGGCTCTTCTCCGCGCTGGAGTCAGAAATGGACTGAAGTCGTAGATGGAACACTGTTTAGTGGTGGGAATGCACTTCACAGGGCTGCTATGAATGGACAGCCGGACTGTTTGGAGATTTTACTCAATGCCGACCTTTCACTACGACTCCAGGCTACCGACAATATCCAAAAGACACCCATTCACTATGCAGCTATCTTCGGAAACTCATCGGCAATTGCTGTCTTGCATGATAACGGACAAGACATCGACGCTATATCGCAGTCGGGATCCACTCCACTGCACTTAGCAGTTCTCAGGGAACATCTAGACTGTGTCGAGACTTTGTTAAAGCTGGGTGCAAAGCAAATAGAAGATGCCGATAAATGTCTACCTCTCGTGCTTGCCTACATGACCGGCAATCAGGACATCATTAGGGCGCTGAAGACAGAAGCAGATTTTCCCACGTCTAGTTTAACTACCCACCCAGCAGGAGTCCAGCACATGGGTCAGGCGCTACATGTTGCCATCAAGAACACTGATCTGGGAGCTTGCAAAAGTATTCACGCCCTCGGATGTCCCTTGGATATAGGACTTGATGATACCGACGGGAACAGAATTAGCCCTTTGATGATGGCGCTTTGCAACACCCAGAGCACGGAGCTCGTGGCATGGCTCCTTCAAAACGGCGCCACCGTCTCCACTGTCTATTCTCACCCCATTAAAGCCAAGTTCTTTACTGCTCTTGAAGCTGCTATTTCAAATGTGGCTTTCAACTCCATTCTATCAGATTTGGTTGAACGGTACCTTCTCGAAGGAGGTGATTTTCTCAACCTGCCTCACACTCCTCTTCACGCAGCCATTCTGAGCCAGAACTTGGAGGGCCTCCAATTGTTCCTTACCATATTTCGAAATCATCACGGGGAAGACAAGTCGAGGTACATGGATCTCGAGCAAATTATGATTCACAAATTCATGCTAACCAATTTTCAGGTCGCATTCAGATAGCCGCGACAGTATCGAACAGGTCCCCGCCACAATTACTACCGCTCTCGTAAATCAACGAGCCACTACATGGCTTAATCAACCAACAGCCCTTCATATGGCAGTTCAACGTGGATACATCTATGGAGTTCATGTTCTAATCGAGAACCTGGTGGACATGGACCAAGCAGATCTACACAATCGTACAGCCCTTCACTTTGCAGCTTCCGCAGGGTCGGTTGAAATGACCAAATCACTCCTACATGCGGGCGCTTCTTCCAACATTACGGATATGTTCGGCTACACCCCTCTCATTTTTGCTTGTGTTGTAAGACGTTGGGAAGTTGCTCACGTGCTGATTAACAATGGTGCATCAATCACGACCCGCGATGGAATTGGACGAGATAGCTTGTCTTACATTACCATTTACAAAGGAAATCTTGCCAGCTTGCAAGTCTTCGATCTACTTCTTGATGCGGGGGTGGATATACACCGCGTAGACACATCCGGGTTGTCTCCTACGAACTACCTACTCTCAAATGAGTCTCCACTTTACCTTCGGTCGTTGCTCAACAGAGATGTCAACTTAATACAGCCCATGCGGGTTCAATGGCCCGACTCCTGTTGGATCGTTGCATGCCAATCACGGCCTGCCCGCCTCATCGCAATAACAAAGAGTTTGAGACTTCTTGGTCGCTACCTCACCACGGAAGAGCTAATGCATCTTGCCGATCTCCGAACGCCATGGAAACACAACTTGCTCTGTCAGGCTGCCTGTCGAGGGTTGGTCGAAGCGATCCAGAACTTCCTTGTGATTGGAGCCGATGTTGAACAACGCTGTCACGACCATGGCACCGCACTAGAGGCCGCCATTTTGAACGGACGGGTTGAAGCGATCAAAGTCCTCGTCCGTGCTGGCGCCAGGATTCCCTCCACGGTTGGTGGACTACATGACAAACTGTCCAAGCAGAAACGCCAGATTCCTAAAACATGCGAGTCGATTCTGTATTGGCTCTCTGTGGCCCGCTACCTGGAACAACCAAAGCTCGCAAATGAGGCTTTTGATCGAGAGACGGCAGATATCAAGACTTGGACAGGGGTACGTACTGGGGAGATAGTTCTGAAGTGGCAATGGCAGAAGGGTCGACAGGAGTGTTTGCTGGAGTATGCGAAGAGACGACGGGAAATAGTATGGGGACTAAGGGGGAAAGTCGTCGAAGTGATCGGGTTGCGGTAGAGGGTAGTTGAATCAATCGAATTCATTTTGTCATATTTTCAAGATTCGCGTAATTAATTGCCCAGATACATGTCAATTATCCGCTGGGGGCTCTTCTTCTTAGGTTTATTGTGAGCGGCGTCTGAATACTCGAGTGCCGGATTGAAAAGGGACGAGATAATGGTCGTGTACATGGAAGCCAAGCTGAGCATCACGTTGACTCAGGAGCCCAAGCACAGTTTTGGGCTGACAGGTTACCATAAAATGTTCTATTATTTTCATATTATCATGTCTATGACTTTTGAGCCGCCTTGCCCTTCAACTTGCCGACCAAGCCTGCAATCTTGCCCTTGAGACCTGAACTCGCTCCCTCATTCGCGCCCACGAATCTCCTCACCAGAATATTGTACAGGCCTCCAAACGCCAGCGCAATCGCCGTCGACGTGAAGATGATGACGTTGTAGGGCATGCTGAAATCGGGCGTGGGCAGGTACAGCAGCAAGCTCGTGGTTCGAAGGTTCATCGTTTTAGGCTCCAGCATCGTGATGACGGCGGCCGCCACGTCGAAGCCGCGGTTGGCGTCGGGCGGGTACTCGGTGTACCGCAGGATGACCTTCTCGAAGTCGTAGGTGAGGAAGACGGTGCAGTGCGGGGGGATGCGCATGAGGAGCTCGAGCTGGGTTCCGCGGGAGCGGTCGAGGGCGGGGCGGTAGTAGATCTCCTTGATGAGGTTGGTGGAGTTGTCGGCCGACGTCGAGCTGGAGATGCGGGCGGAGAGAGTGTGGAGGTAGATGCGCATGAACCACGGTAGAGAGTCCATGTAGACAAACTTGACGTCGGTGTCGCTGGGGTTGCTGAGAATGGCCTGGACACCGCCGTGCTCCTGGCCATGGCCCGTAAAACTACGCTCAGCGTAGAGCAGCGGTGTCTCGGGCGCGACGAGCAACTGAGACTCGTCATTTACCTCAGGCTTGGTGAGGACGAGGTTGAATTCGGCGTTAGGATCAATACGGTAGCATCGTGAGTTGCCATCGGGAGCCTTGATCTCGTGGGCGCCCTGGCTAGAGAAGATATCGCGTGAACCAGGGACCTGCACACAGACAGGCGGCACATCAGGGCCAGTCAGGGGACAGGCTCCCTTCATGGGTCGGCCGAAGATTTGGGATAGTGTCCAGTCTTGGCCGTCGAGGTGGTCGGCGGGGAAGCAGGTATCGTGGGAGTGGTATGGCTTGGAGGTATCGCAGAGAAGGTCCTGGCCTGGTGGGGGTCGCGGGATAGGGTTGTCTATGAAACATGTGTGAGTGGCTTCAGCTTCATCTAGAGCCGGATTCAGATCATACCTCGAGGTCGCTTGGAGCGGTTCACATCAAGAACCATATCAACAGTCTCCTCCATCTCGAGAACGCAATGGCCTTCGGCATCACACTTGGGACGCACGTCAATTGCCATGCTCTGGTAAGAAGCATCAAACAGCTTGTGTCCATCCAGCAAACTAGCAATGCCGGCCTTGCCCTTGCACGGTAGCAATTTCAAGAACGGTGTTAGGTTCTCTGTACAGACAACCTCATGGGGTAGGACTCCGTGGAGCAATCGCGTATTGGCGAGCGTAGTGTTCGGGTGGTCACCTTCGGGCTGGAAGGACATGACGGGTCGAATGGTCCTCGTCTCGTCGATGAAGTTGAGACTGGCGCAGAACAGACCAGAAAGCGCATTCGTCAGCGTCAACCACTTCTCATCGGCCTCTTCGTCGGTCTCAGCATCCAACCAAGCCCACAGCTCGACGCCAGTGCCGCCCTCGCGCGTGCCATCCCACGGACGGGCGCCCCAGCGCTCGGCGTCCCAGCGACCGAGGGAGAAGCGCAGGTGCAGCTCGCGGGTGCCCGCATACTGCAGGATCTGGCCGAGCGAGCGCGGGAACAGGCGGAAGTTGTGCGCCTCGAAGTCCTCGATGGAGGTGCTGGCGCGGAAGTTGAAGCTGGCGAGGAGCGCGGATAGGGGCAGCGGACGCAGCGTCAGCTGCTCGTGGTAGTCGGAGTCGGAAGCGGCGGCGAGGCCAAGCCCGTGGGCAATGGCCAGGAAGAGGATCACCAGGAACTGTCGCATCGTGGCGGCGGAAGGGAAAAAAGAGGCTACAAGATGGGTGTGAGATCCGGCTGGATTTCACATCTCACCAAGGACGTGCCGGAGATCGTTTGGGGAAGCTGTACTAGCACGATCTGGCTCTGGATACGTACCCTGCATGGAGGAGCATCGCGGCGCGCCGGGTCCAGCTTCGGGCGGTGGGCGGCGGCAGAAATATATCCATGCTTCGCGACTGCGGGCGACAATACTCCTTCACAAGGCGGCCGAGCCTCGAATTCAAGCCCCGCCAGTCTCGATTCCTCTCCCTCCGCAACTCGACTCGCACGCACTCCACCATGGCCGCCGAACAGAGGAAGCTGCTCGAGCAGCTCATGGGCGCCTCGTCGTCGTCGCGCGCCGCCCAGCTCTCCATGACGGACCCGAAAGTCTGCCGGTCGTACCTCGCCGGCACCTGTCCGCACGACCTCTTCACCAACACCAAGCAGGACATCGGCCCGTGTCCCAAGGTGCACTCCGAGGGCATCAAGGCCGAGTACGAGGCGCTGGGTGACCGCGAGAAGCAAAAGTTCGGCTTCGAGTACGACTACATGCGCGACCTGCAAAAGTACATTGACGAGTGCAACCGCCGCATCGACGCTGCGCAGCGGAGGCTGGAGAAGACGCCTGACGAGATTCGTCAAACCAATGTTCTGGTATGGAACGAGTCCTTGCCCACTCTTGTTTCGCCCGTTACTAACAATTCGCACAGCTCAAGGGCATCTCAGAACTCTCCTCGTCCATCAGCAACGGCCTCCTCGAAGTCGAGATCCTCGGCTCCATGTCCGAAGTCTCGCGCGCCCAAGACGAGCTCTTCCGCGTGCGCCAGGCCTCGCAGGCCAAGCTCGACCGCGAGAAGGAGCTCAAGGCGCTCTCAGACACGTCCGGTCCCTCGGGCCACCAGAAGCTGCAGGTCTGCGACGTCTGCGGCGCCTACCTCAGCCGGCTCGACAACGACCGCCGCCTCGCCGACCACTTCTACGGCAAGATGCACCTGGGCTACGCGCAGATGCGCAAGACGTACGAGGCCTTCCCCAAGGAGATGAAGGGCCGCCCGCGCCCGGCCATGGACGACGACGGCTCTGGCATGGGAGGCCACCGCGGACCTAGAGGGCCCGGGGGGTACAGGGGCGGCAGAGGCGGCAGGGGATATCGCGGCGGGTGGTAATTGCGACTTCCTGCGCGAGGGCATGTAAAGTAACTTCTTGTCTGGTTCCGCATCGGCATTTTGGGAGGCGTTTGGGCGCTTTTTGTAACACGCAAAATCTGGCAATTCAGCGTGGTGATCGGGATGGATGGCCAAGCTTTGGGGGAAATACCCTTTTTTTTCTTTCTTAAAAAAAAGACTAGACAGGCCCGAGAGGTCGGGTAGCATTTAAAAGAAAGAGGACTCGTCAATCTCGCTTTGGGTTTACTGTCTATGCTATGCTGGCCTAATACAATTTTCCAACCGTATGCTCGTCCCGTGCGATGAATATATTTAACCCCTAGAGCGTGCTTCGTATTACATCCTTCTCTTGTGTATACTGAGCCGGGCACCGAAGTTCGATCCTCGCTTCGTTCCTCTGCGTCCTCAGCAGGTCTGGTATCACGCCTTGTTCTTCTGGATCTCGTCAAAGGCCTCCATCTCGTCGTCCCACTTGCCGACGTTTGGCGGCGACAACGGCGGCGGCGGCGGGAGCGCCACGATAACCTCGGGCTTCGGCGGCACGTTGACTTCGGGCTTCTTCACGCCCTCGGTCGGCAGCGCGGGGAAGTCGTCGGCGGCGGGGATTGCCTGCTTGGCCGGGGCCTGGTTATTGGGTCCGCCCTCGTGGCCGCCTCGTCCTCCGCGACCTCCCCTGCCGCCGCGACCTCGGCCGCCTCGCCCCCGTCCTCGGTGCCGCTCATCCAGGAATCGATCCACGTCGTGTTCCTCTCCTTCCTTGGAGGCGTAGCGACTGGCACCAAGCCCACCGCCGCTCTTGGAGCCCCTGATGCCGCCATTGGCGCCCCTGAATCCTCGTCTGGCCTCCTCCTCTTCCTGGGCTTCCTTGCCCTCGTCCCAGCCGCCCTCTTTGTTGCCCATCGCCTTGAGCTTCCTCTCCCTGTTTTTGGCTCGCTCATCCTCCATCTTCTTGCGGTCCTCGTCGCCTCGTCGCCGCCGCTCAGCCTCTTCGGCGCGACGCTTGCGCGCCTCCTGCATGCCGCGGGCGTAGGCTTCGGCGTGGTCCTTCTCGTCCTGCTCGGCCTTCTCGAACTTGCGCGCCTTCTCCGCCGACAGCAGCTTCATCTGCTCCATCTTGGCGGCCAGCTCTGTGTCCGTCAGCTTCTGCCGCGGGTTGGCGCCGGACCCGAGGCGCGAGTTGGGGTTGGCGGCCGTGTTCTGGGCCGCATGGCTGGTCTTCTCGCGGGGCGCCGTGGGAGCATTGGGCGGCGCGTTGGACGGTTGTTGCTGCGGTTGGCGGGGAGGCTTCGGGCTCGGGGCGGGCTTGACGGCGGGCTTGTCGACGGGCTTCTCGGTGGGTTTATCGGCGAATCGGGACGACGAGAGCGTCTTAGGCGGCGGTAATGAGCTCTTGGTCGGCTGCGATGGCGCGGGCTTTTCCACAGCTACAGGCTCCTGTACGGGGGCTGGCAACTCTGGTTCAGGCGCCGGCTGAGGTGCTGGCACCGGGGTGGCGACAGCGGGAGTGACGACGGTCTCGCTCTCAACAGGCTCGAAGTCGTCGTAGAAGAGGTCATCGTCGGTGCGGCCTCCAAACTGGTCATCCATGGCGGGCAGCAGGTTCCGGGAGCAAGTTCAAGCCGATAATATATAGCAATTAATCCCCAGCAAGCGAGCCAAGGTATATCATGCAGCAATGTCGTATTCAGAGGGCGGCAGGCAGAGAGGTTGACGCCGAAGAATCGGTGGCAATGCTCGTCGATGGAGCTTCTTGCAAGGTGCTTCTTGCAAGGTACCTACACCGATACCCCGCCACAGTCATTTCCGGTCATGGGGCAGCGCGTACCTGGAAGTGGGGGAGAGGTACAGAGCCTGGGCGGTGGCGGGTGGTGGCTGGAGCGCGCGGCTAATACTCGGATGAGTTGGTGGGCTGCTGCCACAGTGTGAGTTGCGCTTGCACATCTCCAGCACGCTAGGTCGGTCGGTGAGTCTCGGTGAGCATCCCACAATTCAGCCTAGCACAACTTGACACGGGATAACTTGCTCGTCAAGGAGTTGGTCCGATATGTTTCATTAGGGTATTGAACTATTTGGGGGGTTGAAAGGGCAAGTATCGCTCAGGTAGAATCCATCATCCCATCAAGTCCCGACAGTCTCCCCGTCTTAATCACTCGTCTCCTCTGCCAGCCCGCAGCTCACTCAGTCTCTCCATCACCACCCTCCTCAGCTCATCCTCGCTCCGCACAAACGGCGCCTTGAACTTCCTGCAAACCGCCTCCACGTAGCCCTTCTTGCAATACCCGTCCAGCGCGCACGCAATCAGCTTCCCCGTCCGCGAAGCCATGCCCATCTCGGCCAAGCTGACGGGCGCGGCCGTGACGCCATGGAACAGCACCACGATGATGTCGGCCGTGTCCTGCATGTCGAGCTCCCACTGGATCTGGTCCGCCCAGCGCGTGTCGGAGAAGTCTTCTCGCCATGTCAAGTCCCAGTCGTCGCGTTTCGGGTCGAAGATGGTGACGGCCTGGTCGGCGAGTCCTTTGTTCAGCGCCTCGCGCCAATCGGGTTCCCCCGTGTCGCTGGCGGTCCCTCCGAGGAAGATGGACAGGCGATGCGTCTGCTGCGGCCGCGCAGGGGCTCTGATAACTTGCGCTTGAGACGCCATTGATTGAATTTTCGTTTGGTGCTTTTTGTTTTGTTTGCGCTGTTTGAATGAATAGGCACACAATGCTGTTCTTTTATGATGCGAGAGCGAAGCTGCTGTCAGAGGTCTCCGAGCTGAAAGCCTCAAGTCTGCCTTCTCACACAAGGCGCATTTAGCCAGCCAAGCCACTAACATTCTAATTGGCCAAGCATACCAACAAAAAGCCCAGTATGGTAGTGATTCGGTCATGCCGCATCAGTCAGTCATCTTTACTATTTCTAGTCACCCTCTCACTAACATTAGCTTTATCCATTTCCGCTGACGTGAATGCCCGCCACTTGGACTCATCTTCCACTTGTTAGGCAGTCTCTTGGCCCGTGGTCCTTCTGATGTGTCTCAATCCTGCCTTTTGATCCCGTGTATTGTAAACATGCACTCCAACCTGCTGACTATTGTTTGCTGTATCTATTTCCCTCTGTCACCGTCGTGTGTTCCAATCAGCTGACAACATGAGTCAATTCATAAATACACACAATAGCAAAATGACATTGAATCATGGCCACAATGCTAGGGGGAAACGGGGAGCTATTGCAACGTCCAAAACAACAATGCGCAAACAATACGCACTCTGTCCCCATTTTATTCAATCACTGCTTCGCAAACTTCAAAGTTCAGATCTGTGACTCGCCGTTGTCCTGGTCTCTGGTTGAGCCGAGATGAGGATTTAATCATGTCATCCATTCCCTCCAGACCACCAACTAACTCAGATCTATAAACTTCCCAGGCATCCCAGCAACGACCATGCCCAAATCAATGAAAATCTGGCAAGTAAAGGCGATCAAAAACGGCCGACGGCCACTACCAGAGGAACCAGGTCAGCGTCCATGGATACCAGAGACATCTGAGGACACACCATGTCATCCCCCCGAGGCATCTTTGGCCCAGGCGGTAGCCGCGGTACGTCTACTCCAGAGCTCTCCCCTGCATCCTGTGCCTGACATATCTAATCTCCATGACTAGCCTTATCAAAAGCTCGCTACGAACGGCTCCACGGGCTCTCCCTGGACAGACCAAGAAGTTGCCCTTCTGGTAAATCTCAAGCATCAAAATTTTGGATGGGTGTGTATACAGGTAAGTTTTGATCCCCAGTGACGGGCTTTCGAAATTTCAATCACTAACCACGCGCTTCTCTCCAGCGCTATTTTCCCAACCGACCCATCGACGGTATCAAGCAGAAGTGGTTCAAGCAGGCCCAGCTAGCGCGAAAGACCATGTCGAATTAGAATAAATACACAGAAGGCCCCAGCTGGAAAAGGACCACAACACTGAAGTGCAGGCCTAGCCTAAGCACCGCTTCACTATTTCTTTAATAAACCGAGATCTAAGATTTAGTGTATCAAATTGCCTGGGGTGTAGCCGAAGTGACCGGTACTTACCTATGTGCGAGTAGCAATACTCAGAAGATATTACGTCGATTTTCATCTAATAGGCAATCAAGAATGAAACAAATATTTCTATTGTGAATGTAAGCTAATAATTGATACACTCCATGGTTGCAGGATCTCGGGAATTTTTTTTATTTTTTTTATTTTTTTTAAAAAAAAACGTGTTTGCGAGCATCTAGTCATGGCCGATCGGTAAATGATAGTTCACCCTCGTAGGTTAGATTATGCTAACCACACTATCTTAGGGACTACACGCCATCAAAATTCCCCGAGACCTTTCTTCTGACACTGGCAATAAGTTCGTCTCTCCAACTTGGTAATCAGCGCAAGCCGGCTGCGTTGGGCGGGTCACACCCTCGGCGTCACCTAGCGCTCCCCTTACCCTATAGCCTCGACGACAAGCGCTTAGGTATTCGTGAGAAACCACCTCACAAGTTATGTCGATGAAGGAAAATGAAGGAAAATGACAAGACTAGCACCTTTATGAAGAGATATTCGCCAGCAGAAAATTTGCCGCTCATTGAGAAAATAGCTGCGATGAATAAAGCCGCGAGGGAGGTTAAATATCAAACTTACCTCGCCTGCGTATTTGACGTGATGCTCTCTCTCACCGACACGGCCTGCATGTACCCTCGCAAGATAATATCTGCTCTTGCCTTCAAGGTGCAAGTCGTTTTTCCCAACCTTTTCATGCCTCGGCTTCCCATTCTTCAAGGATTTGAGATTTCTCACCAATTCTCAAAGCATCCATGTTGTGGTCAAAATCTTTGTTAACCAGCTCCAGTGCTGACTTCCCGCGAATCAATCGACCGAAACGTCGTGATTGCCAGGAGTTTGTCCAAGCTTTTTCAAGCTATGTTAAGACATTCAAATCCGCTGCGCTGGTGCTGATGAGAATTTTGTATTGCTCCTGGATTATCCCTCAATAATACGCAGACTTGCCGTCCACGACGACAGAACTAGCCTCTTACAAATATACGTGCAACTCGCCAGAAATTGCAACCATGAGCGTTGTTCTTGAGAAAACAGCAAAATGATATCGTCGAAGGATGATTACATTCCTGGTGATTGCTGCGTCTCCTCCCAATGTGCTGAAGTCGTGGATATAGTGTTGTCTGGGACGTAGGTGGCATGCCAAGCCTGACCTAGGGCGTCAATAGTAAAGCGGTTGATTTCGACCTCCCGGGGAACGCTAGATCGCTTCCAATTGACGAATTTACCAAGAGAAGGGCCAACTAGAAACACCACCACTCAAGGGTATCAGCGGAGGTGTTGTTAACAAAAGGATCGATGTATACTTGCCATCCCAATTGTCTCCTCAGAATCTTCTTATGCATTAGTCATCGATCTGCGTCACACTTCCAGCCAATTGGGGAGTGTATAGTCAAGTTTACCCGGACAAATCAACAGCCCAAGCTCGCTGAGGTAATTTCAGTAAGGCTGTGCTTGTAAGATCATGTTTTGAGTCTCTGCCTAATACACTCCTTTGAGTCAGATCCCTCTATATCCGACTTCTTAAAAGTAAATATCAGTTACTCTCTCCCACTCTACGAACCTCACTCAGATTTGCCGGAGAAAATGACACTAGACAAGACCATCCACCAAAGCGTCCAGACGGGCCGGTGGACAGACCATAATGCACATAGTGGGAGCCTATTCTGCTAGTCTCATTGATGCTATAGTTCAACACTAACGTTATGCTACGCTCTCTTCAGGAATGTGGTGGTTGATGGATGACTACCATGCGGCTTTATTGACATCTCTCATTGCCGTCTGGCTCTCGTTCGCGTGGAAAAGCGTTTTTCGCATTGCTAAATACTTTATCGTCATCTCGCTACGACAGATTCCTGCCAACTCGGACGTTCAAGAGAATCAAGAGGGACAACCTCTCCTCCCAACCCGTGATGGCGAAACTGGAACAACAACGCCTCAGAATGTCACCGAGGTTCTTGAAAGATCTGATGGAGGTGCCAAGTTGATAAAACATATCGAAAAGTACGTCAGCCAAAGACGAAGCCGCCACAAAACGGTATCGATCGTATTCGGCCTATTCTTCTTCGCAATGTTTCTCGGCTGGGTCATCTTTGGTATCTACTCCGCCATGATCAAAACCGACAATGCAGCTTTGTGGGCTTCTAACCACTGTGGCATCTTCGTGTTTGATGCAGACCACGCCGGTGAAGGAGCTGCCACTCGCGCTGACGTTCGCGGCCGGAACAAGGAATCGCGAGCTGGAGAGTACGCCAAGAGTTGCTACCAGCTCCCGGAGGACTCAATACTTCAAACCAAAGACTGCGGCTTCTTCTATCAGCCTTTTATTCCATTCACTAACAAGACTACCTACGAATGCCCATTCCGGGACCCCAAGATTTGCGCACCAGACACTCAAGCCATCACCTTCGACACGGGACTTGTGGACGCCAGTCGCATAGGTGTCAACGACCCGATCACCTACAAGTTCAGTCGATCTACAACGTGTGTTCCTTTGAATAACGACTACCCGTACGTACAGAGAGAGGATAGAAATGGTACCCCAACTTTTACCTATCACTACGGAGAGATTGTCGATGAAGATGGTAGCACAAATTACACTTTTTCCAGTGCTGGAGATCCTTTCGATATGTTGGCACCAGCGTACAACGTCAGGTAAGCCAACTAGTGAAGACCGATTATTACTCACTGTGAATTTGTTCTAATGGGAACACTTCAGCGCGTACGCGACTTCATGGTATCCCGAATACGACTATTGGAAGCCAAGGCCGGAACTCACTCCACCTGAGAACAGTACTCTCACTTTGTTGTTCATCTCCGCCCTTCATATCTTATATCTCGACTCGAGCTCTGATCCGATCTTTGGCGCTGACGAAAAGTATCTCTTTGAGGGAGAGCCAAGGCCCTGGTGGTATAAGTCTGATCCCCGATCTGGAGTCCTTGCCTGCATCGATTATCACCAGCTTTGCAGCCCCGATGGCAAAAGCTGCTGGTCCGTCACAGAGGATCGCGAGAACCTTCCCCCTGGATATTGGCTTATGAGACTCTCAATGGAGGCAGCGTCGAACATCTATGACTCCATTGTGGGACGTCTTGGATCCGCTCTCATTGCCCAAGAGAGAGTTTCCCAGTCTACCTCGGATGGTCTTCGCAATGACCATTGGAAGCTCGAGGCTGCTCGACTCTTCGCCACGTCCTTGGCCCGGATCCAATATGAGGCATGGAGTATCGCCAGCGGGGAAGACAGAAGGGAGGAAGGCTTCGTCGACGTGACTCCAGATGAAGCGGGGGATTTGTGCGGCATTTTCAAGTTTAAGAGCGTTGGGTATGAGAACATCGATGTGCTTTGGCTTGTCATCCTTTCGCTGCTGTCCCCCTTGCTCTGGATTCTCAGTCAGGAAGTACGAGACGTCCGGGACAGACGGGATTGGGCTTGGGCCTTTATGAAGGATCTCTATTCAGGACAGCGTGAGAACGGACAACAAGACGAAGAGAGAAACTCAGATGTTGAGAACAATCCTTGGACTGAAGATGAAGAGCGACCCAATCTGGCATCAGAGAACCAACCAGGACAACAAGAAACAGGTGATGACACAGGGGAGAATCGTTTGGGTGGTCCAGATGACGACATTTTGGTTCTCTACTTTATCATTTGCCGCATATGGACTTTTCTGTTCACCTCCTTCAGCTGTATTGTGGATGTCGTCAAGTCAATATGGCAAGGTCTCCCAAAGCTGCGAGGCGATTAGGATGTAACGAGTTTGGGACTAGATGGAAGCCTTATGAATCATGATCGAGAATACAAAAGGGTAAAGGCGAAATATAACTTTGGGTATCTGATATAAAATTGTTCATGATTCTTTATTATTTGTCGTTGATCAATCGCACAAAGTTCCTTCAAGATGCAGTCCCTTTTTTACCGCCTTCCCAATAATTTATACGAATAGCCTTAGATTCCTCACAACTCAGCGCCTCGATTCCTTCCCTGAAATTTTGACTCTTATCAGCTTATTATTTGTTGAAATTATGACGAGCCAAGGCACCCACCTGGAATAGTTTTTCTTGAGTCGTACCTCAGCATCACCACGCCAACTCCCGAGACCACCATATATCCAGTGTTTCTCTAAGCATACGCTGGGCGGTTGAATCGGTCTTGGTTGTGGTTAAGCCGGCGTCGATTCCTAGCTAGTCGCCGCCGATAATCTTCATCATCCTGCTCGGCTTCAATCGGGCTGCACGAAATAAGTTCATGGGAGCAATTCAATACGAGAAGGGCACTGTTACCGAGTCGCTACCGCGTAAGACGCGTTTTCGTCTTGGGTGGAAGGGAGATCATTAGATTCTTGGTCGGCGGAAATTTCTTCTGATTGGTAATAGCTATGTTGATACGCTTGGGGATTTGCACGGGTAGAGTGAATTGCGTTGGCGTAGTGGTATTGATACCCGTGGGGATTTGGATCAGTAATTTGAGTCGAATTGACATAACCATAGGGATATCCAGGAAGATTTGGGTTGGTAGGTGGACCTGAGCTACCGTGGATATGTTGATACCCGTGGAGAGTTGAATCGGCAGGTTGAGTCGAGTTGGCATGGCTATAATCAGGGGTGACATCTGGGTACACTTGGTAGTTATCGCCGGCTTCGTTCTCGGCCTCAGCCTCATGCCCGCGGTAAGTTTCGTGATTTTCCCCAGATTGTGACGTTGAAAGAAAGCTTGAAAGAATTAGCTAGACACCCTGTGTAATTACGTAGCCATAACATAGAAAGTAAGCTACCAGTTATTTGACGAGTCATGCCCGGCAGAGGATGAAGGTTCTGAATAAAAGGCTTGGGTGTCTTCGTCTGGCCGGCTACCGTATGAATGCGTTATTTCGTCCGGAGCTTCATCACCACCAACATACATATCCTCAGGATCGGTGACCGTATGTCTAGTACGGTTAGATCGGTGAGTATGACTACGCGACTGTGATGGGCGGACTGCTTTTCTCCGTTTCTCTGATTTCCGTCGAGCTGAATCGGCCTTCAACCTGTCGATGTGCTCGTTCGTTAGGCTGTTGTAGGCTGTGATCTTGTAGATCTTGATGCTGCGGCCGAACGGATCTAATTGCCTGTCACGGTGGACTTCGGCTTCATCGCCAAGATAGGCACGAATATCGGTCTTGATAACATCATAATTGATATCGTCCCTTGGGATAGAAAACTCTTGACGCAAGGGGTTTGTTGAGGGAGGGGTAGAATAACTTGGATAAGCCATGTTGAGGGTAAGGGTCAATTTTAGGTCGTGATGCTCTGCTGGCCAGAATGCTGAGTCATTCTATCAAAAGGATTATAGTCGAGGTGCCATATATGCGCACTCGACATACCAATTAAGTACAGTGTAGGGTACTCGCCTATGCTTGACGTCACTATGCCCTTAGCTGATCACAAGACGGGGAGCCTGACGGGCGGACGAGCAAGGCTCTGTGTGGGTGCAGTAAGGCTCACGGTATCGGACTGGCTTTCTAAAGAGGCCAGGGATGGTTACTCGAGAATAACCCGATCTCCACTGAAAGAAAATCAGCAAGAAAATCAGCAAGGATGATATCGAGAAATGAGGGATTTTTGACTGGGAATCGGAGAAGAGGCGGTGATCTGACAAGAGGCAATGTGTGGTTCGCGACCCATACCTCTTTCGTCTGATATGTCTTGCTTGAGGCGCTGTGGCTTATGCATATATGCTTACATAATGGGTCTTATTTGCACCGGGCGCGGTGCGGCCCTTGTTTGCATCGCCACATTGCCCCTTGAACTCGGCCTGATGAGGTTCTGGGAATGAGAGATATGAACTGACTTGACCAGAAAGGATGGAGAAGAAAGTCGTCTCAAGGCTCCTCTGCCCAAATTTGGTTAGTCTAGGATAGCTGTGCGACTGCTTAGTCACCCATGACGGCGGCTAAAAACAACTGATGAGCCAATCAGGCCATTTACCGTTGGTGGCACTCCAAGTTCATCTTATTCCTTCTCATATCTCCATCCTCAATGTCAACGGTTCCTCATATTCTCGCACTCGCTAGATCAGAGCGGACGGCCCCCTTGCCATGTCTCTTAGCGCTCACTCCTCCAACCCGGACGAGGATCTCAACCTAAACTCGGCTGAGAACGGAGACGAGGAAGCACTGCGGACATCGTTGGAGAATAATGATGGCCCCCCTGGCATGTCTCTTACCGCTCAATTCTCTAACCCAGACGAATCTCGCATCCTAGACTCGGCCGAGAACGGAGATGAGGAAACAGTGCGGACATTGTTGGAGAAGAATGACGGCCTCGTCTGGACAAAGGCTCCAATCACGGGCAACACGCCACTTCATCTGGCTGCCAGCCACAACTACGAGGGGCTAGTGCTCATACTGCTCGAATGGGGAGCCAACCCGGAAGCAGCCAACAAGGAAGGCTGGAAGCCCTTGGCCATCGCTGCGAGGAATGGCCTCTCGTTTCTGACGATTGCTCAGCTTCTGCTCGAGTATGGAGCCAACGTTGAGTCGAGGAATGGCCGCCTCAAACAATCTGCTCTTCACCTCTGCGCCGAGACGGGGTTTTGCGAGTTGGCTCGGATTCTGCTGGATCACGGAGCTCAAGTGGACATCAGGGACTCGCATTCCCAGACACCGCTATTCAAGGCTGTTGCTGAGGGAAAGCTGGACATAATCAAACTGTTACTGGAATACGGAGCGATAAAGGATATCCAAAATGACCAAGGTGTTTCGCCAGAGGTTCTTGCAGCTGAGAATGAAGACATCCTGAGACTTCTACGGACTCCTCAGCTTCTTCATGGACCGAGAATATCAGACCAGGGACGGACGCCCAGGGCAGGAAAGGCGCAGACACTGATTGCCAAGATTCCTCCACCTTTCGATGATCAAGCTAAGATGAGGGCTTGTTACGCCTTCAAGGCTACGGTGGTCGACTTTCATCTTGGTGAGTTGGAGCAGCGCATACAAAAGACTGTTCCTCTTTACCAGGTCATTTATGGAGAGGGAGCAAACTCCATTATGAAGACTGCCAGGCAGGGGCAGATTCAGACTGAGCCGTCATTTCGGTGGTATCATCTCCCTGCTAATAATGTGAGTGATATCGACTTGAGCGAGTGTGTGATGAAGGCTGACCGAGTTGCAGATGGAATGGATTGAGGTATGGGTATCCCTAGTTGGTTGTTCCTTTTCGGTATCCGGATCTTGCCTGTTCTTATCAAGAGGGTCCAACAATGAAATTAAAGATTTAAGTCATGCTACATTACTAACACCTTCTCACCGCAAACAGGCACTGATGCGAAGGCATTTCGCTGAACGAAGCCCCAGGACGGCACAGTACACAAAAGAGTTTGCCAGAGACCTCGGCATAGGTCGAACACGCGATGAGCATCATTTAATGTTTACCTCGAAAGGATCATTTGTCCGACCATTCTGTCGAGAAGTCAAGGTATGCCAAGTTCGAGAGCGGTGTCTGAAATTGAACGAGACTGACAACAATCTACTTTGGCAATAAAGACTGAGCGTGACGCAATGAATGGGCGGTACATTGCAGCATTTGTATGGCTTCGACTGTCTAGTTGGACTTTGAATGCTAAGAGCGAATAGGTCCCCTACCTACACTATGAAAAACATCGCGATTTCCAAGCCATGGCCGACACAGTCGCCGAAGCCATTGATGCTTGGCCTGACATGAGCGATGGGACCACAGGCATGATCAGAGATGGCGAGGGATCGGTGAAATCCAAGAAGAAACGTCCCTCGAAGCATACTGAAAAGCCTGGTGGGTAGCTCACCGAAAAATTGGAAATATACTTGTAAGCTATGCTGACATTAACTTCGCAGCCTCGGCACGATACAAACCGGGTCCGCCTGGCACTCAACAGAAGAAGAAGAGGACAAAGGACAACAAAAATGGACGCCCAACGAGCGACAATGCCAGCATTGACACATCGTATAAGGGCATTCCTCCGGGCATTCTACACAAAATGCTGATCCAGGGCTACTTAAAATCTGGAGCAGGCGGTGAAGTACCGCCACTGCAAATTCGACGCACTTTGGACCATTACTTTTACAGCCATCTGGACAACACTTCGAAGAGGGACAGTGATCAAGTGGTGCAGCGATACACATCCAAAATCATGGACATGGAGCCGAAGATGTTCATGGTGGATCAGCTCTGGCTTTGGATCCTGGATAATGGTGAGTGCCCGTGATGAAACTCTTGTGCCTGCATTAATGCCGTAATTTCTAGACACAGTTATCAGTTGCTGTCCAATGAGATGGGATTCTTGGGAAACAGACCCCCAAGCCAAACCAAAGTCGAATACCCGTCCTGGTGATCCTTCAGGTAACAGGCCAATGACGGGGGAGGACTTTGCGGTCCGTGAGAACGACCCCCTCAACATTTATCAAGCCATTGCCGAATACATGAGCAAAATTAGACGAGACTCCATCCAGAATGTCGAGGATTTATGTCGCATCATCACATCGTCGTGTCTCAATGCGTTTGACCCTCACAGGGTGCCAGAAGAGTTTCATTTCTTCGATTTCATGGAGAGGTCTATAGGTGATGTAGTGAGTACGAGGTTCACGAAGTTGGAGCTACGCTAATTCCCTCTTGAGATTGAGCAAACGACTGAACGATTCGAAGAATTCCAAGTAATGTTGGACACCGCCGCGGCAACAAATGATCTCCTCTCCGCCGTGAGCATTCGGATCGAGGCGGAGACTAACCTTTTAGTCGAGATTGAGGACATTAGAGATGAATTAGGCATCCTAAGATTGGTCATTGAAGACCAGAAATTTGTCATTGACGACCTAGAAAAGATCCTCTCCCCAGACTCAGATGAGGCATTCCATCCGGCCCATGTTCGGAAGGATCACATTCTCAAAGACAATCGTGTTCTAGAGAGCCATTTTGCTCGAATCAAGAGGATGGAGGGCCTGACAGCAAGGGCTATTCAATCTGTAAGACACTCCCAACTTATCCTTTTATGCCGTCCCACCGGCATTCTGTCCCACACCCGTCACACTCACATCTTCTATGGTTTGCTAACATTGCTAGCTTCGCTCACTTCTCAAGCTGAAGCAACAACATGCCAGCCTCTCAGAAGCACATTCTGCTCGCAGACTGGCCGAGTACAACACCGACCAAGCTCGTCTTGCTACTTCCTACAACAAGCTAGTTGCCGATCAACTCACAATGGCGGGAAAGCAAGCGGAGCAAACGGCCAAGCAGGCCAACGTGCTTCTCCTATTCACCGTCGTCACTGCAGTCTTTGTATGTCCGCCTGCGATTTTGCTTGGTTGCCCGTATACTGACGCCGCTAGCTTCCTTTATCCTTCATGACGTCGTTCTTCACCATTGAGATAGCCTCATTTCCCGTCAATGAAAGCGGCAAGATGGCCATGTCCTATGTTTTACCCATCATTCGTACGTGGTTTTGGTGCGTCTCTTGCTGTTGGTTTATACTAACGATCGCAGTGTCCGTATCAGCCGGCGTGTCCATACCGTTTATCCTGATTGCATTCAACCTTGATAAGGTGGCGGCGTGGCCTCGAAAATTTTACGACGCCATCAAGGATGGATACGAAATCACGACTTTCATGACAATAGTCTGTTTGGTTATTTTCATCTCTCTTGCCGTCGTTCTCTCACAGCCGCTTGCTGCGCCGATTAAGGGCAGCATAGGCGCTACTCTAGGACTGCTGATCAGTGTGGTTCTGATTGCTATACTCATCTGGAAGAAGGGGCGACATTGGCTCTGAGCTGGCATGTTTGACTAGATATGCATATCTGACGGGGGCTTATACATTTCCTCCAATAAAGTTCAAGTGATACCTCTGTAACTGTGACTATGCGTCATAACTCATAACTCTCATCAGATATCGTTTCTGCATAACCCCGAGGCACGTTCGTTTGCTGCCTCCATCGGTCTACCCGCACAGCAGTGTCGTAATACCTAGGAGGATACGCCATGCCCCGCTGTTGTCCAGCAAAGTAAAACATCCTGTTGAGCGCTGCCTGGTTCACATGCTGCGCCATAGGCGGTATATTCTGCGTATTATAAAGAGGCATGGTCTGTTGCCTCTGTTGGCCTTCGACATTGTCACTGGGGCTGCTGTCGAATTCAGATGCATCACTATCGGTCGACGTGATCTCGCTGGGCAATTCCCAGCCCACGGGATGATTGGAGTGAAAAAGGGCTCCCATGAGAGTCAACAAGAAACCACAGGCGACGAGCAGGAAACTAAGCCAGCCTAAAGCCAGGGCAGTCGTGCCAGTTTGGTACTTGACGGCTCCAAATGTGAGGTCCGTTGCCAACGAAGCCGATGCACCCGCGAGATGCTGCCATATTGCGGCGGTGAGGGCTGCAAAGCTGCCGACTATTAGACAGCTCACAGACAATACCCCCACCGCATGGGAGTGTCTCTGCGAGTGGTTCAAGAATCTTGTGGTCCAGCTGCCACCTTCGGCCCATTGCTCCTGGTTAGGAGGATACAAGATGCCCATGATGACGGCTGCCAGGACAAGGATAATAGTGACAAACCTGAGTAGTTAGACCATGATCTAATGATTGGTACTTAAGGCTTACATAAAGGCAGAGGTGATGGCCTCGGACTGAAACTTTTCTCCGATCCATAGCAAATTAAGAGGATCCGTCTGGTTGTCCGCCCGAAGAGACTGGGCTAGATTCGAGACGTTAGAGTCGCATATCCAGTTTCTTGCACTTGTCAATACGCAGAGAGCGAAGTAGGCAACTCTGACTTCGACAATTTTTGACGTGTCGTTGAGTGGGTTTGTGAATGCGCCATACAGGGTCTCGTTGACTGAGGAAGTCTGCAGCGTGCGACTATTGGTATTGTAGGATAATGATAGGATGTATATGTCGCGGAGAGAGGGTGCTGATATCGCGCAGCCAGCGAGGAGAGTACCTTCGAGCACGGGTGAATACGAAGATGAGACGAGTAATGCTTGTGGTGAGTCCTTACTGAGCGGTACAAGAGCAATGATAAATGAAAATTCTTGTAAAAGGTTAATTTTTGACGTTAGAACCCGTAGAATTCCTACTCGATGTGGATAGTGACGTGACCCTTCTGCACGATGGTCAGTAAGAACGTTATGATGCAGACGCTGCGATGCATTCACCTGCACTTGAAGAATCGGACGGATTTCCAGATGCTGCGGCCATGTTTAATCGATCTTGCAGTGAATGACTGAAGGCGATTTATTTGGACGATAAGGACATCGCTGGATAGCTGCTGTCGCGCGGCATGCTTCGTCTTGGCCTGGTGTCCCCTCACGATTATTTGCGTTGAGAGATTCGCAATCAAGCACCGAGAGAGCTGAACGAAGCAAGCGGGTCTAGACGCACGTGATGATTGATTATGTCAGACAAGGAGGCTGGTTACGCGAGGTGTTTATCTTGTTGGCTCTGACTATTGGCTCCTTAACCGCCCAACCCTTGTCATTTCCAGGGTCTCTGGACCATTTTTCGATTCCACACAGATCAGACGAGGGACATACGGACAGGGCGGAGGAATCTTCCTTCATTCTGTGTCTACACGCTCATCTGCAGAATGTCTGGACGTGGCACGGGAAGCCACTCGGGCTCTCGTCCCGCCAGTCATAGATCTACCTTGCCGAATACTGGAGCGCAGAGGCAGAGCCGAGAACGCCCTCAGCCGAGTGGCCACGCGCAGACGACAAGCAAATCAACAACTTCTACTAGCCGTAAGTTATGTTATCTAGAGGGTTGGTCTGTATGCCCTGTTAACCAACAGCTGCAGCATCGGTCTCTCGGTTCCGGACCGGCTTTTATAGATTCATCCCGTTTATCGGATACCACCATGTGCTCATGTTCCTTTTGTTGCTGCCCATTGTCTTCATGTGTAGGTATCCACAATGTCTCTTCGCTACGCTGCTAATGTTATGTAGCCATAGTTATAGCAGGCTGCGCAGAGATAGGTGGTATCCGAAGTGTACACCTTGCATCCTTTTCCTACCGCCAACATCCCCCAGCCTATAAGACCGATGGATCGTTCATGAACGAAAGCATCCAAGATGTCGTGTTTAATTGGACAGTCAGGTCAACAGACGCCGTGCGTGTGGAAGCGGTGCGGGCGGGATACTTGCGCATCTGCGTGAAACTCGAACAAATAGGCTGGCACTGCGGACTCAAGGGTTCGACAGTACCAAACGTGGAGGTCTTTGATCCATTGCAACTGATTCAAATTGGCCATCATTTTCGCACGCAGATGGTGACATGTGGTCAAATGTGAGCTCTCTCAACATCCCCTTTCATATTTACCCATCTGCTAATTGCGCAGAATCATCTACCTCATCCTTGCCGCCGTCACGTTTGTCCTTCTGGCCAGATTCCCCGGCTGGCACGAGGAAGAAGACCCGGGAGGCAGCGTGATCAATGTCAGGCCTTTCCCGTCCCGGAAACTAACGAATATAGCATTGATCACCAACGGCCTTGGCAGCATAGGGTTGTTCATCTCCGTTGCGTGGCAAAATATTGCTGTAGCATCAGTGGCCGCTGTGGTTGAGGGCATGAGGTACGATGCCGTTGAGGTGAAGATGGGGGTTGCGGCGGCCGTGCTGAGTTGGCTGGGTGTTTTGTTTTATGCGCTTACTTTGCTAGGATTGACAGCCATGGTCCTTTCTATAACCATTCTATCACTTATGTAACCATTATATATGCATTGAGTTAGCTTACTTATCGGAGGGTGCAAGCGGGCATGCCATTCAGGTGGTTCGTTGGTGGGCAAGGTCTTTAGTGCAGACCACCCGTCCCAAGGGTAGGGGCAAGAGGGGGAAGAAGGATAAGAAAAGACAACACCAAAGGTGTCATATCAATTTAAAGAAGGAAAAAGCGTGCCGTCTTATTTTTCAAGCAGACTCAACGCTTTAAGTAGGGACTGCCTAAGCTAGTACAGGCCTTCCGTACCGTATTTGTCTCCAGGTGGACCATTGGCCCCAGCACAGTGGCCATTCTCGAAACTGTGCAACAATCTTTGAGTCATGTGGCTAAAGTCCAATGTGACCTAGCCGATGTCATCGATGCACAAGATTTCGCCCGTCATCTCATTATGAAAGGCAGTTCAGGTAGTTGAAAGGCGCTCAGTTACATCCCCTATGGTTGCTTGGAATTTCGATGTAGTAGTTACAATGGCTGGATAAGAATGCTCCCGACAGTGATGTGTCTCTCCAGTGTCCCTCCATACCATACATATATCCGATCTACAGACATCCTCAAACCCTCTTTCACCCTCACAACCAAGAACAAACCTTCCTCCCCCATCTCTGGCTGGTCTTAGCTTCACCGGATCTTTTGGACGAGATCTACGGCTACTAACCCAGGACACCGCGAGAAGGTGCCAGCCAATCGTCCTGGGTCAGCCAGAACTTTCTGACTGACGCCTCCACATCAGGCCACTTGACCAGAGCTTCGCAGGCGGTCCCTATTGCGTGTGTGATGTGATGTGATGTGTGAACTGTGCGGGGCGATGACCAAAGAAATTAACAACTCACGACTAGAGCCGGTGAGCAGCGGCCAGGCGCGCTCTGGCGCGCTCCAGCACCCTTTTGAGGCGCTCGGCCTCCTCGCCTTCCCACGGTCCGTCGTGGCACGCGTGCCACGCGACGTCGACGGCGGCTTGGGCGGCGGCGATGGCGACGGCGGGGCAGACGATGCGTCCGGATCGAAGAGTCGGCCTAATACCAATTGTCAGCCATTGTGTTCAAGCAAACAGAAGCGCTATCATCCTCCAAGCTGATGTGCCAAGAGAGGTGAAGGCATGGAGAAGCGGGCAAGCGAGTGAAGATGAAGCAATACTCACATTGGTGGTGGTGGTGGTGGTCTCGGCGGTGGTGGTCTCGGCGGCGGTGGTGGTGGCGATGCGGGATGAAAAGAGTAGAAGAGCACGAGAAACGAGAGGCAGCATTCTTGTGTACCGAGTCATAGGCCCCTTCTACATGTTGATGTCAAACCTATCTGGATCCTGGACAGTATCAAGAGAAGAAGGAACGTGTGGGGAAAATCTCTTTCTGCGTGTATGCCCCATCATGCTCAAGGGGGAAGGAGCGGTACAGCTGAAGCACGGTTGGTAGGCGTCGACCAAAGACCTTCTTTGCAATGGGTACCACGTTATGAAGGAGATTGAACGGAAGGTTGCAATGTGATATATTACTGCGCTGAGCTGCATCCTTCCCTCCGAATCTGCCAAAGTGACGCAGGATCAATGACTTGGCAGGGCAGTTTCAGATGATAGATTGCATCTCCGTGAGACCTTATGACCCCTTGAATATGCTCCTGCTTTACTTGAAGTACAGAAAAAGACAGCTTCGAGGCAGCGAGTTGCCATGACTTGATCACACCAGGGCTCAACTCTAGATGCCACGTTCCACGCCATGTGACTGAGGCACCGTCTCTGCCCATGCGATATATGAACGCACAGGCATGTGCCTTCCCGCCATTCCAAAGCACAAACGTGTGTAACTTGGGCATCTTCTGTACAAGGATCCCGGCTCGGCAGAGCAAAGCCCCAATCTCTGCCCGCTTTTCCCCATCATCCTGCAGGAGCTGCGATGTGAGCGCTAGAGATTGCAGATGTGACCAGCTCCAGGTCGACTGACAATGTTGAAACAGTTCTTCGGCATTGATCATGAAGGAGATGGCCAGGTGTTGTAAGTCGAGACTTTTTGATGCGAAAACCGGACCAAGCCTTTTGTGAGGATTATTCCAATCGATAAAATTGAACAAGAGGGAAGCGGGTTGTATAAGTGCTGCCCGCTTTGGAAATGGATCGTAGAATTTATAGGAATCTTCAAATACTACCAATTCTTTGAGAGTATCCGGAAAATTGGTTCGCATCGCAATAGAAAGGGCTATCCTCAAACATTAGCAGTGGATCATCAGCGTGTATTAACATAGTGGGAAAATGAAATCGCGATTCCTACTAAGGCGTGGATGCGTACCTCGATCATCAAATTCTCTGTCCTGAGTTTGATATGGCGCCCACGGTTCGTAGGACATGTACTCTAGACGATCAAACTTGCTGAGTAACATGCCTATTGATGTCGGAGAAAGGCAACGCCGGAGTTGTCGACGGATAATAAGGCAATTGACTGCCTCAACTCGAGGCAGCATTTCAGGGAACACTAAGTGGATACGTCTGAATAGTCGTTCCATGACTGGGTATGGGGGAGCTTTGACTTGTTGACCGTGGATCCAGCCATGCGGTGGGTCATGATATCCAGTCCCAGTCCTCCACGTATCCGACATTGTGTCCTCTCCATACTCAACATCGTCGGAGGATAAGTACAAGTTCTTGAACCAGTGTTCGCAGTCGCTAGGAGAGAACACGTTGATCTCTAGCGCTAACTTATTCGATGGGCTCCAAGAACTGAGAATGGAAAGTAGCCTCGATATCCCATTACTAACGATAGAGTCAATCCTCACTGGCGGTAGACGTCGTTTCGAGCAACACTTGGGTGTGTATCGTGGTAATTCGAAATCCAAACAGATGTGGTGAATGAGCGCTCTCTTCTGCGTCGAAGCTATACTTTCGAAATTGTCGAGGCAAGATACTCCCAGCTTCATCTTGTAGTAATTGGCCTTCTCCAAAACGTGCTGCCATTCTCTGCATACAGACGCAAGAGAAGCCCAGCCAGAATTCTTTTGGTATCCGATTGCCTCCAAGATCATTAAGCGAATCTCTGCGGGAAGAGCTATCCATTTGATGGCTTGGGCCCTTGTTTGGCTGCGGGTTTTCATTGTGCGGAGTTTAGAAGAGAAACAGCGGGCGGCATAAGCGGGCGGCAGATATAAAAACTAGCATCAGAAGGGGCTGAGGGTTGCTTTATATTGCAATCAAGGAAGACGGTAAATCTCTGAAGAGTATTCTTGCCTGCCGGATCGAAGGTTAAGATGGCGACCTTTATGACCATCGAAGTCGAATTTTTAAACCCAAATCCGTGCCACGCGCTGCAGACAGCAAGGTCATTGTCTATGGTAAACAAAGTTGAAAGTTGAACAGTCGAATTGGAGCCCAAGGCAAAGGTCTGCATGCAGCAACTTTATTCTTAAGCCATGGTCTCTTCTGGTGCTGGCTCTAGTAATGAATGTGCGTCTCTATTGCGTGTAAATACTGCATATTCTTGACCCATTCAATAATGTGGAACGAAGTTTTTTTTTTTTTTTTAAAAAAAGTTAAAAAAAAATTCCACCTGTCACGCATTGTATCTACAAAATACAGGTCCATATAAAGCTACCATAAAGGCTTACCGCGATGTTGCGTAATCCAAATTAAATCAGCCCCTTGATACTCTGATAGTACCAGGCTATCTGCGGTTTAAAGATGATCGCGTGCCCGAGAGGGCTTCAAAATGGCCGTTTAGAAGCGGCAAGGTAAAATACAGGCATGTTGTGCCGTGATAATGGATCTACTGGCTCAGCGAAGTAACCGGACATCCACAAGGCCGTCTAAGTGAGGCCTCACCGGCATTAACTGGTGGACTCCATGTGTTTAGATCCGTTCGACAAGAGCTCATTTTAGAGTGACCTGCATGAGGTGGCACAGAACTGTGACAACGATTTCCGCACCTGTGATTTTCCGACATGGATTAAAGACATCATTGCTACGAGGGAGAGCATGTGAAGTTTGGGACGTAGCATCAGTACGTCTCAACTGTGAAACCAGCATCTGTGTTTCTATTCACTCCGTTGACCCGATATACAAAATCTTTTAGGACAACTTTTACTTACACGGTTGACTCGAGCTGGTCTAAGTCTCGAGGATACAAGGTTCGAGCTGAGAATCCAATTGCTTTCAGTCACTCATCCATAGGAATCAACCCTGGGGTCCTAGGGTGGACCTCGAAATGAGGGGTCTGTTGCGACTGGGCAAGAATAACTGGGAAGTGTGTTTAGCCATAACTGATATTAGCCGGGATGGCGACCCGCCTCCGCATAATATCTTACAGATTTGGCCTTCAATCTAAAATGGCCAGATTTTGCTCACCTGCCGCATCATCCGTGATTTCTCCTGGAACTTTCCTGTCATGTGCCAATGTAAACATGGGGTCACCCTTCGGAGAACTCATTGTAAATGACCTTTACAAATGCCCATCCTCGCTAAGAATAATGGGTCTAACTCGGCTCAGGTGTCCGAGATTCCGTCTCGTAAACTTTGCATCCTCATGAGGAGGCGAACATCTGAATCGTCTCCAGGCTATATTTGCTTGTGCCAAGACCCCACGCTTTATGCAGTTGCATTTCAACACGGTCCCCTGTAAAGTAGTAATTATACATTAATGCGACCATATCATAGTTTTCCGTAGTCTAGTTCCTCGTAATATATAACGCAGTATCTCTGCTCTACAAGTCTATGTAAATAAAATCTTTTAAGATGGATGCTTCACATACATGAAGCGGATAGCTGCACAGCCCGGGAACGGTTCCTGCGGGCCTATGTTCCGGCGTCAATGACTGAAAGGGGATCGGCATTAATTCCCCCTTTAGGTTTACCGCCCGCCAGTGCCGTACGCTCCCTCATTAATAAATCGCCAAGTAGCTTTCATCGGAGGTTGAGGTTCCATCTGGATCAGAACGGCACACTCCTCAGTGGACCCCATGCTCTTAGTCCCAAAAGGTCAATACGAAACATAAATGATTCGCGGGAAATCAGAGAAGCTGAGGTCATGTTGAAAATACCCAGCCTAAAATGATGGTTCTACGAAATGGTTGCTGGCAGCTAGAGTATCGAGTCAGTTAGAGACCAGTATAAAAGGCAAGAATGCGACACTGCGTATCAACAATTTTGTGCCTCGGCCACATTTATCATCTCCATTGATCTCACGATGAAGTACCTCAAGCTCCTCGCAGCGCTGGTAGCGCCTGTGCTGGCCGCTACCAGCTGGGATAATGTGCATATCGGAGGTGGCGGTGGCTTTGTGTCTGGCATCGTCTTCCACCCAACAGAAGCCGGGCTAGCATATGCTAGAACAGATATTGGTGGCATCTACAAGCTCAACAGTGACGACTCGTGGACCCCAATCACGGATGGGATTGCTTCTAGCAGTAATTGGTAAGATTTTATGATTACTTTTGACAAATTGCCTTCACTCATCAGACACTAGGCACAACTGGGGCATTGATGCAATTGCTCTCGATCCTCAAAATTCCAACATCATCTACGCTGCCGTAGGCATGTACACCAATAGCTGGGACCCTAACAATGGATCCATCATGAAAAGCACCGACAAAGGCGCCACATGGACCTTCACGAGCTTGTCATTCAAAGTTGGTGGCAACATGCCTGGACGAGGTACTGGTGAACGTCTGGCAGTGGACCCTAAGAACTCCAACATTGTTTACTTTGGGGCCAGGAGCGGAAACGGCCTTTGGAAGAGCACAAACGGAGGCCAGAGTTTCTCAAAGGTCACCTCGTTTACAGGAGTTGGAACCTTCAAGCCTGATCCCAGCGACACGAACGGTTACAACAGCGACATCCAGGGCCTTACCTTTATCACATTTGATTCGACTTCAGGTACGACTGGGGGCGCAACCTCTCGTATCTTTGTTGGAACCGCCGACAACATCACTGCCTCCGTCTATGTTTCTGAAAATGCCGGGTCTACTTGGACTGCTGTGGCCAATCAGCCGGCCAAGTTCTTCCCACACAAGTGCCGTCTTCAGCCCGACGAGAAGGCTCTGTACCTGACATACTCGGACGGCACAGGCCCTTATGATGGCACCCAGGGCGCTGTCTACCGCTATGATCTTGCCACCAGTGTCTGGAAAAACATCACTCCTGTGTCCGGAAGTTCACTTTACTTTGGATTTGGAGGTATTGGTGTCGACATGAAAAAACCCGGGACTCTCGTTGTTGCAAGCCTGAACTCGTGGTGGCCTGATGCTCAGCTATTCCGGTCCACCGACTCCGGCGCTACGTGGAACCCGATATGGGAGTTTGGATCCAGCGGGACGCCAGAACGCAAACATACGATGGATGTGAGCCTTGCTCCCTGGATCAAGACCGAATTCCTCGACAACGACTCGAAGTGGCTGGGCTGGATGATTGAAAGTCTTGAGATTGATCCCCATGATAGTGATCACTGGCTGTATGGTACAGGGTTGACTATCTACGGTGGCCATGATCTGACCAACTGGGGCACTTCCGCAAAAGTCACCACGAAGTCTCTCGCCGATGGAATCGAGGAGTACTCGGTTCAGGAAGTCAAGTCTGCCCCCGGGGGCACTGAGCTCCTAGCTGCTGTCGGAGATGAATGCGGTTTCACATTCGCATCTCAGTCTGACTTGGGAACTTCGCCCAACAAAGCCTGGGATACGCCACTTTGGACCACTTCAAGCAGCGTTGACTATGCTGGCAACAAGGTCAGCAACGTCGTCCGTGTCGGCAATGCGGCGGGGTCTTATAATGTTGCCATGTCGAGCAACGGCGGTTCATCTTGGTACATCAACTATGCCACCGACACTGCCAAGTACGGCGGCCAGGTTGCCTACTCTGCCGACGCTGACACGATCCTGTGGTCGAGTTCAACTTCTGGAGTCGTTCGATCCGCTAATAGCGCAACGTTCTCGGCCGTCTCCAGCCTACCCTCGAACGCCGTTATTGCGTCCGACAAACGCGACAACAAGTACTTCTACGCTGGATCCAGTGCCACTTTCTATGTATCCTCCAATACGGCCTCAAGCTTCTCCTCAGGTGGTTCACTCAGTGGAGCCGGCACTATTCGCGACATCGAGGCTCATCCTACGACGGCAGGCGAGCTATATGTTTCCACCGACGTCGGCATTTTCCACAGCACCAACTACGGGTCTAGCTTTACGAAGGTCTCTACAGCTCTGACTGACACGCACCGAATCTCACTCGGAAAGGGCTCAACTTCGTCCTGGAATCTTTATGCGTTTGGTAATGGTGCCAAGGGCGAGAGGCTGTATGCCAGTGCCGATGGTGGCTCTTCCTGGACTGATGTTCAGGGCGACACCCAAACCTTTGGTGCCATTGACAGTGGCCGTGTAGCAGGTAGTGGAAACGTCGCCGACTATGTATATGTTGGTACGAATGGTCGTGGTGTTTTGTATGGCAAGGTTACGGTCTCAGGTGGCAGCAGCGGTGGTTCTTCGACCTCGACCTTGACTTCGACTAGGACCTCGACGACCTTGATTACAAGCACGACTACTACTTCAAGAGCTACCCAGTCCTCTTCCACAACGACAACGACAAGGTCGTCAACAACATCAAGTGCAGCTCCTGCGACCACCTCGACAGCTGCCCACTACCAGCAATGTGGCGGTTCGAGTTGGACCGGACCCACGGTTTGCGAGAGCCCTTACACTTGTGTTAAGCAGAACGACTTCTACTCGCAGTGTTTGTAGATCACTGGCGGTTGAAGAATCAAGTGCCGTATCTTGCGCCAGGCCTCTCATGGCCCGATTTCTACTACTTTTTAAGCGATGGATGTGTTGAAATTGCTCAATAGTTGCTAGATGAACTTCTTGGAGGTTAGTCTGTGACTTGAGGGGCGGGGAGCAACATCTGGCTACCGACAGACCAGGTATCGCAATTTCGGGGGTTTTAGTCTTATTCGTCATCTCAAGTAAATTTCATGTGTACATATTGAGAAGTTATTCCGAATCTTCGTTATTTGTTCATTGCGCTCAAATTTCTTTCATTGAAACTCTCCCCTCCCAGTGGCGAAGCAAGCTCAGAATGATCTTTGCCATGTCGACGTCACAAGTAGAAACTCTTAGGATATGTTTTTATTTCGTGTCTTCTTCGGTGGCTTTGGTTTGCTATCCAAGCTGCTATCATTTGTCTCCAGACTATCATACTGCGGAATACCCTCCTAGGCTCCTACGGAAATGTGTTAGCGAGAGGATGTTGATGAGTGATCTAGAAAAGTTTGCCGTCTGCGATTATGTCCTCACCGTTATGCTCATGTCCTGATCGAGCTTCGAAATTTTTCATATAAATGTCGCTGTTTCTTTTTAAGTAATTGCCTCTATATCTAGTGATACCGTCGATCCCAACTAAGGGCTTCACTGTGAGCCATGTCGCTGAAGGCAATCCTGCCGACGTCACTCCTCGGTTGTACGTCCTGTATCCTCACCCACTTGTCCTTTAGCAGCCTCACTCTTTCAATACCGCTCAGCGCGCTTCCTCCATCGGGAACTGCCACATATGGTGAGTCCCGCATGAGAGTCGAGACACTACTCAGAAAGTCCGGGCTCTTCGTCTTACACTGCAAGGCAAGATGCCCAAGAGCAAAAACCGTCATAACTAGGGTGGATATCACATAAACGCCCATCCACATCCAGTTCACTTTATACACTTGGTCAGAGAACTCTAGCCACGTCCCAGTGCTATTGTCCCAATCCGCAAGAGGTGTTACGATCGAACCCGTGGCATTGTCAATGATCATCTGCGTCGATGGCGATAGTCCGTCGGCGCCCACAATGATAGACTGCTCGAATGACGCCCTGATTACTGTATTGAGTATAGCTGCTAGGCGCGCTTCGAAAATAGGCATCGACACTTTCTCGAGTGATGGCGGCGAAAAATATGCCATATAGTTGTAAAAAGCGCTGATAGGGCGGGCGAGAGTCGGGTCCCGAAGGAAGAGGTTCAGCATATTGTTCTGCCCCCCTTCAGGATCTGGGAGGAGCCGAGGAATCATAGAGAGTACAGGGAGGTTTTTAGGAAAGGAAAAGACCGTCGCGTTTGCTTGGATTGGCCGCCCTTTGCTATGTCGAATTCTCTCGGCAGAACAAGCGAGGTACCCAAAGTCGGAAGATCGAGAGCACCGTACCATGGTGTCAACGTACGAGGTGCTAGGGGCGCACATGGTCATATCCCACAGGAAATCGTTGAAGGTTTTACCTATGCTGTTGGCGACAAAGACAAGAGTCTGCTTTGATGGCCTATCTTCACCGTTCGAAAGGCTAAAGTTTCCTCCCATTTGCAAAGTAGCGTTGAGGAATTCGTCTTTGAGGAGGTCAAATTGTATCGGTGGTGCGATATAGGTGGGACCAAAGGTGTTCTCTCTGCCTTCCCGAACGGCAGAGAAGAACGAATCATTCCCCCAGTTGACTTTTATCATCTCTTGGGCTTCCAGGGGGCCGGCTAGAATCAGCTGGGATATGTTCTTCTGAAGCCAGGATGTGCCATTGATCCACGGACCGCACTGAAAGAGTCTTGTTAGCATACATGACGAAAACAGAGAATAAAAGGCGTCAGTGAAAAAAGATAGTGATGGTCAAGTGAACTTACCGATACCGAGATGTATGACGACTGGACCATCATGCTACCGTTACCAGCTCGTGTTCCTGGTATGCCGCGGACTGGCACCCCGACAATGGATTCGTATGGTGGAATAACGTCACTTGGAACGTTGACCCAAGTGTGCGGGTCACTGGAGTTGTATCCGTCCAGCATGTGCACAAACGGAATCCGGACATTGCCCCATATATCCTGTTGGGCTAATCTCAACGCCTGATCAGGCCCCCCGACCTGCTCCAAGCTATCGTTGAAGTTTGGGCTCGACCCATTCGCAAGCATAAGACGGCTCGCCGAGGACGAAAATGCAGCCGAAGAAACAGTACGCATACCGAATGGTAGAGCGTACAAGGTCGGCAGCATGTCGAACTTTGCCGTGAAATTGCTAGCTGGATATGATATGATGGAGAAGTCTGAGGAGATAGTATCTGCGTTCAGCGCGACGGCACGCAGGACACTCTGACCGCCGAGGGGGCTCAAAATCCAGGAGAAGACGAGAATTGGTGTCCAGAAGCTGACAAGTCGGACCCAAAAGAGCAACTTTAGGGTATTGGTCATTGTGACGCTGCCGAGGAGGATCTCCAGTGTCTGTGGTGCCCCCATGATTAGCGTTCAAGCTCTTCAGACTTGTGGGAATGCTCGGTGGCCCAGTGGGTATCTATACTTACGCCCAGCGTCGTCCCTCTCTCACAGCTATACAGAGCAACACTCCTCAGCGAGGTGCCAAGAACCGCTGCAAAAGCGATGGGCCAAATGGTTGCAGCAACATTAGCGGCCTCAAGGACACGACTTCCGAGTTCTGATTCAGGCTGCTGGTGCAAATAAACCAGAGAGACTCCGAGGACTATTGAAATGTGAATATAAGCACAGAATCCTAAAGAGACTGCCGATTACTCTCACCTATGAAGGCTGCTGGGATGAAAACCAAGCTGGCGGACAGGGAAAACCGCTGCCAGGTCGAAAGAGAGGAGTCTCGTAATGTTGCCGGGCTGCTAGGCCAGCCGTGGAGTAGCGATGGATCCAGCTGGCTCTTCCCGTCGATGTCATATTGCGTGCTCCGTCTTCTCTCCATGACAAGCGGTGTTCTTCTGCTAAGAGTAGCAAAATCTGGCCGAGAGACGGTTTCAGGTTTGTAAGGCGCAGTGCTCTCTCTTCTCTGTGGGGCTTGACTCAAGATACTCCGCAGCTCTTATACATTAAGAAGCATCTTGTTTATTTCATATCGACGACTCCGCGGGGGAAATAAGGCTGTGTGTCTTCAATCGTCAAGATTAGCGCCGAGACGACATTAGCGGTTAGCCAGCCCAATTGGAGTGACCCGGTGGTTTTACGTGTCTCGGGGCCAATGAATCCCGCTGCAGGTACAAGATTCGAAGGCCGGCGACATAAGCTGCAGCGTTTCGGGATCACGCTTAAATCTGACCGACAGAGCGCCAAGTATCGTCGGACAATTCTTGTATCATAATTAACCGCCAAAAGTCGACAATGTAACGCTGTACGGAGAGGACCCCGCGAGTGAGAAATAGCCGGGGATAAATTTATAACAGACTACCCGATCTTCAACATCGGTGTGAATCCTGGATATGGAGACGCATCTAGGTAGGCTTCACGTCGGCGTGAAAAACGTGGTCGATGCGACAAATAATCCTCTCATCTAGTCTACACGACTGAAAGTGGGAAACTGGAGTTAAGACCTTGGGGCCAGGCAGTAGGCGAGTCGTCGAAGCTCGAAGACGCTGCAGTGCTTTCCCATTCCCGTGATGGTCGCTTCGGCCTCGTGAGTACTTAGTACGCTCCTGCATGGCGCAGATGCTCCCAATTTTAAGACAGCAAGTGCTTCAGAGGAGTTTGGCACTCATCAGCGCGAATTCCAAGTGTGGCGCCTACGGAAACGCCGACTGCTTTGGGGTAAGATAAATGAGACACTCGGATCCCCGTCATTGGCTGTCGTAGATCGAGTGCTTCAAGATATCAGGCTCGCGTCATGCACCAATAGAAGTCCATTCTGCCTATCTGGGATGATGGCGGGGTAAGCTGGCCTTCAGCCGCATGCGAAATGGTTTAGGCATATCTCCTCATCTTTCTCAGGCTCTGCCCACCAGGTAACATCCCAGTGCAGCTGCAAGTGCTGGGCTTCAGTTGACCCTTTGCTTGGCTTCAATCGTCTAATCTAGTCCAAGGACACCCTTCTACGACCGTAATGCGCAATGGCTCAATCTGATGTCGACGGGATTACCAAGTTGTCTGAATCATCTGACGACGATGAGATCAAAGTTGGAGAGTCTAGAGGTGTTCACGATAGGCCATCGGCCGGACATGACGGTGACACAGTATGAGGACTTGACGAATATGCAATAGCTTTGTGCTAATTTGATTGTAGCCTATGAGAGATGACGACGACGGCGATGGCGGATCTGATGGTTCATGGGAAGATATGTCAGACCAGGAAGATATGGTTGAATTGATAAAACAAGCACTCGACACAGAACTAGAGGGAGGCCCTGAGCAATTTCAGTTGCTGGTTCTGCTTGGGCAAGCGCTCTTTGATCGATATTACACCACGAGAGCCATAGCCGACCTTGACGAGGCCATTCAAATAGGCAGGCAAGTCATCAACAGAATGCAAGTCGGCCATCCGGAACGACCGGGGTGTTTGAACGACCTTGGGATTCGACTCGGTGAGCGATTCTCAAAAAGCGGATGCGCAGCGGATCTCGATGAGGCGGTGCAAACTATGAGACAAGTAGTCGATCTACGACAAAGCGATGATCTGGAGCCTGCTGGTGTCTTACACAACCTTGGAAGGTTGCTCAAATATAAGTACACAAGAACAGGAGTACTAGCCGATCTTGAAGAAGCAATCCTCGTTACCAGGAAAGCAGTTGATGCAACGCCAGAAGACCATCCAGAATGGGTAGCGCTTGCGAACAGTCTTGGATCGCACCTGAGCGATCGGTATTTGGCCATAGGAGCCGTTGGCGACCTTGAAGAATCCACTCGGCTCGCAAAACGAGCACTCGAAGCAGCACCAGAAGAACACCCCGACTATCCAGGGCTGTTGTCCAACCTTGGAGCCCGCCTTGGCGATCAATATACGAGGAGAGGAGTGGAAGCCGACTTGGGGGAACTCGAGGAAGCCATTCAATATATCCGAAAATCAGTGGAGATGATGCCGGATGATCACCCGGGACAAGCTATGGTCCTGAACAGCCTTGGGAACTATCTAGGCAAACGATACTTGAGAACAGATTCTATGCCCGATCTTGAAGAAGCTGTTCAAATTTCGAAGCAAGCAGTGGATTTGACTCCAGATGGCTATACGGACCGAGCGATATACTTGAATACCCTGGGGATGCAACTTGGCCAACGATACTTGAGAACCGGCGCTGTGGCCGACCTTGACGAAGCCATCCACGACGTACAACAGGCAATCGACATGACTCCAGAACAAAATCCAAACTGGCTGGCCTATGTCAACAACCTTGGAGCTCAGCTCGGTGACCGATATGTAAGGATAGGAGCCAGAGCAGACCTCGAAGAGGCCATCCGAGTCCTACGCCGGGCAATTGATGTCGCGCCGGAAGGTTATCTAAACTCGGGACAACTATTGACACACCTAGGACTTCAACTCAGCTGTCGATATTCAATAAGCAAGGATGAAGCGGATCTCGATGTCGGCATTCAAATGACAAGAAAAGCGCTCGAAATCACGGCAGAGACCGATTCAAGCCGAGTAGCGCAGCTAGACATGCTGGCGATATTACTCGGGCAGAGATATTCAGAAACACGAGCTACATCGGATCTTGAGGAAGCTATTCAAGTTTCACGCCAAGCAGTCCAGGCGGCGCCACAAGGCGATCCATACCGGCCCAGGGTACTCAACAATCTCGGAGATGATCTCGGCAATCTGCATCTGAGGACCAAAAACACGGCGGACCTGGAAGAAGCAATATCATATCTCCGCCAAGCAGTTGAGATAATGCCACAGGACAACCCAGATCGGTCAGCGCTGCTGGGCAACCTCGGAGACCAACTCGACCGTCTATACGAAAGGAAAGGAGCGATAAAGGACCGCGAAGATGCTATCGCCAGCTACCAAGGAGCATTGAACCAAGCCAACTCGTATACCCTCAGTCGCATATGGGCTGGAAGGGGCATCCTCCGCTGCGCTTCAGACTGGCAGCAGGCCTACGAGGCCGCAAGCCTCGCAGTCGGCCTTGTTCCTAGACTATCATCACGCTCGCTCCAAAACTCGGACAGACAACATGCGCTTAGCCAGGTGGTTGGCCTTGCGTCCGATGCGGCTGCGGTAGCACTGCAGGCGGGCCAGACACCACTGGTCGCGCTAGGTCTGCTCGAGCAGGGCCGCGGTGTACTGGGGACATCCTTAGAAGAAGTACGGACTGACATTCTAAGCCTTCGGGACAGGGACTCCAAGCTAGCGGACCAGTTTGTACGTCTCCGGGATGAGCTAGAGACGGCCGTCTCTCAGAACCCGCAACTGGTGGGCGGAAACCTCGAGTCGCCCTGGAAGGCCCAAGCGAGCCGGCGCTACGAGGCAGGGAAGGAGTTTGACAAGTTGGTTGCCAAGATTCAAACGCTGCCTGGGTTTGAAGATTTCCTGCTCCCACCTCGTGAGAGGGACTTGAAGGATGCGGCTCAACGGGGCCCGATCATCGTCGTCAACGTCAGCAAGTATCGCTGCGATGCGTTGCTAGTTGAGCCGCATCAAATACAAGCCCTACCTCTTACCCAGCTGTCTATTGAGGAGATCGAAGCCAAGGCACACCGGGGCGATCTGGGCAGCTACGAAGTCCTCGAATGGCTCTGGGACCGGGTGACACGCCCAGTTCTCGACGCTCTTGGCTTCACCGACCCTCCCTCTTCTGACAGTAGCTGGCCCCATGTGTGGTGGATTCCCACTGGGCCGCTGAGCAAGTTTCCCCTTCATGCGGCGGGCTATCATCGCGCGGGCTCCGCCGAAACTGTGCTGGACAGGGTCATGTCCTCCTACGCCTCCTCAATCAAGACTGTTATACACAGCCGCCGGCGACGGCCCAACATCGTTACGTCTTCTAAAGCACTCCTTGTTGCCATGGAGCACACTCCAGGGAACCGCACGCTCCCTTTTTCGACCAAAGAGGTGGATATGGTGTGGAATCTCTGTGGGTCGATGCTGCTTCAGCCCGTCCGACCAGGACGCCGTAAGCAAGACGTCGAATCGCACTTGCGAGACTGTAGGATATTCCACTTCGCCGGCCATGGCACCACAGACCAGTATGACGCGTCCAATAGCCGTCTAATTCTGGAAGACGGGACGCTCAAAGTTGCCGAACTCCTGGAGATGAGCCTCCAAAGGCAATCGCCGCTTCTTGCCTACCTCGCGGCCTGCGGAACAGGCCGTATCAAAGATGATAAATCTGTCGATGAGAGCATTCACTTGATGAGTGCGTTCCAACTGGCTGGGTTTCCTCATGTTATAGGCACGCTATGGGAGGTCAATGACGAACTCTGCGTCGACATGGCGAGGATCGCGTATGAAGGGATGAGGGACGGTAACATGACAGATGAGTCGGTTTGTCGTGGCCTCCACAACGCATCTCGCACGCTTCGAGATCAGTGCCTTGAGGTGCCACCTGAAACCGAGGAGATTGTTCAAGGCACTGAAGGGAACGAGGGGCCAACGGGAACTCCATCAGGGAGAGACATGATCATCATAGAGGAACTTGATGCAGACCTGGCTCCCTGGGCTCCCTATATCCACTTTGGAATATGAGGATGCTCTTAGTTTGCTTTTCAAGAGTCCAACGTAAGCTAACCATTTCTCTTAATCGAGGCTATTATAACCGACTTTCCTTTTTAATAAAATCGTACAGATACATGATACTTATGGGATCAGGCCTATATCGTGGGACATAACAAGCATGTCTGGTTCAAAATGATCTAAACAATGAGACCAGCGTGAGAACAGCTGTTTTTACATGGACCGGACAGCCCACGGGGAGATTTTAATCTGCCGTATACTAGAACACTAGAACAATAGGTAGATGCTAATTCTAAAATTTGTTTGTATATTTAGCCATCACTGAGATCAGAGTACGAATCATCACAACTCAACTCCCATGGGCGCTTCTACTGGTGGTACCGTCACGACCTGCGTGCTTCCCATCGCACCGCCTCTATATGCGTAGGTAAACGTCCAACCACTACCAGCTGCCCCGTGCTCCCCCTTGTTGTTGACGACGACGATGCCACTCGAAACCTGCGGATACTTCCTCACCATCCGGAGGACAACGTCTTCTGCAGCGTCAGTTGGTGACATGCCGCGCCTCAAATTCTCGACTGCTTGGTAGCAAGGCAGAAACCTCATCATTATGTCTCCATCTCCCGTAGCACCACACCCGCCAACATCTCCGTCGACGTAGGAGCCGCTTCCGGTGATCGGCCCGTCACCTACTCGGCCGGGGATTTTATGTGAAGCGCCATTTGTAGTCGTGCCTGCAGCCATGGTTCCATCGGCGTGTAGTGTTATAATGGAAAGAGTATCGTGGGATGCTTGAGCGGCATCACCACCAAGACTGGCCTGTGTTTGCGGCACATATGGGCCGCAGGACGACAATGCGTCTGGACTGACATTCAGCCGATAGTTGGGTTGACACTGTGCTGCTCTCCACTCTAAGCACTGCTTGGTTGATGCTTCCGTTGACAGACTCTCAGCCTTGAAGCCATTCTGGATCGCAAATTCGGTGGCCAAATCCCCCGCTAGCATACTGTGCGTGGTGTACTCCAGAACATGCCGCGCAACGGAAATGGCATCTCGAACTCTGCGAAGAGCAGCGACAGCGCCAGACTTCATCGTCGCTCCATCCATGATCATGGCGTCGAGCGTCGTCTCGCAATTCTCGTCCGGGGACCCTCCAAACCCAACGCTGCCGTCGCACTGGTTGCGTTCGCAGGTGAGGCATCCAATCTCGACCGCGTCGAGAGCTGAGGCGCCGTCGCGGTGCAGGGCGGAAAAGGCGGCATCTGTCGCCGCGGTAAAGGCTCCTCCCCACGTGTTGATGACCATGGGAAACCCCGGTGAGGGGCTTCCAAGACCAAGAGATCCCATGGAGAGGAAGGGCAGAAGAAGCGACAGGCGAGCCATTACGGCGAAGCAGCGCCAATCTCGGGCGCTCAGATTCTACTCGTCAAATGAAAGCGCGATGCATTGAAACCATCAAGGAAAGATTGATTGTGACTTGATTCGCATGCATACGCATACGACTTTGCCGTATTTGGAAGGTCGTTGCAATTGGCGATAATGGTTGTCAGGTCGAAGCAGGGATGAAGCCGAGTTCCAGACACAGCCCCAACTAAACCACGTGAATTTCAGCGCTTATATAAACCGCTGGCAACCCCCCACCACCCAGGCTTCCTTTTCCCTCCTTATCACCAGATTCTCCAGAGCTGTTGATGAAACAATTTCAGAAGCTGTGCATCCACAAGCCCGGATAGAACCTTTTCGTGCTCTGTAGCGACAAACGTAGATAATTGATCAAGCGCTGTGCCCATTACATGCTATAAAATGGAATCAGCTGCTCGTCCCGTCGCTTGCGATCAGTCCGTCCTGGACACAATCGCAGGCTTCTTGAAGACCGCCATTGATGTTTACCAAGTCGCAGTCGCTCTGCATGATGTCGATCCCTCGTCGAAGTCAATGGTTTCAGGCCGTGACTGGACAAGACTGTCCGATGCCATATCGCGTTCCATCCAACAGATGCAGAATCTAGTGCACTCGGCCGAGATCTCCACGGACCATCTGATGTGTGCCTGCATCAAGATTGGACGTGATGTTTCTGTGCATCTAGACCGTGTCCAGGCATCACTTTCCAACCATGATGCCGACCCGGTCGATGCAGCGAAATTTCATGTCCTCTGGCCTCGTGAGAATGTTGATGCCCTTGGAACCCGCATCGCGGACTTCATACAACGTTGGAAAGAATTACAAGCACTTGGCAGGTAGGCATTAGCGTGATGGATTCCTCCACAGACCCGAACACGGCTAACACTAGCACCCTTGACAGTCCCACGGAAGGCCTCACCCAAGCGTTGTCTCTATCTTCACTGTCTCTTCAAGGCCCAACTCTGAACAAGACCGCCGGGTCCAATGCAACACAGCCAGGTGCCTCCGTAGAAACCAAGACTTCAACGCCGCTTGCGACAGACAGCCTGGGTAGAGTACAGACCAATTCAGACATGATGTTTGATAACGGCAGTCCGAATACCACTCGATCGAAAGCAACTCGATTAGCTCCCGCCGGTATTATCAATGACTTTCTTCTCGACGCTCTCGCGTACAAAAGCATGCACGATCGTGAAGAAGAAGTCACGGAAGCGCACGCCCAGACGCTGGAGTGGATTTTCGACCAAACTGTCCTGGACGACACCCATCGCAAGGATTTCAGCAGCCAGTTCACCTCGTGGCTGAAAACCCCAGACCTCGGATCAATCTACTGGATCACCGGTAAACCAGGCTCAGGCAAGTCGACCCTGGTGAGGTTTCTTTCCCAGCATCCCGTCGCCATGGACCATCTACGACATTGGGCGATGGGCCGTCCTGTCTGCACAGCAGGGTTTTTCTTTTGGACCAGTGGTTCGCAAGAGCAACGATCGCAGACAGGCCTGTTGCGCTATCTTCTGCACCAGTTGCTATCCGCCAACCCAGAGCTCATGCCTTCGACCTTTCCAACATTGTGGGAGAAGTTGCGGCAGATGACCACCAAGGAGAGGATCAATCTCTCTCTCGAATGGACTGTGCCCGACTTGATGGCTGCGTTTCATTCACTGTTGGATACTGCTCTGCCGCGAATGAATATTTGTCTCTTCATTGATGGGCTTGATGAGTTTGACGGCGACCACAACAGCATAGTCGAATTCTTCAAGGCTATTTCTGCAGGGGAAAATGGCCACGCAATCAAAATGTGTCTCTCTTCACGCCCATGGTCCGTCTTTGAAGGCGCGTTCCAAACCAGCGTCCCCAATGCTCGTCTCCAGGATCTCACCTACGAAGATATGCACCGATACGCCAGAGATCAGTTACGGCACGAGGCACCCGTTCGAAGACTCTTCAAACACAACGCCGCCTTAGGGCACGGCTTGGTCGAGGCTACAGTGCAACGAGCGGATGGGGTCTTTCTTTGGGTGAGACTTGCCGTCGAACGGATGTTGAGGCTCTTCCAGACAAGCGATACCATTGACGATCTCAAGGCCACACTGGAGAGTTTCCCCAGAGATCTTGATGGGTTCTTCAACAAACTAGTCTTCGAAGACCAGACAGAAACCGAAATCATGGGAACAGCAGCCCTCTTTCAGCTCCTGTGTTCACGAGAGGTAGTTGCCGACTTCATCAAAGACGAATCCTCAACTTCCCTTACAGTTTGGGAACTTGCGTTCGCCCTTGGCCAAGAGGATGATGTACTAGCACTCGAGCGCACCGTCACGGAAGCCACGGATCAGGAAATTGTAACTCGATGCGAAACAACTGCAGTTCATGTCCACGCCCGTTTCTCCGGACTTTTGTCTCTCCACCGGCGTCGGAGGCTAGGTAATCTTCGCGCCACCAAATTTGCGGATGAAAATCATCGCGTCGACAATGCACGAAGCCTCGCAGAACACAAGGTCACTTACATTCACCGCACTGTGCGAGACTGGCTGATGGATCCTAGCGGTGCATACGACCGTCTCCACAGCATACGCGATTCTTCCTTTGATCCCCATCTTCGCTTGCTGCGGTCCTATGTCTTGCGTCTCAAACATCCGCTTGAAGAGGTCGAGCATCATCGCAGACTTGATGAGTGGTATCCGGATATTGCCCTAACCATGTCTCATGCGAGATACATCGTCAACGACCCGAAAAATCTGCAACGACCTTTTTTGAACACTATGGAAAAGGCGCTCTCCTGGCACTGGTTAGCGAAGCCTTCGGATCCGTTCGACCACTGGGCTAGGAACACGTTCGGCGCTTACGAAGTGCGCATGAAAGCTCCTCCGATCCGGCATCCCTTTCTTTTCCTGGCAGCCAAGTTTGGCCTGACGACGTATATTTTGGAGGAGTTGGAGGAGAAGAGCGACTTGGATAACGGTGCCCTGGAGGATGATACCGCTGATGAAAGGGAACCGACGCCACTCTTGTCGTACGCAACAGAGTTCCTCTGCTCTCGAAACAAGACAATATTCCCACTTTCGGACCCTCAACTCGTGGAGTACCTCCTCAGGCACCCCTCCAAGGTCAATCCAGGCCCGAACCACCTATATACTGATTTCAACACTCGCGCATCCACGACTCCTTGGCTGGCGCTACTCTGCCACCTACGCGATGCCCGTCGAAGGGACTGGATCGAGCATTATGACATCAGTCCGGAGGGTACCCAACGCTGGGCGCATATTGCACGACTGTTTATTGAAGCAGGGGATGCCGATGTGGATGCTGTGGTGGCGGCAAATACCTGGGACCCGGAGATTACAGCAATGGGGGTTTTCGAGTTGTTGGAGGAGACGTATGGGGCGATGGAAGTACAAAGAATCAGGACTCTCATCGCAAAGAAACAGCAGAGGGTTTGAGGTAATCTTCATTCACATCATCAGTAGCATAATGGGCTGGGCCGTGTTTATCATTCATATGTCATGTTCAAAACTTGGTGTCTGTCACTACCCAATAAATGAGTCTTTAGTATCCCTTCTTGCGGTTGACCTTGTTAATGAGCTCCCTTCCCTCACTCAACCTCTCAAGATTCAGCCTAAAGATATCCAGCAAACGCGTGTAATAGGCACCTGATGCACCACTAATATGCGGCGTAATAGTGACGTTCTTTGCCTTCCACAGCGGGTGGCCTTCGGGCAGAGGCTCTGGATCCGTAACGTCGAGAGCCGCTCCGCGAATCAAACCCTGGTCAAGAGCTTCGATGAGGTCGTCGGTGTTGACAATTGGTCCACGGGCAATGTTTGACACATACGTCCTCTTCTTGGAAAGGATCTCGAATTCGGGCTTCGAAATCAGACCCTGGGTTTTGTCGGTAAGAGGCACGGCAATGACGAGAAGGTCAAGCCCAGAATCAAGAAACTCGTGGATTTCTTCCTTAGAGCTCCCCGAGAACCACTTGCTAGGGAAGATGCCCTTGGGATCTCCGAGTCCGACTGGCGAGTACGAGTGATCCTCCCGGGATGCAGGTGTCGTGCGGGGGCTCAGAGTGTAGGCATGGACGTCCATGCCCATGGCCTTGGCAACGCGGGCGGTCTGGCGACCTATGCTGCCGTATCCAAGGATTCCGCTATGAAAGCATGAGAAAGGTTTCTTGCGCAGATGCGTAGGTCTCGCTTACACTCGTTTTCCGACTGCGTCCTCTGAGCTTTCAGGGTTATCTGCCAGCCTCTTCCATTTTCCCTCTTTCTGATGTTCGTAGTATTTCTGCACTTTAAATTGTTAGTTATTGCGAAATCCACCCAGTCATCGGCTTTTGGGGGTGTTTTGAGCATACAGTGATGTTGGAAGGACAGGAATGTCGTAATCACCCATTCAGAAATCTGAGGCCTAATAGAAGTTACATCAGCATTTCAGCACCTTAGATGCTAAACATAAAGGGGATCTAACCCGTGAACACCGTTGGCCGTGCAGAATGGGACGTTGGTGTCTGAGAAAAACGGGTTGGAGACGAGATGATTGACGCCAGCACTCGTGAGCTGGACATATTGGATGTGAGGGGCCTGTTCGACTGTTGGGAGCACAGTCGACGTGAGGAACAAGGTGGTCTCCTTCCAATCCTCCTCTTTGAAGTCGCCCCCGATCTCTGATTTACCCCAGGGAACGATGTAGAGCTTGAGCTTGAGGTCGGGGAACTGATTACGAATCGCCTCAATGGCTTCGGGTGGCGCGGGGATGGTGGTGAGGATGATCGCATTGTGCCCCTTGAGGGTCTTGTTTTCGTTTATCCTGATTAACGTCATGATTGTCTATTGATTCGGGATGTTTTTGATGGATGATGCTGGGATGTATGGGATATAAGACTTCACACTACCGGAATGCGAGGTTGAGAGGAGAGCTTATCAAGATGACAAATCCGTATCACTACCTGGCCGCGATTTGGCGTCAATGTGGGGCAGTGTGACGCCTTGCTGGTTTCGCATCACAACTGGGTGGATGCAGCGGGATTGGAGTGGTTTCTCTCAGTTTGGGGCAGATGTTGTCATTGTGTGAGTGGGATGTGGGATAATGACGGATTTCAGCCGCCTTACATTGTGGTATTGCGGTAATCTGTGGCAAATAAACCTCATTTCAGAAAGTGCAGTCCATTCACGGTCGTCAGCGATCTCTCCTCTTCTTCATTAGCGACTCGAGTAATACAACAGCTCATCCCGAGGCTGGCATACATTGGCGGTTTCGCTTGGTAACGACGCTGCGGTTCCGATCTTGACCTTGAAAGCCGTCCCGATTGAGTCGACGAAACGTCATTGGTGGAGCGCTACATCTAGCTGTTACAGTTCAGGTCGTCGCACTTTAGTTGTCATATCAGTTTTCATATGGGAATACGGTTATGCCTTTCACACATCCATGTGCTGGGCATAACCCAGTCTCCTAGCCCTGACCATTTCGTTGGCATTAATAGCGCGGGGTGAGTGCATGACCAACACCAAGTTCAGAGAGGGGCAATCGACGATACCTGGAAAGCGTTGGCTGGATGGACAGCTGGCAATCACATGGAACGAGCTAGGGGAATATGTAAAATATGAAGAGATAAACATAAAACGCCGAGGCATTGGAATTAAGCTTCCCATTCGATCCCGAAACATTCAGCATGTGCCTTTATTTATGCAGTCAATCCGCGGCCGAGGAGGATGAAGAATGAGACAAAAGTTGTTGGGAAGCCTGGCTCAGCCACCGCCAAACCTCGGCGTAGCCAAATCGCTAGCAGGGGGCTTTCCAGTGGCTGATAGGCGTCCTTAAAGTGCTGGCATTGTGGCTCTGCTGCCGTCTAGCGCGCCAAGGCCAGCACAGTGTTGGCCCGTTGCACCGTTGGTGCAGGCTTTCCAGTGGGCTTCTTGCGCTAAGAAAGCCCTGGGAAACGGGATGACAGCAGCCTGCAGCCTGGAGCCCGTCCACTAGCGGAGTCCCAGCGCTCTGGAGCGGGGCTCAGCTCGCAGCTGAGGCTTTCACGAGCTCAGTCGATCTCCGTCTCCCAACCAAACCCTCCACCAAGACTGCCATGGCGGAACCAACAGCAGCCAACGTCAGCCGCACACAAGTCGACGAGCCTCAAATATGGCTTCGGCTGCCTTGCGACCAGAAGCATTCAAAGCTGCTCCGCACGGATTTACTTGAGCTTCTACGAGCATAATACTCTTCTCCCTTCGCAAACGTGCCGCCTTGCGATTCTCGCGACACACCACAACTACGTCATCGCCAATGAGCGCCCAAACCCTCCCGACACCTCCCACCAGCCCTCCTCGTCCTCCGGACTACTGGTCGGAACCAGTCCCCACATACTCGGCGACCGACGATGATTCCCTCTTCGCCCGAATCGAGCAGTCCACCGCCGTGAACATCCCAATCCTGCACGCCCCGGCCCAGAATTGGGAAGCCGAGTTCTCCCGGCGCTTCCACGACGGGCAGGTGCTCGACCCCGGAAACGAAACATACTTCCTCGAGACCGATATTGTCGAGTCCTTCTTCGCCTCCATCGAGGCCGGCCGGGATGATCTCGTCGCCGACTTCGTGTCCCGCGGCCTCGTGTCTCCGGACGTCACAAGGCGGAACGGCGAGACGCCGCTCCTTGCTGCTGTGCGCGTGGGCAAAATCCCCATGGTCAGCAGGCTCGTAGCCCTGGGCGCAACTGTGAATGCCTTCGGCGTCTCTGCGATTGCCGCCAACACTGGCGGCACCCCTTCATACCCGAAGCGCACGCCGTTGCAACTGGCCGCCGAGAATGGTCACTTGGCCCTGGTCAAGGTCCTGATGGAGGACTACGGCGGCGACGACAGCCTAGTTGCCCCCGACGGCGCCATCGCGCTTCGACTTGCCGCCGTGAACGGCCATCGCGACATCGTCCAGTACCTGCCCGCCCGGCGCGTCGGCGCATGGCTCCGGTGGAAGACGGCGCACGAGGCCGAGATGAAGCGGGTGCGACGGGCATTGGGGCACATCGCCGCCTTCTTCAAGGTGATTCTCTGGGAGATCCCAAAGTTCTTTGTCTACGTAATCCCCAAGGAAATCGGAAAATCGGTGTGGAAGGGTCGCCATAAAGTTGCCGCGTGGTGCCGACGGTGCAAGGACACAATTGTCAAGCTGCCTGGGCGCACCAAGCGATTCGCCGCGAACCTGCCCGGCCATGTGAAGAACGGAGCGAAGTGGGCCTGGGAGGGCATCAAGGGGATTCCTGCCTTCCTGAAGAAGATGATGAAGGAGATTTCTCGCGCAGTAAAGGAATTCGCGCAGGGGACTTGGAAGGTGATGAAGGAAATTCCTCCCCTGTTGAAGGAGATCGCCAAGGGAACTTGGAAACACATCAAGGCCATCCCCGGAGTCATCAAGGTGATCCTTCTGTGGATTGGCCGTGGCTTAAAGAACATCGGCGAGGCTGTCTTTAACGTGGTGGCTCGGTTCGTCTCCTTGCTGCATACGGCTGTATCTGCTGTATTGTCCTTCTTCCGCAGCATCACCCTGAAGGACATCTGGGACGGCTTCTGCTCACTGCTCCGGGCCATCTTCATCGACACGCCCAACGCCATTTTCCGCTTCATCATATCGGTTAGTGACATGACCTACGACGTGCTCAAGGGCCTGTTTGGCTTCTTTGGGCAGCTCGCGTGGTACATCGGAGCCGGAATCTTTTGGCTCGTCACTTTCGTCCCCCGGAAACTATGGCAATGCCTCGCGGCCGTCGGACGGTCGATACAACGCGCGTTCCAGGAGGTGATGGCGTACCTGGATCCCAAGCGGATGTAAGACAGTTGCCTTTGTAGTTCGAGTTGTACCGAGTATGGAATGGGGGAATCGTGGCTCTGATGGATTAAGGGGCAGTCGAAATGGTCAAAGTAGCGTGCAAGGTTCACGGACAGGTCTCACATTTGTGTAATATATTACGTCAAGATACCATGATACTTAGAGATGAAAGGATGAAATATTTTGCTATCTTAGAGGTTATAGTAAAGGTTTCCATACAAACCCTTCGCTCCCACACATTCCCGCCCAAAGATTGGTCCCGAAATCTTGTCCCTTGTAGTACCACGACGTACGAACCCATTAATGTTGCTCTGGCACGTCAGGATCATCCGTCAAGACCCGTTCATAAGCTTGCGCTTGGAATGTGCCATGAATGCAGCCTGTGTCTGGCGAGTCCAAAACAACCCGGTCTCCGCTCTTGAGCTCGTCGGCCGGACGAGTTGCTTCAATCGAATTGGTTCAGTGATCTGGCTGCTTTCAAACGTCACATTCACGAACTTCTCGTGCGGTTCCAACTTGAACACCCCTAAACCTATGTGAGAGACTTCGTGGATGACCTCACCAATCTTTCTTCCGTATTTAGGGAGAGCATGGGTAATGTCAGTGCCACATTCGCTAGGAAATCCAGGCGCAGCAACAGTCATAAACTCGTTCCCAACAGTGTCCCTGACGAGGACTCCTGTTGTTGTAGCCCGGAAAATATCAGGACTACCCGCATGTGCGCTGATGTGACCCTCATTCCAGGCTGCAAGGTGGTGTACTGACTCTGATCAGGATTTCCAGGAGTGGGGTCAGTCTGCTGTCGAGGTTGAGGCAAGCGTGGGCTTCCCATCTCATCGTCGTACATATGCTGGCACACAATCCGAGCTACTCTCCATGGCAGTCTGGCTATATCGATGTCGCCATGCTCCAGGACGATGATTAAGAAGTTTCCCCAGTACATTACCTGCGTAGTGGATATCCCCAGGGCAAGGAAATGGTCACGAATAACCTCAAAAAGAGGAGTCCGGGACTGCATGTCGCGTCCGTTCATCTGATCAGCAATGGCGCCGTTTCTTCTGTGGACAGACCACCCCTGGGGCATGGGACAATACTCAGGGCCAAGGTGGGGACCCAAATATAGTGGAAGGCCAGCGATCATCTTTGGCCACGGCTTGGGGGGTATCTCGGACACGAGGATGTAGAGAAAGAAGCCGTCGTGCCTAACGCCAATCGTGCTCGGGAAGATTTGTTCCAGTATCTCTAGGGTCTCGGACTTGTCGGGGGTAGCCTGGTTATCCCGAAGATCAAAGAGAACGGCGATTTTGGGACAGGATGATGCTTCACACAAAAGAGTGACTTGACGTTTTCAGGACAGTGGGGGGTTAGCTATAGAGGGAGTCTCCATCGCGGCGAATGATATTTGCCCCCAGGTTAAGAGAGTAAGAAGAATCAGCTTCTCGCTGGTGAGCTGCGAAATGATGAACGGGTGAGTGTCCAGCGGACCTGCCTACAGGCCACAAGGATAACGCCTCATTCCTACGATAATTATGTATAACCCTAATAAAGCAATTTAGGATGTAAGTTTTTAGAAGATAAACTTAGTTTTAGTGTTCGTTCCTTGCAATACTATTTGTTTATTTGATGTACCAAGTCCGCCGTAATGAACATGGTGCCAGAATCAGCAACGGATGGCATGGACCTGGGAGACCCGCACTAAAGCCGGCCCAGAGTGTGGCGGTGGTGATAATAGTAATAGTGAGGTCCGTCGAAGTCGGTGCCGGCGGCCTGTGATTGAATATAGGGCTGCGAGAAGTCTCTGCGATATTAAATGCCATAAACCTCTCAACATTTTCCTAGGGTATATCTAGAAACAGTGCTCCAAGTGATATTCACTATCCAGATACTCTTTAGTATATCTAGGGGAGTTTCAGGACATTTTTATGATACTAAAGGATAATTACATGAAGAGAGTTGAACCAGAAGTAATCTAGAGGATTTAAAAGCCGTATAAATTTAGAGTTTTTAGTACTTGGTAACTTCTCTGTAATGGAATATGGGTAATTAATCAGAAAGCAGCTTGGACGTCGGGCGTAAAGTTAAGAGATTGACGGCTAGGAGTTGCATTGTTATCTCACCTTAAAACATGAAGAGAAAAGAATGTCCTGATACCGGTATTACTCGAACATTTAGCCCAGTTCGTATTCTAGGCTTTGAATAGTATACATCACAGTGTCAAAATTCAGTTTATGCACAGTGGGAAACATATTATTTGCAATTCCAAAAGGTACTTGCGTAGCTTTTTTTAATATATTTAAAGAATGCGAGGTCATATGTACAGCAGAAGATTCAATATCCACTCCCGCCTAAAAGGTAAGGCTTTCTGAAATAGCTACACGCTCTACGTGTTTCTTCAGCACTCATTGGGGTGAGTCTCGCGGGTTCTCGTCGATGCTTAGACGCCGAGGGGAGCAATGTCACGGGCAGCGCGGGCCTTCTTGCTGCGCTTGGACTTGCGGCGGCGGCTGCTGCAGCCAGAGCTGGCCTTGGTGGTGGTGGCAGCAGGGGCAGCAGCCTCGGTGGAGGTGGCAGCAGGGACGGCGGCCTCGGTGGTGGCCTCGACGGCGGCGGCGGAGGTGACGGCGGCAGCGGCGGAGGTAGCAGCGGCAGAGGTGACGGCGGCCTCAGCGGCGCTGGTGACAGCAGCGGAGGTGGCAACGGCGGCGGCGGAAGTGGCAACGGCGGAGCCGGCACCGGTGGCCAGAGCAGTGCCGGTGGTGGGATCAGCGCTGCTGGCGATGGCAGAGCTGGCCTGCTCAACCTCGGTGGCACCAGCGATCATGGTAGGACCGGGGATGGGGTAGGTGCTGAGGGAGGTGTAGATGTTGAACAGGATACCGGCGTCATCGGCCTTGTAGAGCTCAGTGCCCAGGGTACCGGTAGGCACCTCGGTACCGGAACCAGTGATCTCGAGGTTGAAGCACTGGGGGTAGTTCTGGGCACCGTCGGCGTTGCCAGCGGAGTGAAGGGCGATGATCTCGTGGCGGAGAACGTAGAAGCCGGGCTTGATGCTCTCGGGGATCTGGACCAACCAACCGATGCCGTTGTCGATGAGCTCGTCGGCGGCGTAGGTGCCGGGGCTGGCGGAGCCGTCAATCAGGCCCTTCTCGCCAATCTTGAAGAACTCGAGGGTGGTCTTCTCGACGGACTCGCAGCCGGAGTCACCGCAGGCGGCGAGGTAGTCCAGGACGGGACCCTTGTGGGAATCGGGCCAGGTGTCCCACTGGAGGTAGATGCTGTCACCGGCGGCGACGGTGGCATGGCCCTTGGCGTTCTCGGCGTTCTTGTGGCAGATGATGTCGGAAGTACCGTAGGCGGAGGGGGCAACGAAGCCGTTGTCAGTGGCATCCTGGGCCCAGCCAACGACGACGGGAGGGTTGCTCTCGTAGGGCAGGGTGAAGACATCGTATCCGGCGTACGAGGCACCGTTGATGACGATGTTGTTGACGTGACCGTGGGCGGCAACGGTGGCGGCACCGGCCAGCATGGAGAGGAGGGTCTTGGAAGAAGGCATTGTTGCGATGTGTTTGGTGATGTGAATCGGGTGAAGCTGAAGAAAACTGTTGGAGTGGTAGTTGAATGAGTGGTGATCCGGCTAGCGGTAGAGTGAATGAAACGACCTCAATCAATGAAGTCTAGGAAGTGAATGGAAAGAAAGCAAAAACCTCAAGGGTTGAAAGGGAGTGGAACTGAAAGCTAATGATGGGATGAGCCTGAGAGAGAAAGGAAGTCTGGGAGAATGGGCGGGTGGTGTGGTCTTTTATCCCAACTCTCCGCCTTCCATCTCCCTGCATCTCTTCGTCTGACGCTCCCCGTTGCCGTTAGCCGTGATTGCACAGACGACAAGAGCCGCATCTAGCTACGGGTCAACTCTCACTTGGGAAACGGGTCTTTGCTCGATCCCAGGGTTGTGGGTTGTCGGGAGCAGTTACCGTGAGGGGATAGGGGCCGATGTGCCACCCCGTTTCAGGGTCGGTGGTGATGGGCCGCGCCAGGGGAAGGCATCCAACCAAGTTGCTAGTATTGGAGGTCCAGATGATTCCAGGATCTTGCTGTACCTCCAGGATCTTCCTATATTTCCAGGATCTTCCTATACTTCCAGGATCTTCCTGTGTATCCTGTCCATGCACTTCTCGATTCCTTCGAACGAAGCCAAGCCCTCGGTACGTAGCGCATTGCATCCCCAAGGTAGCATTGATTTCCGAAGCTCAGGTAGACCATCTAAAGCAGCATCTCGCTACCAGTCCAGGGCATTATTGAACCCCGATCTCTACACCGTCCGAGATCAAGGCGCAACTGAGAGGAAGCCACTGCATGGGGAAAAGACGCCCCCGCTTGGCACTTGCTTCAGCAGGCGAGTTCATCCCATGTTGGCAGAGGCAGCCGCTGGTTGGGCGGCGCCAGCCAGGGATGGGCATCTGGCGTGCGGTCTGTCGTTTGGCGACTACCGCTGCACCTGAAACCCCAGCGACTTGCAACGGTCGGGGGGCTGCGGGCGGGTGGGCTGGATGGAGACGATGTGGGTGATGGAGAGGAAGATGGAAATGCAGATGGACGGCGAGATCCCAGGCGGTTTTTCGCTTCCAGACTTCCAGGCCTCTATCCCCTGTCGCGGCTACCATCCGTACCTTGCAGCCAAGTGCGTAGGCGCCCTCGGCTAGGCAGGGGCCCTGCTGTGGCTGTCAGTTGTCAGGTTCGATAGGGCTTGTCCTCAGTGGGCGAAGCGGGCACTTTGCAGAGCGGTACAGCGGGGTCGCCTCCGTCGCTAATCCACCAACTCTCCGGGTGAGATGCCCTGGCTTCAGTGGCCTGTGCTGCCACCGCTGGGAACCGACATGATCCATCCATGGATCTATTCTGGCCCTGTCGATACAGTGATGTGCTATAGTCTAGAAGCCCAGACCGCACCTTCAAGCCCCTCCTCCCTTCAACCCGGCCACTGTCGGCGGACGTTCCAGTGGGTTTCCGCGGCTGGGCGTTGCCGATGCGGCGTCCGGGGCTATTTTTCCGCTGGTCACTGCCTCGGCCGACCTGCCGCAAGAGTCCCACCCCGCCGCCGCGCCCTGTTTGAAGCCCCTGCCGGAGGGGAGCTGCTCAATTTCGATGAGACTGACTCGTGGACGGCGGCGTTATACTACATGCATATTACATACGGTTATGCTGTAGGGCGCTCCCTTGAGCCCATGTGGGCAGGAGGAGCTGCCAAGATGATGAGTGTGGCTGCGAGCTCTCCCTTCATCATCTCGAGCTTTTCTCACAATCTTGGTTGTTAGGCCTATCCCCACAAGTCACAGCAACCTATCTATCCACAGAGCAATAGGACAGTCATTGATGGAACTCAACAGCCAGAAGCATTACTCCTCAGTCTTCATTCAACATGAAAACTTCACCGATGACGCACCGCATAGCCCTCGGGATGATCATTTACCTTAATGTGTTCCAACAAAACGTCGTGGTGGGTGTCAGCCGAACCCTTCATCCCTGGCCCATTCGGATGAAACAGGCGTGAATCATAGAATCGCCGATAATGGAGGGACGGATGACCTGCAATCAATGGTACCACACAGATCGACGGGCGCTCGCGAATCTTCTGCGGCTTGAGACATGCCAAACGACACAATTCTGTCGGTTCCGGCAGCTGTTGCAAACAACTGCCAGGAATCGCATGTTGTGACGTGGAAAACATCTGAGTCTCCGCAAACTCAACTCAGGTACCGGGCTTTGGACTTGGTAGTAGTCGCAATGCTCTCCGTCTATCTGCTAGGCATCGCTAAACGTGCATCCGCCACCCGCGCGAGATTAATTACGCGTTTAGGCCAGGGCTCGATGCTTTCTTTTCCCAACTCGCAGCATCGAGTCTTCGCCATATCATGGCCCTCCCAGCGCAATTTCCCGCGTTCCCCTATTTGCGGGCCAAATTTCCCCCCGGCCAAGCGAAAAAACAAAAGTCGTTTACGAATCTCTCGGCCTGCGACGAGCAAAGCCATCCCTAATTCTCTCTCCCCTCCTCGCGGCCGTTGGCTCGAAACAGAAACGCGCGCACTGAGGCCATCGCCATGTTCTGGCCACAGGCTCAACGTGAGACGCGAGCGGGGTCCTCGCCTGCAGACCTGGAACAAGGGGCTGCCCAGACACCCTCACGCAGGGGTCCGCAGCCCAGCAACCCTGTCTCCGAGGCCACTCCTCCTGCAGCCGTGGAAGGGCGCCTAGAGCCCAGCGACAGGCTGACCCGTCACCAGCTTTTCTACGTCTTGGTGCTGGACGGCTTTGGCGGCATGCTGCTCTCAGGCGGCGTCAATTTTGCGCTGGCTTACGGTGCGTTGGGTCCCCTAACCGCCTCTGTATCCTGCTGGAACTAAGACTAACACGGGAATCAATCGTCTAGCCATGTACACCACCCAGGACACCGTCAACAACCCTGTCCGTCTCTTCCAGCTGCCCAACACCCTGGCCGGAGATGCGGCTGTCACCATCATCGTCCAGTGCATTCTCACTTGGTTTGTCGAGAAGGGCCTAGTCGCCTATGACCTCTCCAAGCGCTCCGTCCAGCCCATTGGCTTTATCCCTGAGCCCTCCCGGCGCTGGCAAAGGTGGCTGTTTTTCCTACCCTCCGTTAGCGAAGCTGCAACTGAAGTCGAGACAAAGGGCGAGGCCGCGGTCATCGCGCCCGCCCAGCCCTCGGCCTTGACATCGTTGCTTCAGCAGGCGCTCAGAGGGTTTCTCCTCGCCATCCTCGGCTTTGTCCTGCTGTGGCCCGCCGGCGTTGGGATCTTGACCGCATTTGGCAAACGCTCCGGCGGCGACTACACGTATGCCGATCGGTGGACACCAGAGGTCTTCAAGTTTATTCTCGGCGGCTTGCTTGGCTTGCTGACCACGCCCTTGATGGCAGCATTCTGGCTCATCAAGGCCGGGTGGGAAGCGAAATCGGACGACATCTCAGAATCATGAGATGCCAGGCACATACCACGCTCGGTTTCCACGAAGCCGTCCCGATTTGGATCCTCTTACTACCACATGATACATTCTGACCATCTTATCCGCGCATACGCCTTTGGCTTACGACGCTCTCCGATCGGGAGTTTCGTTTCAAGTGCGGGATGCCACGCAGTGTCAGAATGGCATGGGTCATCGCCAAAGATATATTAACTTTCCTTGGCGGCATAAACACCCATGTGATTGAGCGTCGGGAAATCCACTGGGCGAAAGATAACCCTTCGGATAAATTCCCGACAATCGAACGAATCGCTTGCATGTCACGATGGAGATCTTACTCCATGTGTTTGTGATTTGTTCCAAGGCCTAATATAAACTTCAAGACGCCGCCGTCCAACGGTTGTGAAACCCCGTTTTAGTCCATTCATTGATGGGTTTACTTTTCTGTTCGTACGGCTAATCTTCCGGAGAGCCCGGAGAGGGAAACCAAGGCAGTGCGACGAATATTAATAGTAATAGAATAATGTGTAATTGATGCAGGCTAGGTCGGCTGTGACTTTCTCTTCCCTGTTGTCCATGTATACAATCAATCGATGGACCGAGCGTGAACTCCAAGTTTGCATAGTGTGTGGAAGGAAACCTGACCAGCATGATCAGCTTGATCTAATTATACATGCTTCTGGTCTTGAAACTTGGCATCTGTTAAAATGCAATTCAATAATGGGGTTAGGATGTGTGCAGATGCCGTGGAATGAACTAGATAGGAGATCAGACACTCCTTTAAATAGACTTCCTACGCTATTTTTAGACGTAAATCCAACAGGAACGATTTGAATTTTCAACGATTACTATTTAACTTACTTGGTTAGTATTGACTTATTTTCACTTTGTAAAAGCCGTCTCAATCCAGATCTGAAGAAATGTTGCTTGGCGGTGCAGGGTAGCCACGCTGAATTAACACCCTCCCACAAAATTGAAGCTCATAAATACAATTTACGTTTTAGCCTAGGTATATAAATTAAATGGAGACCCTAGAGAAGCCAATGATAGGGGAAGATGTTGTGGTTATGCGTGAAGTTTCTTGCTTCCTATCGCACTCTTCATGCGCCGCAAATATAAGTCATCTTCATCAACATAAACATTACCCACCCAGCAATAAACTGGCGAATATCAGTATGGAACCAATAGACTTAATTTACGCTTGATCATTATCCTGTTGTTGACTTCATGCCATATTCAAGGTATGTGTTCTGCTTGTCAAACCCTCCATCTTCTAAACTCGATTCAACCCTGTTGGCCAAAAGTGCAAAAAAAATATTCAATGACATGTGTAACACATGTGGCCGGATCTCTCCCGCCGGGAATTGAACCCGGGTCTCAAGCGTGACAAGCTTGCATACTGACCACTATACTACGGAAGATGTCAGGCGTTTGGCGCCTGTGTAGGTGGATCGGTGGTTGTCGTCGAGCTTCCGAGCCATTTTATTGTGTTGCGATGGGTCTCGGGCAGCTTCGCGCAAGTGGTTAGACACTGTGGAGACTGCGCCGGAACGCCGAGACACCCAACCACCTTGAGAATCGGACGCTAGGTAGCCTCCCGCACCTAGCCTTCATCCTCTACAATTCAACCTTGGGTGTGTCGTCGACTACTCGCACAATGGCGCTGTCTAGGCTGTTGACAGCTTCAATTGTTGGCCTCGCGGCATCCCTCACCGCTGGCCAGGTCCACGGCGCAAACACCGAATTCCGGGCATTCTACAGTGGGGCGACGCGTCCGCTCCGCTCCGAAAGCTCCCCGTCTGCCATCAACATCTCTGTGCCGATTGATCACTTCCACAATGAATCCATCTACGCGCCCCATTCAGCTGATTCTTTTCATTTGAGATACTGGTTCGATGCTCAGCACTATCGCGAGGGTGGCCCGGTCATCATCCTCGCCTCTGGCGAGACCAGTGGCGAGGACCGGCTCCCGTTTCTAGACCACGGCATCCTCGCCATGCTGGCCGAGGCGACGGGCGGCGTTGGCGTTGTCCTTGAACATCGATACTACGGCACCAGTTTCCCGGTGCCTGATCTGCGGGCCGAGAACATGCGCTTCTTGTCGACCGAGCAAGCGCTCGCCGACACTGCCTACTTTGCCCAGCACGTCCAGTTCCCAGGCCTCGAGCACCTTGACCTCACGTCATCGAATGCGCCATACATCATCTACGGCGGATCATACGCAGGAGCATTTGCTGCATTCGCGAGAAAGGTATACCCTGATGTTTTCTGGGGTGCCATCTCATCTTCCGGCGTAACTGAGGCCATCATCGACTACTGGGAGTACTATGAGGCGGCCCGGCTATTTGCCCCTGGCGACTGTGCTGCTACAACACAGAAACTCACCCACTTCGTCGACAATATTCTTTTGGGCGACGATGGCGATGCGAAACAGCTGCTCAAGGATGTCTTTGGCCTTGGAGAGCTGCGGGACGATGACTTTGCGAACGCCATCAGCCGGGGTATCACGGGGCTGCAATCCACGAACTGGGATCCCGAGGAGGACAGCTCCGACTTTGGATTCTACTGCGGTAGTATTTCTTCGGACGACGTCCTTTTTGCCAGCACCCGCTCCCTTGCTCCGACTGTGCACGATCTTCTCTCCGCGGGAGGATACAAGGAGCAGGCCGAGTCGTTCACGAATCGCGTGTTGAACTATATTGGATATATCAGGTCGCACCTCAGAAATGACCTCAGGACTTATTGCAAGGGGAAGAGCGTCGAGGAATGCTATTCCAGCCGAGGGAAGAACAATCGCATCGATCTTGATCAGGGAATGGAGCGGAGTTGGGGCTATCAGACATGCACTCAGTAAGCACACCTCAGCCAGCTCCCTCTCAATGCTGACTGTTTCTGTAGATGGGGATACTTCCAAACCGGATCTGGAGTCCCAAAAGGTCAACTCCCTCTCGTATCTCGTCTGATTGACCTCGAGTATACCACCATTCACTGCCGTGAGGGGTTCAACATCACGACGCCCCCGAACGTTGAGTCAATCAATAAGCTCGGCGGCCTCAACTTCAGCTATCCGAGAGTGGCCTTTGTCGATGGAGCTGTGGACCCGTGGCGGGCAGCTACACCCCATCGCATTGGTCTCCCAGAGAGGGCGTCGACTGTGAGTGAGCCGTTCATCCTCATCGAGCATGGTGTCCACCATTGGGATGAGAACGGCCTGAAACCAAATGATACCGCGATTGGATTGCCGCCGCCGAGTGTAGCAAAGGCGCAGGAGCAGGAAATTGCGTTTGTCAAGGCGTGGCTGGAGGAGTGGACAGAACTTAGGAAGGATGACGGGGATTTGCCTGGGGAATTGTAGACTGATTTCACATTGCCTTTAATTGATGATATTAAATTAATAGGCTTGCCATGTAGGTGGCCCAGCAATTGTAATATCACATCAGGCTGTCCTGATCTGAATGGCTCTACAGGCTATTCCATACTAGCTACAGGGCTATGAATGCGGTCTTGGCATGCTAATAGTTTAAGCCATCTAAAAGTCGTGGCTGATGCAAATTTGAGATTTAGCTGTGGTTCTAAATGGTGTTTCTGCCTCACTCTATGAGTGAGCATTGTGAACGACCATCACTCAGACAAGTGATCAAGCTCAGTATACCACCCCCAAAGCCCCTGGGATATGCGCATTGCTCCTTAGCTATCAATACAATTTGATAGCCCCAATAACTCTTGGCTGCTACGCACCACCATTGATTGACTATTTCTAATGCAACACTTCACTACACTCAACTGCCACGCCTAAATACCTGCCAGCACAAACCCATTCGGCTCGGCCTATCCCTCAGACAACCCAGCCGTTACCGAGCACCATTGCTGAATTAGCAGTCGATTTCATGTTAATATAACTGTCTGAAATGCTACTGGGGGTAGCCAGAGATGCAATATACATATGCTGTAGACACACATACCCTACGTTCTCTTTCTTGAGACTCGAATACTGATTTCCATGGCACCTAAGTTCTTACGACGGTAATATTCCACTCATCCTCAATACTTCTCATTTCGATGGTGGTTCCATAACCAGCCAACGGCCACCCCAGCAGGTAAAAGCCTTGTGTATCAAAGCTGTTGTTTTCTCCCACGGCACCTGAAAAGCGCCAGAATTGAACATTGGTGAGTAGATTACAATATCACTCTCCAATTTTTCGCCTTGACTATTTCCTGCCTCCGCCGCTTTTGCCTCCAGCTGCACTCTTAGCTCCTTGAGGGAGCTCAACGTCTGAACCAAAATCTTGCCAATGTTGTCCTTCCCCGGCTTCCCAGTTTTCTTATTCGGTCGTCCGTAACCATAGCTTGTGAAGACACAGACAATGTGGATGCGCGGGGCACCAGCCGCTACATCTGCGTGTTGCGAGGGGATAATGAGGCATCGCCCAGCGAGAGTTTGCGGTGGCCACGGTGCTGATTCGTCGGTCTTGGCGGCAATGCAAAACCTCTTGTACTCTGTGTATGCGGCTGGGAAAACTAGAGCAAGCTCAGCTGCGATACCGGCTCCCCATTCTGCGATGCAGTTTGTGGCATGGATGAGGTAAGTGTCGGGAGGCAGAGATCTGATGGAGCTGATAGTTGTCTGCTCCAGATTGAACGTGGAGGCTGCCATTTTGAATGCGCTGGGTTAAATGAGGAGAAAGGAGATTGGAAATGTTTAGAGGAGAGGAATTATGTTATTGTAAGGGCGTGAATATAAGCTGTCGTGCGCTGGAGCAAGTGAAGTTGTTTCGTTGTGACTCACTCACCGAAGAATGTGACTTGGAGGTGGTTGAGGTGCGCACTTCCACCAGGCTTCACGGTGTATCGGAATCCGTAAAACGAGCCACGCCAACAATATAGCATCTAATAGGACGTCTCCCTAAACGGAGTGACCTCGTGAAGGTGGATTTTGTCTGTTGAATTGGCCTGCATGGAATTTTACGTATGCCTAAAATGTTTGGGAGGCGTAAGTTCAACAGCAGTTTGCGCATCCCAATCGAATCTCGTTGATACTGTAGGAAAATATATATAGAATAACTTTGACTTAACTCAATACAGGCTGAAATACAATTGCAGTAAGGGACACGCCCGCACAACATATGGCAGTCGTACTTCAGCAATCATGACTCTATGAACGAAAACCCTACCCTAGAGCCACGGCGGAGAGAAGAGCACATGTTGGCATAGCCCAATCTCACCCTTGCCCGATTCCAGCTCCAAAAATACCAGATTGCGTCTGCGCTCGTCGCAATCTCGACCCACGCGTCTATTCTCCCAAGATGAGCTTTACGTCCACCGTGACGACTCACCTCCGTGCTATCGGCTCAACTACGACGCGCGGCGAGTGGGTGCTTTTGGCGGTGAACTCCCCGAGCCGCGTCATCTCTCCGCGAGGAAACCAACGCGGCAATCGAGGTATCGGTTCTTCGCGCAAGACTGGTGCGAGCGATTGATTCATGGGCCGGACCTCAGCTGGTGCAATGGTGAATAAACGATATTGATGTGCGGAATTCAGGGGAGAGTGGATGCGTTTGTTAGGATCGTTTGGCACCCAGAGCGTGAGCTGAGGCATGGAGATGGGCGCGTCGTCACGTCTCCGATGAATCTGGTTCCATAGCCCATCGTGGAGAGGCCTTGTAATTTTGATCAATTGATTCTGTTCATTTTCCGCCCGAACTCGATCGTTCATCCATCTCTCCGACACGGTGGTTGAGCGTATTCGGTGGACCTCTGTTGACGGCACATCTCCGAGGCCCAAACTCCCCGAAGCTGCTGCGTACCAACTCCCCGACGACGAGTTGCAGCTCCCCGTGAACTCCCCGAAAACGTCCAAACTCGCGCGTGAAAGATGGGCCGGCTCCATCCCATCCACTGGACCCTGGAAAACCCAATGCAACCTTTTTTATGCATCTACAGCCTCAGCGCAACCCATTTCGACGACGTCTGGTGTTGGCCGGTATCCTCAACACCACGCCAGATCCACGCAACACCCAGAATGGATACCAGAAATCGTACACAATGCTGGTTCGACGGGTGGGTCGTTGGTAAGCTTAATTGAAAGCCAAAATCTGAGCATAATTTCAAATAATCGGCCTGCAGGGTCTCGAGCGGAGAGCACGCGATGGGATACCCATTCCCGGCTGCGTCTGCGTCGGGCTTGGATGCCCAGACATCTCGGGATATCGGCACGCAAGGTGGCAACTACTAGACGCAGCGGCAGATCTAGATCGACGGCAGAGCTGCACTGCGTCGACGTGATTCTTGCTCGCGAGGCTGTCATCATTATCATGGCTTTCGACGCCATCGTCTAGACCAATATTCCACTGCCTCGCGCAATTCCAGACTCTGAGTCCAGGGAAGTATCCCCGACAAAGAGCAGGCCCTTGGCCATCTCGCCTGGCCTCCCTGCAGCGGATCTCACCAATGAGGGCATGGCGGAAGCATGTCCTCATAAAAGAGCGTGCTTGCGACCCAATGGCCTCGGTGCTAGACATGCGGGCATGGGGGTAAGGTTCTCAGGAACGTCGGCGGTGGACCCCATTACCGAGAGTCAGGATGGGGGCGAACTCATCACGGAGGCAAGAACCCATGCATCAGGCTGTCGTCGATGGCCTCGCGCGGCTAGGATCCGTGCCGGAAGCCGAGTAGGGTGTGTTGCCAAGCGATCGAAGCTTGGCCGCAGAACGCCACGAAGAGCCTCTTGATTCACCAAGACCGCCCAGACGACTGAAGGCGTGCTTTCTGCAGGTGGTGACCGGTCATTACCGTCGCCCCGGGACTGTACGGCCGGGTGGTCGCATGCCTAGGGGCTGTGAAGGGGGTGCCATCCCGGCTGGGCACGCAGATGTACCAGTACTCGGTGATGCAGGCAGGAGATCCATGGAGCTGGCGCCGGGAGCCTAGACTCAAACTGCCGCCATATGCAGTCTCCCCCAGGACTTGGCCATGACTAAATCTCTTGGTGATGGAGGGGTGAACCTGGGCAGATCGGCACGCCGCTTGGCATGATTTCCGTGGGCTGCCACCATCAGCCTGCGCAGACTGGGACGCTAGACCGGGGCCCCTCACCGAAGCTGATCTATCGGTGGTGTCACAAAGCGATATGCATCACGAGCTGAGAAGTTCAAAGTTGTCAGGAAGCTGTCGCAGATTCGTCAACACATCATCAAGTCTCGTCATAGCAGGATCAACGTTGGGATTCTGACTGGCTAATTGCTTTCGATCCCCATGCCTGTCGGGCGGAACCAACAATACGAACTCAATGTCCACCCGGGTTGGGACGCTGTCAGGCCGAGGCCCTGTGGAGCTTTGGAGATGGCCTCGAATCGAGGCCGCCTAGGCCGAAGGTGAAGGAAGCGATCTCACGATGCGTGGGGTCGGTGGCACCGGCGAGGCCTCTCGATCAGTTAATCTCTCAGTGGCAGGCTGGAACCTCGGACGAGCGCCGACGGTCCGATGCATGGGACAGCCCCATCTACAATGCAGGAGGATTCAAAGAGGAGACGGCAAGCGAGGATACTCCCCGCTGGCCGCCCTGCGCCAGCTCAGCGTGCAAGGATGGGACGAACGGCTCCAATGACGTGCTCCGGGTCTGACCGGCGGCTGCGACTCCAAGGTGCAGTCCCTATTTCCATTTCGTAAGTCCAAGACGGGGAAACCACCGACGTTCCAAACGAGCATGGCGATGGCCCGTGGGAGTGATGGCCGGATGGGACGGCCCTTGGCGGGTGATTAGATTCTGGCATGATTGCGAAGAGTTTTTCGTGATTCGGAGCAAAGTGCAGTAAAGAGCCAACCAAAGGCGCGCTAGAAATGTAGCAATATATCAGGGTCTATTGCGTCAGAGCTGGCTTCATGAGCCGGACTCATAACCCAGCACACAGACAAGGCCTAGGCCTCGAGAGGCGCCAAACCAGTGCGGCTGGGTCGAATAGATGGCAGGTCGAGATGGAAAAAGAAATCGCTAGTACGGTTTACGAGTCTCGTGAGTTTGAGAATGCATAGAGCGAGCTGATTTACTTCATGCGTGGTCTGTACCACTTAGTACTGGCTTCCCGAGACTACGGCTCAGCTGGGGCGAGCCCAGACTGTTGCAGCGTCTACTCCCGGGAGAGGACCGCCAGCCCTGGAGAACTGCCAGAGACAGTTTGATGATTCCCCATCTCGAAGCCGTTAGCGGGACAAAACAAAGGGCAGATTTGGGTGCTCGCTGCATCGGGAGCTGCCATGTTCCAGGGGCCGTTGTCTTGGCTGCGGTGGAGCAGCAACCTGGGCGACACAGAGACAAGGTATTGGGATCGCGTTTGTGGTGGTCATCAAACACATGGGCATGACCAAATTCCCCACGTAACGCCCACGCTGGGTTGCCCGTTGGGCGCGACGAGCCGGTTGGGTACGTACGAGGTACTTGCTGCAGGCGGAGAGGGGGTGATGAAGCGTGGGATGGGGGTGGAAATGGCGGAAGTGTTTGCATCTCTTTTGGTCAGATACACAGACAGGGGTGGTGACTTTCGGCACGTTGTGAGTGGTGAGGACGGTTTAGCAGTTGGCAGCTGGCAGCTGGCTGTTGACAGTTGGCGAGAGTAGACAGTTGCCTTACCGCTCCGGGGAGAGTGGGGCCGGCCAGGTCGAACGCTGGACACCTGAGTCCTAGTGCCCGACGCTGGACGAAAGTCTACTACGGAGTAAGTAAGGGCTAACCAAGCCCGTAGCGAAGACAATGGAAAGCTTGGGGGATGTGATTGGTGCAGATTGGCACGGGAGCTAGCTCGTGATGATGCCATTTTGAGGTGAATGGTGATGGGCACTGGTGCTGGATCCAGCCGAACGAAGCATTTGCTGCCTCCATTTGGCAGATGGGAGGCCTTGTTTCCTCCACCGGGTGTAGGTACTGCACATGCAGTGAGCAAGCGAGCAAACAGGAAAGGAAGGCAGCAAGCGCTTGGCAGAGGAGAAGCAGAGGAGCGCAATCCCACCGAGGATGAATGCCACCAAAGATGGAGAGACGGACCCCCGCCGAACCCCAACCGAACCCCAATGAATTGTGCCATATGGGGTGGAGCGGGGTTTCCATGACTGCCATGATTCCTCTTCTCTCCCTCCCTCAGTAATCACAATTGCCCTTGCGCTGGCTGCTCCCTCGTTCGCACATTGCATGTGCAATCCAACTCCCATGTGGACGCGGTAAGGCCGCGCCCATCTCCCCGGGGCTGTTCTCCACCAAGCCGAAACGGGCCTGGGGCGTGCGCGTGAGGATCCAAGCGTCCTTGGGGAACCCGCTTTGGATGGACGCGGCGGCGGTTCCATTGGCTCGTGGCTCGATTGCGCCATCGTCGTCGACTTCGTCGTGCGTGCAAATTCCTCCAACAGGCGAGAACGCGGTGTATCTACTGTATCCTGAGTTGATTTGGGGGGGGGGGGGGGGGGGGACGGGCGGCCGAAGCCACGGCGTGCGTGTCCAGTCATCTGTTTTTCCCTTTTTCCCCCTGCGCCAGAAAGTCACCACCGCCATCATCCCGAATAATCGCAGCGCGGGTCAGCCGCGTACGGCGCTGAGTTTGTTTATTCACTCTAATACTGTAACTCGATGGCTACAGCTCCAGGTCCCAACCCCGCCGCGAGCTCAATAAAGAAGACGCAAGCCTGTGGATCCTGCAATGACGACGATGGCATGCTCGCATCCCGGCCAGCACGCAATCTGGAAGCGTGAAGGGGCCCCAGTTTCGCTCTGGCCCCAATCCCCCACGCCAACCCAACTCCCCGCCCAGGCTGCCAATGAGCGCCGGCGATGCGCAGGCGACAGGGGGGAGTGGTTCGCCTGGCTCGACTCTCGCTCCCTTCTCTGCGCGACGCTCCGGCCGTGGGTGACTCCGACGGTACGCGCGGGTCCTGTGAGGATGCAGCTTGTACCAGTACTCCCCGAGGGCATGCATCATCCCTGCCGCTCCCGACGCCCCGGTGTGGCCTGGGTGTGATCCTCGACGATCCGCAGTCATCAGCCGACCCCTGGGATCTTGGTGGTAGTATCCTCGCAGCAGACTGAGCAGACCGAGTAGAGCCTTGTTCTGGGTGAGCGAGCATGGAAGTCGTGGTGGTGTCTGCGTAGGCTTGCTCCACCTCCGGCCAGCCAAGCCCAGACTCGACTCCATGCATCTCGCCATCTGGATCGCCACGCGCACTACGCGGTCTGCCGAGTCGACGGAAACTTAATTAATACCCCGTCCTCGCCGCTCTTCTTTCCCATTTCCAGCTCCAGTCCCAGAGCCTTCCATCTTCAACCCACAAGCACTCTCTCACCAGACTTGCCTTGCCTGGACGACCAGAGCCACGGGTCACAAGTCTCACACATACACACCCCGGCCGGCACCTCGACCGCCTTCTTGCTGGCGCGCTATTCTCTGCCGCTATCCAATTCCCCCTCTCTTGGTGTGGCCTTGGCGACAGCTTGCCCATCTTGGCAGCAGTTCTAGTGTGTGCCACTCCCCGACCGACCGAGCGACAGCCCGAGTACACTTTGTGTCTCCGCCCGCGACATCTCAGCCTCAAAAAGGACGCCCTCGTCCCAATTCCCCTCCCCCAGTTGATTGTCTATTCATCCTCTCTGCTCTCCGCTGGACAGAATGACTGCTCCTCCCAACAAGGCCAGGTCCGCCCTGGAAAAGTTCCTCGGTGCCGACCATGTCGAGCCCGAGGAGCGCGCGCCCTCCATCACCAACGCCGACCCCTTCATTGAGCGCGAGCCCACTGTCGGCGAGTTCCTCGAGGAGTTCACCCCTACCATCCACGGCATTGCCGAGTACCTCTACAGCTTGTTCCCCTTCCTGTCGTGGATTGGCAAGTACAACTGGATCTGGTTCCTCGGTGATCTGATTGCTGGTAAGTCGGCCGCAGTTGAAGCAAAAAGGACGACAACGGACAATCGCTAACTCCCCGCTCCACAGGTATCACTGTCGGCGCCGTCGTGGTTCCCCAGTCCATGGCCTATGCCCAATTGGCCCAACTCCCCGTCGAATATGGTTTGTACACATCCTTCATGGGTGTGCTCATCTATTGGTTCTTTGCCACGTCCAAGGATATCACTATTGGTGTACGTTGCAACCTCCTCCCCCACACTCCTAGCGCAGCCCAGCTGACATCTTGCAGCCCGTAGCCGTCATGTCGCAGGTCACTGGTAACATCGTTTTGGCCTCGGCCGAGTCGATCCCCGACGTCGAGGGTCACGTCGTTGCTTCTGCTCTCGCCGTCATCATCGGTGCCATTGTCACCTTCATCGGTCTCGCCCGCATTGGATGGCTCGTCGAGTTCATCCCGCTCCCCGCCATCTGCGCCTTCATGACTGGCTCCGGCGTCTCCATCGCCGCCGGCCAGGTCCCCAAGCTCATGGGCATCAAGGGCGTCAACACGCGTGCTCCCACGTACGAGGTCATCATCCACACCCTCAAGAACCTCGGCACCACCAAGATCGACGCTGCCCTCGGCCTGACCGCCCTGGTCATGCTCTACGGCATCCGCGCCATCTGCTCGACCCTCGCCAAGCGCCAGCCGCAGCGCGCCAAGCTGTACTTCTTCATCTCCACCCTGCGAACCGCCTTCGTCATCCTGCTGTACACTGGAATCAGCGCTGGCATCAACATCCACCGCAAGGATGATCCCATGATCAGCATCATCGAGACTGTCCCCAGCGGCTTCACCCACGCTGCCGCCCCCGAGATCAACGTCCGCATCATCAAGTCCTTCATCTCGGAGCTTCCCGCCGCCGTCATCGTCGTCCTGATTGAGCACATCTCCATTTCCAAGTCCTTCGGCCGTGTCAACAACTACATCATCGACCCTTCGCAGGAGCTCGTCGCCATTGGTGTCACCAACCTGCTCGGTCCCTTCCTCGGTGCCTACCCCGCCACTGGATCCTTCTCCCGAACTGCCATCAAGGCCAAGGCTGGTGTCCGCACTCCCTTCGCTGGTGTCATTACCGGAATTGTTGTGCTGCTGGCTCTCTACGCTCTGACTGCTGTCTTCTTCTACATTCCCAACGCAGCTCTCGCCGCCGTCATCATCCACGCCGTCGGAGATGTCATCACCCCTCCCAAGGTCATTTACCAGTTCTGGCGCGTCTCTCCCCTTGAGGTGCCCATCTTCTTCGCTGGTGTCCTCGTTACCATCTTCTCCAGCATCGAGAACGGAATCTACACCACTATCAGCATCTCCTTTGCCGTTGTCATCGTCCGACTTTTCCAGACCCAGGGCCGCTTCCTCGGTGTTGTCCGCATCCGCACCATGAAGGCCAACCTCAACGATGGCACATCCAGCCCCGACACCATTGCGAAGGAGGTCCCTCTCGACGATGAGAACGAGACTTCCCTGCGTGCTGGCTTCCTGCCTCTTGACCACGGCGATGGCTCGAACCCCAAGGTCGTTGTCCGAACCCCCTACCCCGGTGTTTTTATCTATCGCTTCGCAGAGGGCTTCAACTACCCCAATGCTTCCCGATACCTCAACCACCTGACCGAGACCGTCTTCGCAAGCTGCCGACGAACCAACCCTTCTCTCTTGGGCAAGCTTGGTGTAAGTAAAACTTTAATATCCGACATGGGAACCAATCACTGACAATCTAAACAGGACCGACCCTGGAACGACGGCGAGCCCCGTCACATCAAGGAGAACGCCGACGATGGGCGACCTATCCTCAAGGCTGTCATTCTCGACTTTTCCACTGTCAACAACGTCGATGTCACCTCCATCCAAGGCTTGATCGATGTCCGCAACCAGCTCGACAGATTCGCTTCTCCCGAGGTCGTTGACTGGCACTTCGCCAATATCGAGAACCGCTGGACCAAGAGGGCCTTGGCTGCCGCTGGCTTTGGCTTCCGAACCCCCCGCGACGGCGAGACCGCTGGTCAGTGGAAGGCTATCTTCAGTATTGCAGACCTCGGTGGCGACGACAGCCCTTCCGCTGCCATCGCTCTCGGAGAGAAGGCCGGTCGTCTCTCTATGCGCCAGGATATTGAGGCTGTGGATACTATCAGCGCCCAGGGTTCAGACAAGGACTTGAGCAAGGGTACCTCCAACTCCCGTCTCGTCGCTATCCAAGGTCTTAACCGACCTTACTTCCACCTCGATCTCCAGGAGGCCCTGGATGCTGCCATTATGAGCGCGGAGACCAAGCAGCATTAATTTGTCCGTTTTTGAAGTTGGGAGCGTTGATGGTGTTAATGGGTCTTGTAGACTCACCGTGGATATGTTGTTAATTTGGTTTGGATGGCGAGTTTGTTGTTGCGCACCGCCAGTTGTTATTAGGCGATATGATGTCGATACCCCGATCCGATCTCTAATAGATGAGCTTTAAGGAGCATCTCACTACACTTGCTGTTTATAATGTCCGTCTCTGTGATGCCATATCTAGGAACCTGCTCTGTGTGAAACGCAACTTAAATGCTCATTATTACTACCTGATGAAGACTTCCGTTTAGAGTTCCTTTTGCCACTGTTTATGCTTATTTAAGCTCAAGATATTGCGCTAGTTCAGGGACGCCGAAGACTGCTATTAACCAGCAGCTTCACAAACCGCATCTTGGCACAGGAGCGAGTCAGATGGAAGGTAAGTGGATACCAAACTCTTGAAGATTAATACGATAGGGTAATATGCCGTAGGAATTAACGTGGCTGCTGTGGGTACTGGCACATCAAGACAAAAATACGCGCTCATAGACTCACGCTGTCCCGAGTTGTTTATTGAATAATGCGCGGGCGATTAGATTGCGATTACAATCTTCTGGATACCTGTGCCCTGAGGGCGGTGATACCATTATCCCTCAGAATGAGGAACCAAAACCTGGCTCGCTGACGCCGTCACAATCTGGAAGCCTAAATTTCCTTGTTCCGATTTAGATGATCGACATGCCTATTGCTCTTTCGGTGCTTCCAGCGTTCGTCAAAATGACTTCGAATGGCGCTATGCCACGATCCACGCCGACATGAACCCGACCGCCCGCATCTCAGACCCCAGCTTGTTCCGCCCACACCCAGACGTACGCGACGCCGTCAAACCAGGAAGGCAACCCTGGGCAAGATCTGGTTCCGGAAACAAGACATTGGTGGAATTGCAATCGTCCCGCCGGGGACTGTGGGCTGGATTACTGCATTGTCGAAGGCGCATTTACGGGTATCTCGCGCCGGGGTCACCGCAGCACGTGCTTACGGCGCGGAATGGCTTCATCGGTAACTGTACATGAGATGCGCGGCAAGGGGCCTGACGGGCGCAACTCTGTGGACTTTTGTCATTGCGGGTCCAGGGGTGTGAGGTTTCGGTACTGCCGGTTTGAAATGAACGTGTTGGTCGCTTGGAGTCTTCGTCTAGGGACAAGATTGTGTGTGGGTGGATGGGCAATGTTGGCTACGGGTAGCCCGGAGTCCAAAGTGCAGGGTTAACGTGCATAAGATGAACAGAAGTCACAGGTCCGTTGGTTCGTCTGTCCTGCCTTCTCAAGTCAACAGACCGATTTCAACTTCGATGTCGCTATGACTGCTATCCAACTTATTCCCTCGTGTCTTAGTCTCCTAGGTATTCGATGGGCACAAACGAGGTAGAGACATCCAATATCAGGTACGTACGGCTGATGTAGCATGGGACCGCTTGCAACTGTTGGGTTGAAGAGTCTTCCATTTGATGGCAGTTGAGTTGTGAGGTTGGACGTATACGCCTGGAAAGGCGTGGTTTCTCGACACATGATTCAGTTTAGATAATTCAGCTCGATCCCGATTGCTTGCGATGAAAGAGCATTGAGAAATAGAAGCTTCATGCGCGGAAGCCATCAGGGTTGGTAGTGTAGTAAGAGACTCTCAACTATCGACAGCCTGATTCTGAGTTTGTGGTGGTGAGAATGTTGCTTGTACAAATTTACTTACAGTAGTCGAACCCGCCCACTCGTTTCTTATTCTTTCGGGACGGGGTCTCCCTGTAACAGGTGCTTCTATTTAAGGGATGCGCTATAACGTTTTACAGAGGAAGCCAGAGCTCAATTATAAGACATCAAGCAATATAAAATAATTCCCTGTAGCGCAATATCCTATTAAACATTTTTTCCCCTTTTTAGCTCTATCTGACAGGATTAGATAGATCAAAGCCATGCAGTATTTGCAAACAATAGAGGTAAATGATTAGTACTACACTCAGCATCAGAGGAGAGAGTATTAACATATCTATCCGCACTATATTATAGCGAGCAAAGAAAGTTTATCATTGCACGAGAAGAAAACAATCGAATGAATTGACGGCCGTATCTTACCACAGCGGCAGTCTCCATGAACCATAGATTGGGTTTAGATAGAAGGGGATGGTTTAAATAGCTCTGAGATTCAACGAGCGCTCATTTGCCTCCAATTATCCGCCAGCAATATGAGCATGTTGGCCAGCTGGGTTGAGCTGACCACTCGGGATGGGGAAGTGAGCACACTTTATATACGTCGGCCGTCTTTATAGAACAACGACTTATGGCCCTTGCTTACGGAACCACGATTTATGGTCCCTCCTATAAGAGCCAATGGTTTACGCCTCCCCTCGACGTTATGGTCATTTCATTGCACATCCCATACATCGCCGTGGTTGGCTTCTAATACCTGCCTTTATCTTGAAACAGCCTTTGCATCGCGAGTCAAATCAGTTCATCACTAACTGGCTGCTTCGTCTCCTTGCTATCGCGATACGGTGAGAGCTAACATTCACATGCATGGGATGCATATGGGCGTAAACAACAAACTACATTGGTGGATTTTTTCTGTTACTGCAGCTTCGAAGAAGAGGCCATAGGAGGATAATGCACTCGCTCACGGCATAACAACAATGAGCTATATAGTTTGCTGTCCTCAAGCAAAAAAGTATTTCCTTCTCGAGCTATATGTTTGACTATTCTAGACGCTGCTTCGGGTCCAGTTTGAACATACTGTGTATTATTAGTTTCAATATTACAACTGTATTTAATTGTTTCGATGTACATTTAATCCAGTCCAATTGCAGTCCCCGCGAATTTCTTATCCATCGTCGCTCTAGCGGATCTGAATTCGCATACGAACGCCATGATCGCGGTCAAAAGGAGCGCAGGTATTCTACCAACAATGTTCCTCCAAAATCCAAGGGTCAGTATCAATATCTGACTCCGTTTGCACATTATCGCCGTCTGACCAGAGTTTGCCGGGTTATGCTGCCAAAATTTCGAAGAAAGATTTCATAAACGATCCGAGCTATTACCTAGACAACTCTTAAGTAGCTGGCCCTATACCCGCTGCTTCTCATCTCCATTTCCAAGCACTGAAGAAACGATCATTTCTGATACAATTTGAGCCACCTATTGATTGGCCGCAGGTGTATGCTTGAGGGAGAATTTCTGTCTCTCTGTTCACACAGGAAAAATTAGCGAGATGGATACGTTTATTTTACCGTAAATGATACTGTGTAATTGGGTAACGAATGAATAACGAGACTGCTATAATTTGTCACGCTGACGTATTCCTACATGTACCTGCCTGTGGTATTTAGATCATTGTTAAAGGTATTAAGTGCAAGCTTACTATTGCCAGAATACAAACTCGTAACAAGCTATCGGTGAAGTAAATGGCATGCATCGATCCACTGCTCGAAGGTCAGGAACCCTTTAGCGTCCTTGGATTTGGTGTCAATGGCATTTCCACCTCTCCTCATTTTCCTTTGACTATAGGTGCCACCTAGGCATGTCTAGGATCTCCAGCCCTATTGGTAATGGTTTAATGTGGGCAGTATCTGTTGCGCTGTTTCATGGCTGTTATTTGTCTTTCACGGTTGTTCTATACGTATGGAGACTAGTAGGCTAACGGTATTCCGATTGGCATCTTTCTATCTGTCCTTTCTAGACTCCGATTTGTTCAATAGATAACATTTAAACAAAGTGAAATTAGCATGATATTGAACAAAGTGGAGTAAACAAAACCGCCCAAAAAACCCTTTTGCATTGTATTGCCCCATGATATCATTTGAAATAAGCTTGTCGGACTCATCGTCATGCCTCCTAAACATCCTGAAAACTGTGCCTCCTTTGTTTCAAATAGTGTCTACATTGGCCAGGCTGACTCAATCATGTCACAATTGGCTACCCTTCATCACATGTGACCTCGACCTTTCGGACTGAATTTCTAAGCACAGCGTGCATCATCAATGAGGTGCACCTTGCATGCGCTAACATGACTCCTGTTTCCTCATCCCCCGCAATCTAGCTTTCCTCTCGCGGATGCTAATTGGCTCATCAGATAAGATGATGAGTTATCTATAGTTTGGTGAGGGGCTCGGGATGCTTTGTCAGGGCCATTGGTGTTTTTGGATTCGACGTCGATGGCGCCATCGCCAGATAGCGGACTAAGACTGGCTCAGGCACTAGGTCACGACATGCTGCACCACACTGCCGTCATATCAATCGCCCATACTCTGAGTGGCCGGTTGTCGCAATTCACCTCGGAATCCCGACTTCCGCCAAGTGAATGGTGTCAAGCCGATACGGATTGACGTTGAGTGTGGAGCATGATTGTTCCCTTTCTCGTTTCCCCGCGTGCAAAGGGTTGCAAGATGCGCATATATAAGAACATGGCCACCTTGTGAAATTGAGAAAATTCATTAGAACTGCATCAGCTTCGAAATAAGCTTCGTCTCATTCAATTGCATCTCACCTATACCTTTGTCCACAAGCTGTACTCAAGATGGCACCCTCTGCAACCGAAAGCGAGATTCCCATCCACTCAAAGGGCCAGACTCAGAGCCGGGAGCCTCTCAAGCCTTCGGGAGCACTGAAGGATTATGAGTCGTTCGATGTTACTCCCGCCATCGGACGCGAGTTTCCCAAGGCGAACTTGGTCGACTGGCTCAATGCGCCGAATGCAGATGAATTGATCCGCGATCTTGCCATCACCAGTGAGCCGACCCCCTCACCGGCAATTGTTATGAGCAACTGAGTCATCTAACCACCATCAACAGTCTCCCAGCGCGGTGTGGTCTTCTTTCGTGGCCAGGATAATCTCACCAATGACCTCCAGAAGAAGCTTATTCTGAAGCTCGGGGAGCTGACGGGTCGACCTTCAACCTCTACCCTTCACATCCATCCACTGCTCAACTCAGAGCGAGACTTGGGTGGTGAAGACCTCGAGGTCAGCACGATTAGCTCTAAGCAACACAAAAAATTCTATCGAAAGACGAGCGACGATGGTGTCGTCGTCACCAAGCCCGATGAGGACATTTGGCACTCGGACATTGCTTTTGAGCCCTCGCCTGCGGACTACACGTCGCTTCGTCTCGTGGAGCTTCCTGAAACTGGGGGTGGTACGTCAATTATTCCACTACTACTGCCTCCAATAAGCCCAACCACTGCTCGACAGTAAGACTAATTGCCTCTTTGATTAGATACCCTCTGGGCCTCTGGATATGATGTCTACGACCGCCTTAGTCCCGCTTACCAGAAGTTCTTGGAGTCTCTGACAGCAACCTTTTCGCAGCCACACTTTGGTCAGATCGCGGCTCGTCAGGGTTTCAAGCTGTATGACAAGCCACGCGGCGCCCCAGATAACATCGGCGACGTACTCAAAGCGGTGCACCCCGTGGTGCGTACCAACCCGGTGACGGGGTGGAAGAGCGTGTTCCCGATCGGCGCGCACGTCGGACATATCAACGGCTTGACAAAAGAGGAGAGCAGCAATCTTCTCACATGGTTTTATGACCTGATTGCCAAGGACCACTCGATCCAAGTGCGGTTGAAGTGGCAGAACCCCAACGATATCGGTAAGCATTGGAGAATATAGCCCTCTTGGTGCCATGTTGCTGACTTTACGCGATAGCTATCTGGGATAACCGAAGTGTTTTCCACTCTGCGACACTTGACTACGAAGGATACGGCGATAGATTTGGCAACCGGGTTGTGGGCATTGGAGAGCACCCGTATCTTGATCCTCAGAGCATTGGAAAGGCGGAGAGCTTGATCGCAAGCTCTGAACAGTAGAGGGACTATTAAGCGTATGAGTAATGGAATTTTGCACATAATTGTGAGTATCCTTTAATATGCCAGTGCGCTCCTGTGAGGGCTGTATCTCGAGGTGTGGAATTGTCTTTCGTAGCCATCACCATCAGTGTCCTGTGAATCTAGCACTTTACAGTCAGAGACCTCGTGACACTCTCGCGGTCAAGGTCGGGAATTTACTGAGACCGAGTCACACACCTTTTGGTAGCGCCGCTCTAGACTAGGTAAGTAAGTAGATCATCTAGCCTGTCTTGGCAGTCTATGCCGGGTTTGTAGACACTCTTCTGGCACCCATCTCCCATCCCCGTCAAAGGCCGGCCCAAGCGTACATGCCAGATCAAGTCTGCCTATCAACGGAGCAAATTACTTCGGTGACCTCGATAAAAACGGAGAATCAGCCGTAGATCCATTGCCGAGGAGGGGCAGATAGGCAATAAGATGCAATGGCATTCCCGGTTCCGGCGGTCATTAGCAGGAAATTGTGGGTCGTTATCGCCAGTGCCGAAAATCCGATTTCTCATCAGTCCCTTCGGATTCATTTCTGTCACCGCACACTTGTGGCTTTCAATTCCGATGATTGCTCGACATCATGACTACTGACGAAAGAACGCCGCTCCTCCCCAAGAGGGAGACTGAGAAGAAGAGCCTCTGGTCGTGGGTACGGAGTGCTTTCAATGTCGAGAACCGCGTGCTCTTTGCGGGGTTTCTCATCACCTTGTCGTTCAGCTTTACCCAAGTTCCGTAAGTCCGCCAGTTACCCGACGTGAGCATTGCGTATTAACTCCAAGTTGTATCTTTTATGTCTTCCATTTAATGGAATGTGATGCCTTCTATGACACCCACCCACCCTACAATGGCTCTTGGGACAGATGCAGCCGAGATGAGGTGGCGGCCGGTACGGCTACACAATACAGTATTCTCGGGATGAGTACAACCCTATGCGGCACGTACTCCCATGGCTTATTTGAACTCTTCTAATTGATTCCAGGAACCCTGAATCTTTTCGTGGCTGGGTGGACAGCCAAAAAATTCGGTCCTCGAACCGCTCTCATGGTCCAGACCTTTGTTCCAGCCATTCGAGTCGCTACCCAGATCCTTGGCGTTGTGGCTGGAAAGAGAACTGGCATGATGATCATCCAATGCACCCAGCTTATCACTGTCTTGGGTGGGCCGGTTGGTTACATGTAAGTGTGTCAAAACATGAGAGGCAATCGTCTTATTCACTATTGCGCAGTCTTGTTGTCAACATCATAGCAGGTGAAGTTACTGAGCCCATACGACGCACGGCTCTTTTCGGAAAGCTTCAAGGGTGCATTATGCTGGGGCAGGGCATCGGATATTTAAGTAAGTGAGACAAGCAGATTTGAATCTTAATCCGCTAACTCTCAACCAGCTGGCGGCATGATCGGCGACTCTATTGATATTCGGGCTCCATTCGATGTCGCCTTTGTCTCATTTCTCCTAGCCGGCACATATGCTTGGGTCGCCCTACCGTACATATCTCCCGACTCCATGGTTGACGCCAAAAAGCCGGGCCAGCAGGGTGAAGGGTTCTTAGCGCCACTAAAGATCCTCGTACCACGGCGCCTAAGGCTCGAAAATGGAAAGATTAAGAAACATTATGGTGTCATATTTCTGTGCGGCGGCATCTTTCTTGGAGTGGTAAGTCAACTGGCCGGAACCATGCCTCTCAAGCTAACAAATATTTTAGCTCGCCACCGGCTACGTCCCTTTGCTCATCCAGATGTACGCCACGGCAGCCTTCGAATTCAACCAAAATGACAATGGCTGGCTGATGGCCGAGTTTGCGTTTGTGAGGAGTTTGTTCCTGATATTTCTCTTCCCTCACATCATCTCCTGGGGACGCCGCTGGACATCTCCCACATCCAACCTGGTCCCGGAAAACGACGAACCCTCGCCTGGGCTGTTGCCAACATCTCCTGGAGAGTTTGATGCCACAGCAGGCGAACAGGTGGCTGAGGAACCTGTGGAGCCATTGAAAACTACAAAGGATAATGATGGAAGTCACTTTGATCTTGTGTTCTTGCGGTGGAGCCTCGTTGTGGACGGAGCCCTCACTACTGTGGCAGCGTTTGCCACTCGTCGGTGGCACATATATCTTGGTACGTAAAGCCCACAATCCAGTACACGCTATGCAATACTCTAACATTGTACTGGAAGCCGCCTTCCTTCTCCCATTTGGTTCTGGGTCAGCACCTGCAGCCAAAGGAGTTATTACCGAGATGTGTTCGGAATCTCAACGCGCAGACGCATTAAATGCCGTCACGCTTGTCGAAAACATTGCCAGACTGTCTACGCAGGGATTGTTTGGGTTTGTTTTCGCAAGTCTGGCGGGAATTGGCAAGTCGTATGCGACTTTTTTCTGCAATGCGGTAAGACACCTTATTTCTAAGTGAGCGCTCTGTTCCTATAGCTAATATTACTCTAGGCCATTGCGGTTGTTGCAGTGGGCGTCCTTCTATTTTCAAATTTCCCTCCCCAAGGAAGTTTACCGCTTGATCGCGACAATAATGACGATATTACTATACAAGAGTGAACCTTTTGGATAAAAAAGAATAGATGGAAGGGTGATTTTAATCGCATTTTGAACCAGATTACGATAGCTCTTCCCACGCGTGGAAAGGTTTAAGGAAAAGAAGAAATTATAACATGGATATAGGAACAGTAACAAAAATTGCCATAATACAAGATAAAATCATGCCTACGTGCCATCCAACTCAACGAACCTGCTACGCGCAGTCTCTAGAGCCAACTCCAGTATTTTCACCTCCTCTGTAGAACATCCGGCAGCCCTGAAGGTTTCAAAGGCTCTCGTGAAAGAAAGTGGTGCATTCAAACCCATAGACCAACTGAAAATGGAGGGATCCATCTCCTCGATCCATTTGGCCACCGCCTCTAGAGAAGTACTTGCCCTGATGAGCTCTTTTGTAACGCGGTATGATCGAGGCCCAAGAAATGCTGCCTGTAGCAACGGTGGGATCATTCCTTCGCTGTGACTTGTGGAGTCCAGGGCAGGGTTGTAAGGAAGATGAAGATGCTGGATCCCATAAACGTCAAATATGGCGATCATCGGACCAAGAAAGCTTGTTTCTAGTTTCAGGATAATATGATACTTGGGGTGCGATTTCGAAAGGTTTCCGAGACCACTTCTAATCCTCGCTAGGATTTCCACAACTCTCATGAATTGAATAAAAAGCATCAAGTGCCCGAAATCAATCCCGATCAGCTTCGCAAACTTGGACTGGCTCCACACTCGTAGCGAAAAGGAAAGCGACTCAATGTGGACCTTGAAATCGTCTAAAGAAACAAATGAAGTAAATCTGGGAGGGATATGATCAAAAAGAGCGATTACCAGGCCGAGTCTCTGGACTGTTATATGCTCATTTGATATCCCCGCAAGCATTATCTCTTCGTGTTGCGCTCTGAACTGTTGAAATACTGGATTCATGCGCTGGGACGGCATGTTCGGTGGTATAGTGTAGAGATCATTTTCTGCTTTTCTGAAATCTTCCCAGAATCGGAGTGAGTAAAACTTCTTGAAAGTCCAGAAATGATCTGTCAGGAGCTTGTTCATGTCCTTGATCATAGTCGTAGTCAAACACTTGTCCTCCACCAGACCCATTCCATTATTAACCACCACTTGGCCGAGGTATGCTGTGGCGGACTCTTTGATTGCATCGCCTTCATGCGAGTCGTCGAACCAGTTATACATCATTTGAAATGGAGACTGGTTGTTCACCCCGCTGGGGCAGTGTATATCGGCGCCATAGCCGATCAGATCTCGGACATAAGAGTGCGACTCGTCTGAAGCAACTGTGACTGTAACATGTAATGGAGTCATTCCGAGAAACATAGGTCCCAATGACCGATCATTGATATCGGTCAATCCGTGTTGAACCAGGCATTTGATGCCATCCATGTCGAGGCTCGTAGCACAGAGGTGAAGAAGTTCGTAACGAGAGATGAGACCCTGAACATAGAATGGAAACTCAATAAAGCAAAAAGAGCCACTCCATGGAACAAGCGATCCCACAGCATGCCACAATCGCAGAATGGCGGCGTTCTTGAGGGCCCCTTTGGTCGACCGGGCACCGTTCCTTAATAAGAGAGTTACAATCTGGGATCGTTGCGAGGAGTTCCCCCGTAGGGTGACCTCGAGACATGATCCGTCCATTGTTTCCGTATTGGCATCGATCCCATAGGCTTCCAGAGCTTCTGAAACCAAGAAATCTCCTTTAATGCATGATTTATGAAGAAGAGCATTTCTCATTTTCTCTCAGGACCCCGAGGAGGGGATAACTTGAAAAGCACGCGACACCATACCCTTGATAACTGACGGGTTTGCGCTTGAAGGCTCCAACATGAGTCGAATGATGAGATAGAAATCACCTTCCGTGACTTCATCTAAGCTCAAGCCTGCATTGAACAGAATCTGCGCGAAACGTAATAAGGTAGGGTGAGGTAAGCCAGAGTAAAAGACTCTCAGAAGGTTGCGACCATTTTCGAGGCGATTGCAGGCCAATCCTTTTTTTGACAGTAAATGTGCCATTCGAGGATCGCCTGATGAACAGCATACATCCATAAGAGGTGGCTCAATATCCAGCAAGGCCTTCTTATCGAAGGTAGGCTGTCCGAGAATAAGCCTAGCCGTACGAATGTCCCGGCTATACACTGCGGCTAGAAGCATGCCAGGTGTGTAGTCGATCTCTGATATTTTGTTGAAAAGAATACGGGTACACATCTTCAAGCCAAGTGTGATGGTAATCGGGACCAACCATTTGCGCATGTGGTGTTCTAATCTCAGAACCCTCCCTGGCTCCCAGGGTAATACAACTTTCAACAGGTCGAAAATGCAGTTAAAGAATTGCAGAAGCCGTCTTCCACCACTTCTAGTCATCTCATACTTCAGACATAGAATATGCGAATGCTTTAGAGCCCAGAAGATCTGGGGATGGCGGCCCAAGTGGAGATCAGGCCCAATTCTATAGACAAGTTGATCTCTCCAGCCTTTTTTGAAATCGATCCCAAATTTGGGATGATCGAGAAGTTGACACCACTGGGGATAAGTATCAAGATCTTCAAAGAACCTTGTGTGCCATGTCCAGGTCTTCTGTGCGTATGGCAGAAGAGCATCCGTGTGCTGACTGCCTGTCGTGGTGATACTTCTGGTGGCTTCTGCCAACACAGGCCCAATATTACGACTCTCGCTCGGACGCAACTTGAAAATTCCAAGGGCAATGCTGGCCGCCATGTTCGGACGGTTCATGGTACTGCGCGCCACTTTGTCTGGCATTGCTCTGGATTCGATTTTGGGCATGACGTTGGTGGATAGCCTAGACTCAAATATTCCATAACTGAGATATGTTACGATTGTCTCTGCCATTTCCTTGTGAGCATCCAGTTCGGAGAAATGCCATGTTGAAGAATCGTCAAGGTTACCGAGGCAGAAGCTGCGGGCGCTATGGTGAACGAAGCGGACAGTGTATTCTTCTTCGTCAATCAAGACGAGACTCCCACAGAATTTCAACAGGGCATGGATGTTGTTGATTTGATGACTCGGCTTCCAGGCTGTGTCCCCTGGAGTGACACTCATGGCTTCTCGAAATTGCTCTGTCGTTAGCGGATCAATAGCGGCGACCAAAAACTTGAAAATGCGGACATGGTGAGCTTTGTGATCCTTCAGGGAAGCCTTGGATAGAATCCGGATAAACGTCTCGGTAAGGTCCCGAGGCATACTCTTGATCGATTCCCTAATGGAGTGATCAGAGGTTTCCGAGCAGATCAAGTCCAGTTGTAGCGAAACCCAAAGAAACCTGACAAAGGTTAGATCGCAGTCTCAAAAGTGGCAAGGGAAACCTACATTCCGTTCGCACCGGCATTAAGCGCATCTTTGATGTCCTTGGCCAAAATTGGGTCGCGAGATGCGAGTCTTCCATCCTCCAACCGACTGCCCACCTCTGCTTCGATGTACTCCTTGATGTCAGGATTGTCTTCTGGCATGGACACACGCCATTGGAAGCCAGACTTGAGTCCGAGTGGATGCTTAGTTGGGGATCGCATTGACACACAGATTTTATAACCCGCTTTGGACTGAATGAGAGTGTGACGGACTTTCCGGCGCCCAATTTGCCACTGAAAAGGATCGCAGCTGGGTGAGATGTCGTTTTCTTCCATTGCTGATAGCCGTCAAGGGATTTTAGGAGGCTGGTTGTCCCAATCTTTCGAGTTTGCTTCCAAGTCTTTTGGAAGTCGTAGGTGGAGCAGGCATCCAAAAATCGAGTGCGAGCCTTGATTCGATGTCGATGAGTCGAAGATTCAGACACAAGGTTAGTCAGGGCCCGAAATCTTGCGCTCTCACGGGCTTCGTCTTCGACTTTTTGACTGAGAAGGAGATTTACCTCCTCCTTGATTGACGTTGACCAGGTTTCGAGATCCGTCTCGAACTCTTTCAGGTCTGGATCACTTAGCGACATTGCGAGTTGGCCCAAGGCGGACTTTTGTGTGAATTTCAATACCCGGCGGCACAGGTTGACAACAACAATAAAGTATTCGAAAAGGTAACGTTGCAGGTTTTTTGACCGAGGGTATATCACAGCCATGGCCTGATACCTAGGGGCATGTCTGCCTACACCCATAAACACCAACGACAACTTCTCTAGGTGAGACAGATAGCCGGTTGCGAACTGCCATCACTCATTAGTAAGGCCTGGCGGGTTGAAACAGTATACTAACGTAAACAGTCATTCGCACCGCAGCCCAGACCCCGCATGCGATGAGGTTCTACGATCCGCCAATGACGACATCACCGAGCGCTGCGAATTGTTGAATGGCCTGTAGCATATTCGTCATGCGTGGACCGAAGCATCGCACGCGGCCATGCTTGCGGGTCATCGTGAGGTCGATTTCTGCGGTTAAACGCATCACATCCGTCATCGTTGGCGGCGCATTATGGGCGGATGGCTGGCTTTTCGGAAGGCCGCCTTTTGCTCAGCCGCAAGCGCCGCCTCAAACTCGGATACTGCTTGGGCAAGCCGTATGTCGGGCTTGAGGGAGGAAGCATGAGTCAAAGCGAGAGCCATTGTTGTCTTAGGGCGATTTAGCCCGCCCGGTGCAGTTGGGAGACGGATGACAGACTGAAACCGCTGGAGATGAGGCTATTTTGAATCTTTACTGAGGCCGAGATAAGACCAGGATGTATATTCTGAGGCAGAAAGAAGACGCACAATCAGGCTCCAGCTGGAGGCGCAGCATGCACAGTCACGAGTGTAAGCCACCTAAGAGCCGAGCCAACCATTTCATGCATCTCTGCAATGCGTGTAACTTCGCCTGGAATTATAATTGGACGTCATTGTGAAGTCGGTTTCTCCTAGAACTGGACAATAAATCTAACGGAATGGTGGTAAAGCTCAAATATATATGACCAACAAAGACTGTCAGAAGTAATTACTCACTTCATAATATGAACCTAGCATTTTCTACCTATCCATGCGTTTTGCTATAGCCTTACTTTCACGTGTGCTGCATCTGTCAAGATGCACCCTTCAAGCTCTTTCGTTAATATAAATGGGAAAACCAGCCTCGAATTCTAGCGGCTTCAATTCCAAATGCCTTGTGCAATGAATCCAGCCATCCAAATGATAGCCAGTGTCCCTGCTGACACAAACGGCCCTCCCATCGGGTTGGCTGCTGAATCCCCACCAGCCTCGCTGGTACTAGCACTACGGCCTCCTCCTTGGACAGTAACTGTCCTTTGGCTTTCAGAGGTGGTGGTTGGTTCAGCAAATGACAAACTCATGGAACAATCCTCATCCAAAGCGAGCACATCGCCGGCATCGTTCGTAGCCTCCATCGGAGGACACGAGAATCCTAACTCGGATGCCGCTTTAGTAGTAGTGACGGTGGTAGTTGTGCGTGTAGTGACGCCCTTCGTCACAATCACGGTTGTAGTTCTTGTTGCAGGAGCTTTGCAGTTGATCTGTCTCGCGCGGAGTCGCAGACTACCATCATCGGTTGAGGTAGCACTGGGCGGTTCGTATGTAAGCCCGCAGTCCGTCCCGAGGATTAGTGTTTCATCGTCGGTATTCGTTACTGTTATCGGCTCACAGCTAAAGCCTGTAGGCTCGTCCTTGGGAACCTCTGTGATAGTATTCGTCTTGACCACGACGTCCGTGGTGGTCTGCGTGGACGTTACCGTCTTCGTTTCGTCGGGGCAAGCGGAGCAGATCTCGTTAGACCCGCAGTACGCGATGTCTTTGCAGCATTTGCTCCCACAGCAAGTAGTGCCTTTTTGACAAGCACCAGCGCCATTACTGCAGCAAGTTTGCGTATCAGGATCATAGCACTTGGTATCTCCGCAGGGCACCAGACCGGATTTGCAGCAGTCACCTCCCGTAACGCAATCGTAGCCTTTCGGACAATGCGTGTTGTAAGCTGCGCAGCAAACTTGTGTATCTGGGGCGTAGCAGCCCTGCGATCCACACTGTTTATAGCCGGAATCACAGCATCCACCTGGTTGGCACACCTGGCCATCACCGCAGACGAGGCTGTCAATATCGCTCTCAGACCCACAGCAGGTTTGCGTGCTCGAGTCGTAACACTTGCGAGTTCCGCACTGTTCAGTTGTACCTTCGCAGCAACCCAAGGCAACGCAGGTGTCTCCATTTGGGCAGCATCTTGCTCCATCTTCGCACACGTCTATTTGGTGTCAGTAACCCCGCAAAGAGTCCGTTGGAGAGGAGCTTTACAATATCCAGTATTAAGACACTCCCTCTTTTCCAATGCGAACAATCCTCGGCCCTCTAGGGTTTGAATAGATGATAGATCGATTGCGCTTCCAAAGGACAAGAGCTCTCCAGCCTTAGCCTTCGTCATGTCGGCCATAGACCACTTGGGTGTCTGCTCAAGCTCCAAGTTGAGAGACCCCAAGCTAGCCTCCACCCAGAGGACAATAAATGGAATCAAAATTCTCAGCATCGTGAGCGTGACTCTTGATTTGAGATATCAGATCACACAACGTTCAAATCTGTGAAGTGCAAGAATTAGGAGGTCCTTGGGCGTCATCAACAAGCAGCGCCCAACAGACCGAATATAAGGCGCCTGCCCAACCCCAAGACCTCAAGGGCATGCCCTGGGCAGATCATCGCGGTGTAACGATACCCCACCCGCGTATTCGATCGTGTTGGCCAGGTTCCCAGAGCCGTTGCTCGCGTGGGTTGCTTCAGCCCAGTCTAAGGCACGAAATCCTGCAATATTCCCTGCTAGTATCCACGCCACAGTTCAGCTCTCATGCAGCTACATCAAGAAGGGAGGGCCCCGCCGAAGATGAAGGAACAAGACCGACACGTGCGCCACTAATCTTCCGGCTAAACAGATCAGAGATAACCCGAACTCTTGTCTATCTTGGAAGTGGCGTGAAATCGCCGTTTAACACCGCTTGCGGGAAGCTGTGCGACATGGACGATCCTTTACCTCCACCAATTGTGCATTTTCCTGACTTCTGCAAACCACATGATCGGTGATCAAATCATGAGAAATACCACATGATCTCAACAGGGGTTTATTGCGTTTATTCCTTACAGACGATAAGCATAATCCAGCGACACTAAACGACCCCGCTTCATTGACAGCTGTCTCAGGCGGCAATAGCAAGGCCAGATTAATTGGCCCCTTTATATTTTGGGAGGCCTGAGGGAGATTTAGAGTCGACTTGGGAGCTATATCCAAGCTGCTGCTACCTCTACATCAGTTAAAGGCGAGAGAAACTCATCGTTGAAGATAAGGCGCAGCACCTTGCAATAATCCAACATATTCTAAAACACAGGGCCCATCCTTCTATTCAATGTTTTGCCATACAGATCAGAGGCATAGTCAAAGTACTCATTCACACAAAAGCAAGATAAAGTTAGTTGAGCGAGAGGCCAAGGCGCGATTAGACTTGCTGGATCTGATTCAAAAGCTATTAATGTCGGGTAAAAGACAATCCAATAAGATGCTCATTCACGAAGGCCAGGAACCCAAACCCTTCTAAGCCCTGATCGGGCTATTCAGTTGTGAGCATGAGGGCTATGACTGATCTTCAACTAAACACATCGTCTAGCTACCTCAACATCTGTCGACCACTATTCAAATTTTCTTCAATTTTAGAAGCCAATACACGGATCATTCTAAGATCCAAACAAGCCACAGTCCAAATTTAGTTCGTCAACAGCTCTACCTCGTTAATAGTAAATGCGTAGTAGTCAATCTGCAACATTCACGCCGTTGGATGCGATGAAAATGCCCCCGCCAGTCTGTTCCCACATCCTTAGCTTTTAGAGATATCTGAGGAAAGACCGAAGAATGACTGCAATCAGTTACAAGAGCCAAGGTCGGTCAGCCCCACTCCGACATCTTTGCTGATCATGACATAAAAGTAGTTGATTTTGCAATTCTCCACCCAACCCAAATACTGACTGAAGTGGAGCGGGGTAACCTCCTCTGGAGCACATCGCGAGCGTAGAGGAATACAGCTTGACGGTGCAAATATACGAATAGACCCTTGCTAATCTTCCCATTTACCATCTGTCAGTCATTTGAGCCTGAATTCCCAACGAACTTCGTTCGAGCCACCGTCTCTGTTGGCCAACATGACGTCCCCCGAACTTTGCGCACTGACAGCGTCAGAAGTCCAGCGCCAAATCCAATCCAATTCGCTGCTTCTGGAGGACTATGTTCAGTCACTTCTTGCTCGCTACAGGATTCGAGATAAGGATGTCGATGCTTGGGCATTTATTGAACCGGACAAGGTCCTGGAGCAAGCGAGGCAGCTGGACCAAATCCCCTCGGAAAAGCGCGGTCGCCTCCATGGCTTCGTCATTGGTGTGAAAGATGTCCTGTTAACGAAAGGTGAGTCAATAGGGCATAAGAATGAAAATTGCTTGCTAACCTATACGCACATCAGACCTTCCTACTCAGTACAATTCTCCCGCATACGCTTCCGACGGGCCACTTTTGGATGCATCGACTGTGGCCATCTTGCGAAGAAATGGCGCATTAATCATGGGTAAAACCTGTCACCACCCAGTATATAATTATGTTTACTAAAAAGTCCAGGCAAGACCAGAACCACAGAGTTCGCCGCGACGACTGTAGGGCCCGGCACCAAAAACCCGCATGATCCTTCAAGATCCCCCGGCGGCTCATCCTCAGGATCAGGGGCAGCAGTTGCCGACAAGCAAATCCCCATTGGGCTCGGAACCCAGACAGTCGGGAGCGTTGTTCGGCCGTCCTCGTTCAACGGCATCTACGGCCTTAAGCCAACCTGGAACGCTATATCGGCCGAAGGTCAAAAGGTCTCCTCTGTGACACTGGATACGTTTGGCTTCATGTCACGAAGCATTGAAGATCTACAGGTTCTGGCCGATATATTTGCTTTGAGAGATGATGACCCGCCTAAGGAAATTCAGCTGAATGAAGCTAAATTCGCCTTCATCAAGACTCCGGTTTGGCCAAAGGCCGGAGCCGGGACCATCGCGGCCATGGAGCGTGCGGTCCAAATCCTAAAGGATGCGGGAGCAACAGTTGAAGAAGTCACACTACCTTCCGAGTTTGACAATCTGCTTTCGTTGCAAAACCAGGTGCTTCAAGCTGAAGCCGGTGTTGCGTTCTATAGGGAATACAACACGACAAGAAACCAAATCAGCGACAAACTCGCCGACATGGCGAGAAACATTGATACCTGCTCCAAGAAGGAATTCCTACGAGCTTTTGATACCATTGCGTCTCTTCGTCCGAAGATTGATGACATTGCAGATCAGTATACGGCAATTATCACGCCCAGTTCGGTTGACGTGGCGCCAGTTGGGATTGAATGGACCGGAAGCTCCGACTTCAACGGCATTTGGACGGTATGTCTCGCGATGGCCTTGTGTGATAAAACTAATATGATACAGGCCCTCCATACTCCAGTTCTCAATATTCCCGGGTTTGGAGGCGAGAGCGGAATGCCAGTGGGAGTGTCTCTCGTGACATCGAGGTACAGAGATCAGCATCTTTTACAGGTCGGAAAAGCCGTAGGCCCCCTCTTTGCTGCGAAAGGTGGCTGGAAGTCAGAGTTGTAAGTTCGAAGGTATCCGCCATTTGAGCTTGTCCTGAAGCCCGACGCGTGATATTTGTGATTACATCGCAAATACGTAGGGTCTATCGAATAATGAACCCCAACATTGGTGCCTATTTCCTTTTGATCTGCGTAAAGATATCCAGATCTTTCTCAAAAGATCTTTCGCCACCAACGGGGACGCAATGCCGAGCGCCTTGCTCACCCACGTAAGCTCGCCGAGGATGAATTCCTTGGACTCGTTATCGCTAGCATTGACATGAATGCCACCAATTACAAGGGGCCAGAACACCAGTTTTCGCAGTTGGCTTTTCGGACTCGACGCGATGTCTTTCAGGTTACGAAGAAGGACATCAAGGTAGGTTGACTGTAGAGTGGCGATATGAAAATCGAGTCCTGCATCACCACTGACGTCCCCTTGAAGTTCTGTTGACACCTTGTCTACACCAAGAAGAGATGAAACGCAGTAAAGTGCAACGGCCGACTGGAATATCTGGGCGATACTTTGCCAGTCCCAGGTCCCTATCTGCTCTTGCAGAGCTTTGTCGTCGCAGACTTGACGTTGCTCATGTTGATTGATGTCCCTTATCCACTTCTCTGCGGAAAATGACTCTACTCGTTTCAGGATGTTTAGAGCAGCCGTTTTAACATCATTTCCTCGAGACAGTACTGGACCTAGCTCGGACCGCAAGTAATTAATCGAGATAATGTCTGATAGCAGGTCTGGGGGACAAGGTAGGGACGTGGATAGCCCATTTCCGTACAAACTGGGTAGTAAACTAATCAGTTCGAGTTGGCGAAGAATTCGTTCCGGTTCGACTCGGGGCGCTGTGGTGCTACCCATAATTTCTACTCTACGAAATTGTAAGGTTTTCCGACGTCTGAGAATGAGGAATAGCACGTACAGGATAAAATACCGCATGAGATGTTGGAACAGAGGTTGAGAAAGAACGGTATTCGACATCCCCCCCAGCATGTCTATAACGGCGTAGACAGCATCGCAGTGATAGCACCAGTTGGGAGAGAGTGTGTGCTGAATCTAGAGGATCGATGTCAGTGAAATGGGACACAGTCCTTTCTCAATTAGCATACTTCAGCAAATAAGAAGACAAGAACGGAAGCCAGTGTGACTTCACGAGCCTGCGATGCAGTCTTCAACTGGATTGCCAGATGCCTGATTGCCGAGCCTCGATGGGATTGCAACTTCGCTGAGAGCGCCGCCCGGTCAGATTCGAATGATTCCTCAGACTGGATGATACGGTGAGCAAGGGCAATGGAGATGACAGTATATCTAATGTTGGCGGGAAGATTTGGTGCATCGGCGATGGGTATGTAGAAAGGGCTCTTGGGGTGGCCTCCGCAGCCCGTCGCGACCTGGTCGGGGCAGATGCGAATATTGTCTGCGAAAGAAGACTGTCAAAATTTTCGACCGGAATGGATAGTTTAGCCAGGTCTTTGCAATGTTTCCCCCTCACATGGACGGCAACGCAGAGGACTAGGGCGGTGACGGGGGTGATGGGGTGGAAACCTACAATACTCGATGGCCTCAAACAAGGTGCTGGCTTCACTCGAGTCTGTAAGGCATAGGCGGATGACATTGGACTCGTCTCTTGCACGTCTTCCCTTGGACCGGGTCTGTCCAGGCGCAAGCCATTTCAGCGGTTTCTTGCCGTACCCCGGACACTCGGCGTTCCTTGCTGCACATTTCCAGCATCCCGGGCGGCCAAAGTCACAGACAAGGCGCCTCTTGAGGCACGTCCAGCAGGGCTTCGAGTCGGTCATAAGGGAATTTCCGGCATCGACACTTGCCAGCTGGTCGCCTTACTGGCAGGTGTCAGGTGTCCTTTTGTATGATTAATTACGAGTTCGGGTTCCGTGGCGCCGTGAGAGTGTGATGGGGCTGAGCCGATTGACGCAGGGTTCTCCATCCTATAGTGACGCACTGCTTACCCCGGCCGCGTGTGCTCTGTGCAGCGGAGGAGAGTGTGCGGCTGTTCATTGAGAGGCACGGATCATCGCCTCATGTTCCTATTTGGGTAAAATCTGTGGCCAAGACACAGGCACAGGCACAGGCACAGGCGCCACGGGTAGGGCGAGGCGGCTTGGTTCCGATGGTCATGCAGGGCAATAAACACGATTCCCAGGGGACAAAGCACCGGTTGAAAGCGCCCTCAACACTCTACTACGCCATCTCCCTCTAGGCAGCTGGGTTCGAACTGATCACGTCTCCCGGGCTGTGCCTCGCGAGGCAGCCTCGGTGGCGAAATCGGGCGTGGTGCCAGCGGGTGAGGCTGTGTAGCCATCGCGACTAACGGCGAGCGCGACACGATAAGGGTTCTAGAAGCGCTATAAGCGTCACGCTATCCGGCCCCAGCGGTCAGTCAATGCCCACAGTTCTGAGCTTAACTTGGTGGATGACGCACGAGGGTGTCCTCGTGAACTGCCCACGCTGTCCCAGCCCCCCAGGCTACGCTGTGAGGCTAAAGCTACCGTACGTTAAGCGAGGTCAAAGCAGCTCGACAAGGGTTGTTTTGAGCGTGTTTCTCAGGGTTTCTCCCAGGGCGCCTCGCCAGTGAAGCTCGTATATAAACACATGTCCCCCCCGCGTTGATCGTCAATCCACTCTCCATCCCCAAACCGTACAGACCTCCGCGAGAAGCCATCACAAATCTCCCCTTTGTCCAGGAACTTAAGCGCATACGCCTCTGAAGAAATCCCCCGATCCTCCAGCTCAGCTGAGCGCACAACTCCACAGAGACTCCACCATGTGTCTCCCAAACCTCTTCCGCAAACAAAAGGCCCCTGTGGCCATGAGCGAAAACGGGTCCGGCCCCCGCCCGATCCAATCCGTTCGGCGCCGCAAGTACGCCGGCAATGCCTCAGCCGCGGCTCAGTTCCGAGAAGTCCAGATCCGAGAGAGCGAACAACGGCCGAATGTTCTGCGCAAGCCTGCTGGCGACACGACAGCTGTCCAAAGCAAAGCGTCTCAGCGCCGGAAAAACTACACCCAAATGAATAACAACGCGGCCGCTGGCGCAGCATGGGCCTACGGAGGTGCTTACAGCGGCGATGATAACAACCACTCTGGGTCTCATGGACACCATCATGGAAACCACTATGGAGGCTGGGGAGGTCACGATGGCCACACTGGCCACACTGGCCACGGCGACCACGGCTATTCAGGAGGAGACAGCCATGGCGGTGGGGGAGGTGGCTATGACGGCGGCGGTGGAGGAGGTGGTTATGACGGCGGCGGCGGAGGAGGAGGCGACGGCGGTGGAGGTGGTGGTGGTGGTGGTGGTGGAGAATGAGGCGACTAGGTCGTTCTCAATTCAGTGTGGTTTTACGCTTTATACGATCGATGAGCATGGCAGTTTTGGGGGCATTCAATCAGTTTTAAATAGATACCAATACCGCGTTTCCTACCACTTTTGCAGATCGCCAACTTCACACTCACTGCGTGTTTGCCAGCTCTCGGTTGGTATACTCTGTGGGTCGATGTACTCAACAGATGTGACGTGCTGCCATTGCCATCAACCCAACTGACGGGCAGCCTGAATCCCAAACCCCCCAGGAATTTGATGATATATCATGATTCAAGTTTCCCGATCAAGCGTGAAAGTCCGCGAATTGTTCCGAGTGTTCACTCATCGACATAAGATAGACAAGGTGATTTGTTCCAGAACAGGCAAACTTTGGGCTATAAATTCGCGTCCTTCTCAGCCCGTCATTCCTTCTCCTTTTCTCAACCTTCACTAACTCACCGAAAAGGAAAACCAACCACACCTTAGAAATCCTTCAGCTTTACGAACCCCTTGGCACGCCACAACCATGCGTCTTCCAAAGATCTTCCAGAAGAAGACTGCCACTGGAAATTCGGGTCCGAAGCCTGCAGCTGCCCGCCCTGCAATCCCCCGTGGTCCTACTCCTGCACCTCCTACTCTTGGCCAAAATGCTGGTTCGGATTCTGGTGGCGGTTACGCTCAAGGACTCTCTGAAGCCTTGGGCGAGGCTTTTTCCGCGAACAAATAGGGGGAGGCTATGCTATGGAGGAGGTGGAGCTTAGATCCAGCTCAGACGAATCGCAGAATCAAGGTGTCTGTTCATTAATTCAGATGTAGGCACTTTAGTATAAATGCCAAGACTTAATTCTTCCCAATTTTCACATTTCAATTGCAGCCTTTTCATGATGTTGCATTCCATAGAGGTTTCAATCAATCCCAGCCGAGGTCCGAGTATCGCAGGAGGGACACGGCTGAGTGTGGACTGATGTGGCTCAAAGAAGCCATCAACGTGATTCCGCACTTAAACAACGCAATCCCCACAGTTTCGTAGATCCTGCCTCTAAACCGGAAACCTGCGCGGCTCTAAGTTAGGCATACACGGCACGGAGCTGAGGTTGAGCTGAGGTTTTGTGGAGCTCGTCCAGGATGTCGAATGACGTACCACACGTCACTCGGGCGAGACTGGCAAGGACCCAGCAGCCTTGTCAGGCATTTTTGAGGCTTGCAGCTCCGCACTCGGGTTGTTTACCTCTCCGAGACCATGTGTTGATTGTATCGCGAAATCGAACGCTTGAGCAATTGCATCACGAAGTGGCTATGTTGGGTGCCTATACCTAGATGGGCAGGGCTGCCCCACGGTCAATGAATTATATAAACGGAAGGATGCTACCACAAACACACTTGGGCTCATCACCACCTTCAACAACCGAACCTCATCACACAGCGCAATTCTACATCAAACTATCTAATTCCCAACTTCCAGGCGAAAGCGCCCACAATGTGCATCTATCTCCCCGCACGATGGTGGAAGAAACGCCACAACAAGCAAGATGCTGCGCCCGATGCCGAGGCTGCTCTGAAAGCTGAGCCAAAGTTCACGCCACAGCAGTCTCCTCCCGTCCAGCCCACGATTACAGTCTCCACGGCAGAACCTGGCTCTCAATCTTCTCAAACTGATTTCAAGCTATCTGAAAAGCGTGGAGAATCAATTGGGAACCAGACCCAGAAGGTCCATACCAAACTCGCCCCGACTCAGGAAGAGCCCTCCCAGGCCGGAAACGCCAAACCTGCCCCTTCATCTGGAGAGTCAGCCAAAGAGATTAGGAGGAAGATCAATGAGAGGAAGAAGAAGAATGCCCAGTCCAAATCCTCTACTTCTGGTTATACACGCAGCAACCATGCCAGCAACAATAATTGGGGAAACAACAATGCCAACAACAATATGCTATACGCCAGTCTCTACTCCGGAGGCGACGACAGTTCTGGATGCCGCGATCATAAGAGCGAGGGCCACAGTGGGGGCCACAGCAGCTACAGCGGTCACAGCGGCGGCTATACCAGCCATAGCAGCTCTGGTGGGGGGCATAGCAGCAGTAGCTACGGTGGTGGTTATAGCAGCTCTGGTGGAGGTGGTAGCAGTAGCTGCGATAGTGGAGGTGGAGGAGGCGGAGGAGACGGTGGTGGTGGTGGTGGCGGCGGCGGCGACTAGATCGTACTCGACAAGAGTGGTGATATCTTAAATTTAGTGTTTTTTGATAGATGGGAATTCATATAAACCAGTTATTGGGCTTAAATGACACTTGCCAATCCTTAATCGTCACTCAATGCCACCTGGTGGTGCTGACATTCAAGATCTGTGATGGCATCCAACTACCTCTGCAGATTGACCACGTACAGAATCAGCATTGTTACTGTTGTTCAATCGCTGGACTGGCATGTTCAATTGTGTCTCATTGTGTGGCTTCCGACGCCAAGCCAATTACCCTCCGTGTTGCACGTTCAATTTGGAAGACACCCATCACGATCAGATACGTAGCTTAATTCCCGTTATGGTATCCCTCAGTATACTGCCACTAGCTTGACTTGGAAAATAATAGGCAAGGAGGCGGTTTGAGGGCTGAATTCCTGTTGCATTATTAGCCGCTTCAACATTGATCTGAGGGTGGCTAAAGTTAAACAAGCAAGACAAACTACGCCACACAAGAATGGCTCGCAGTTCAGGTGTTTGGCTCCAGGCACCCTAGCCCGTTCTAACTATTTCCTCATCTAACAACATTCCGTAGGGCCGTAGGTGAGCGCTCCTCATATCTGCTGACGCGAATACATGTCAGTCCGCTCACGCTCACCACTACTCCACAGCATCGAAACAATTGCCGAGAATATCGCCCTTGGCCAAAAATTACGCAACGGATAGCGGGTAGGTCTGGAAATTTGAAGATCTTCTCGGGATTCCTGTAGATCCAGAGTTGCACTTGCCCGACAATCTTGACACATGAACTTTGGATGCAAACTAACCGGATTCTGGATCAAAAGTTTTCAAATGCTCCTCCTCCAGCTGCCCTGTAAGAGACACTGTCGTATTCTTTTCAGGACTTCCTGCTATAAGTATATAAGTGTCTGTGCAACTTCGCCCTGTTATATTGAAAAGAACAGGTAAAATAGCTTTTCTTTCGGAAGAAATTGCTGATCGGCGCATCGGTGGCTCAAATCCCTGGGGCAGCCTTAGACCCAGTGAATCTCGCGCCGGCGACCACATTCAAGGCGGCCGGCGACCACCATCAAGGTGACCGGCGATCATTTTTAGGTGACCGGCGACCATTATTAAGGCGGCCCGGCGACTTTTCGACCACAGCTGAAAGATACGGATGCTCGAAGCTTAGGGTGCCGAAACATCCGGTCCACTAGCATCGGACATCACTTTCTCCGTTAGTCGGAGTCGACCATCCGCGTTCAAGCGGCGTCCTAATTTACGCCTCAATGTAAGGCAGTGGCGGCATGGGTTATCCACATCAGGACACCTTTTTTGCCCCTCTAGCTAGGTAGAGACACGCAAAATCAACAGCCTCTACAAGACGGAAATAGATTATAGCGGGCAGTGAGTTCTGTCTTCGAGTCAAGTCGCAATTGTGATATATCGTGTCTCAGTCATTTTTGGCAAGACATCATCCAGAGACTGCACGGTGCGGGATGCGGTCCCAACTGGCTCCGAGTCAGAAGAAAGGAAGGGGTTTGTACTCAACGTCGACTGGGAAGAATAAAATAATAAAGCGGGATTTGCATATTACGTCCCGATGATTTTAGGAAGGCAGAAAGGAAATACAGTGACGAGGGCTGTTGCGACAGCCGTAGTAAAGGAACTCAATGGCGCAGATGGTTTACTGCTTCGGAAGGGAAAAAGCATGTCTTCTGAATTGGTTGGCAGAATGCATGCCTCAAGTACAGGCTAGCTAGTCGCTAGGAATCCCGGGCTTCATTAAAACACCAGGCGCCTGCCAGCACTATCACCCCATATTCTAAATACATCGAAGTATGATGCAGAAAGCCGGATCATGAGTCTTAGGCTCCAGTCTCAACCGCCGTTAATTAGCATCACCAAGTTCCACAACCCTTCAAGATACCCTCACTTTGTGACTGCGAGAGATTCATCGCATCAAAGTAACTCTTAAAGCTCCCTATTTCTTCAGTCGCAAAGCAAGATATGCCAGAAGCCTGTACCCGCAAATAATGCCAATCATGATCCCAATCCATGTTCCTTCAAGACCCGTCTCGATGTTAAACGACTTCAAGACATCCGTACCTCGAATCTTCCCTTCAGCGTTCAAATCACCAACATACATGCACTGGTAGCCGCCATTCGCGCTCTGGGGGCAAGTATACGTCCGAGCCTTAAACTCGTTGACCATCATCCCCTGAAAGACGTATGCCTGATAATCGATGTAATGGAAAACGTATTTCCAAAACGGGTTGAGAATATTCATCGGCACAAGGAATCCATCGACAGCCATCCATAGCCCATTTGCGAATGCCGTGATGGCCAGTGCGACGACAAAGATTGGGAAAATACTGGATACCAGCACAACAAGGGATTCAGCCGCCAGGAGGTCAAGAAAGAGCCAAAGGACCCACAGCATAAAGGCTGACCCGTCGGGGCGGAAGTTGGAGAGCCAGTATTCGATAACAGAAAAGATGACTGTGATGAGAAAAAGGAACGGCAGACCGATGAGAAAGTTGGACACCATAAACGCCAAGGGCCCAACAAGGCCGTTTGCACGCTCGCGCTGGAACGTATGAAGATCCTCGAGGAAGGAGGGAACATACGCGACGGCCATGAAAGACATGAAGGCGCCCCCGAAAAAGATTGCGTTGATGAATGGCTGAATGTACTCCTGTGACGATTTCAATCGAAGGAATACCGTTCCCATCAGGACGGCAAGGCCGAAATACATGATGACTCGGATCTCATAGGCGACGATATCGCGATAAGCCTTGATCCAGGAGCGGTGCAAGAGGGTCAGGGGGACCATCCACGGGCTTGCCTTGGGTATTTTGAGCTTCGCCAGGTCAGTCCCGGATGGCGTGGTTGCTACCCTCTCTATCTCTTCATCCAGAGCACGGCGTTCCTGGGTGCTCTTCCATGTCTTAATAATATGCTGCGTCCTCTCTATCACCTCGCCGTTTTTGTCGAGATCGATGTTGATGAGGTCGAGGAAGAACTCGGCCGGATTGGTAGCGGGCGGCATGTGATATCCGATTCGGTGGAAGTAATCGGGCGCGTCGTTGATGGCCCCGAAATAACACGTCTCGCCTACGGACAGCAGTGCCAATTTGTCGAACAGTTGATAGGTAATCGTAGACGGTTGGTGGATAGAGGAGATGACGATGAGCTAAGGAGGACCCGGTCAGTCTGGGGACTGTTGGTGAGCAAGGTAGGACTCATGGAACTCACATTATTCCTCTTGGCGATATCTTTGATGTATCTGATCACTTCTGCACTCAGCGCTGAGTCCAAACCACTCGTAGGCTCATCCAAGAAGAGAATTCTCGGGTCAGTGACGAGGCGGCTTGCTATACCAAGGCGCTTCTTCTGGCCGCCACTGAGACCTTTCTTGATGGGAGTTCCAACAATGGTATGGGCCTGTCCCTGTAACCCAAAGCTGGAAATTAGGTCGTCGACCCGGCGGATGGCATCTTTTCTCGAGACATTGCTACATTTCTGTTAGTTTAGTCTCGGAAAACCTAGAGCGGAATCTTGCCTTGGAAGTGCCAGTCGAGCAGCGAACATCATCGTCTCTTTTACGGTAATGCTGCCGATCAGGGCATCCTCTTGCTCCACATAAGCAGAGAGGTCTCGGGTGATGGCCATGTTAGCTGTTTGCCCGTTCGTCATGATTTGGCCGGTGGTGTCTGCTCCGGCAGCAGCGACTCGATGCGCGAGGGTGTTGAGCAAAGTTGTCTTGCCAGAGCCGCTTGGGCCCATGATGGCCAGCATCTCACCGGCGTGCACCAAGCCGGCGCCCTCGGACAGAATGTTCTTAGGTTTCCCAGTCTTTCTGTCCTTGACGACAACCTGCATCTGCCGCCACGAGAAGTTGTCGACGATGCTGTTGATAAGGTGTGCCGTAGGCACGTCGTTGAGCTCGATGTCTGTGTTGGAATCCATGTCGATTGCCATTGATTAGGGTCGCTTGTTTCGTGTGAGTTTAGAGTGAATTATTAAGACCGTAGGTCGAATGAAGAGGGATAGCCAGAGTAGATCTGCTCTTGAGTTGCGTGGGGGACCGAGAAGTCGAGAGCTTGTGGGAAAGAGTCGATATTTTAAATACTGCAATACATACACAGACCTTTGATAAGACAAGCTTCACCACCACTAATTCTATAAGTGCTGTAGGATATTAAAGTTCATGACCACTGCTGCCAGTGACGTAAGGCGGCCATCAGTCTGTAGTCGCCGAGGTGGAAGACGCTAAAGATTGGTACTAGTATAGAAAGGTGACAGGATTTGCCAAGTAGTCCAACAGGCCGAAAGATGGTCGCCGACCAGGGCCTCTGGATTGTTAGCCTTCGGTCACTGTACACCGGCCCTGGATTTTTTTCAGAGGGAATTCCTGTTGCGCCGTAGCCATTTTGATACGTCTAAGAATTTGATGGGACAGAGCAAATGCGGCTTACGTATGCTTAACCTACTTGCTATGAATGCACACAAGTTTGCTCGCTTATTATATAGATGAATGGGCAAGCTATTTGCATGCCGTGTAAACGAGGCCTAAGAATTACCGAAACTGCCAAGGTGTAGCAATATGGAAAACACTTAGAAGGAATCAAGGGCTCGTATGTAGTGAACGAAGCCTAAAACCCCAGCCGGCTCTGGTCGGCGACCATATCTGTACGTATCGAGCTATCTGACAAACCCCAGCCCCTTTCCCACCGCCCGATGTGCCGAGGGTCCGAGGATCCGAGGATCCGGAGCAGATACACCTAGCGCTACCATTACAATGTTTGCTGTGACTAATCTGCTCAATAACCGAGACAGACAATAAATGAGGACTGCTAACGTCTCTTGATTAGCCCATATTTTATTCCCCGCTGCACGTTCCCTGTGTATCGTGGGAAGACGTTGTATCCCCGGGGTCGATCATTTCACCTCGGCGACCAGGGATCGGTGACCTTGGGTCGATCACAGCGAAATCTCTTCCAGTATAAAATCTAAATGTCTACATATGTTTTATTATCGAAAACACGGACTTTGAGTGCCAGATCTTATCTTCTCATCATCATGTGCACAACTTAAGAATATACATTTGCTGATGCCATCCCTTTCCATTCGCACATGGTCTTTAATAACTGCACCACCATGAAAGACAAGCCTCACAGAAGGGTTCAGAAGGCATGCGAGAGGTGTAGAATGAAAAAGACAAAGGTAGGTGGCCTAATCAATAAATCCTACAACTCTCTGCGTGGATTTTATGGAAGCAACTAGTGCGATGGCGAGATTCCTTGCAAAAGGTGCAAAGATGACGAACGGATATGCACAGTCAGCGTTAAGAGGACCATTCCATGTAAACAGACGCCTAGAGGGTAGGTAATATGCCTCGTACTGCTCCCGTGTGATGTCATTAACACCGCGCACGCAGATACGCCGAGGTACTGGAGCATACCCAATACATCCTGATAGCAACTGTTTACAAGTTGTACGGCATGGTTAGGAGCTCAGAACCTTGGGAGGTGGGTGAGCCCCAACTGAATGACCGGGGTCAGCCCGTCGTCCAACACATTGCGCAGATGCTGGGCTGCGTTGGACCCAATAACGATATTGATCTCCCCACCCACTCCGTCTTCCCCGAAGATGTGATGGGCATGGAGGAGCTTTGCCGCGAGCTAGAGGAACAGGAGCGATATGAAACGGGGTCGACACTAAGCCATGAAAGAGACACGAAATCGCCTTGCAATCGCCTCGACGAAACAGCCTTACGGGAGCCAGATGATTCGGGCGTCGGGCAGGACTCCTGCGGGATCGCCTTTGCCACTGAAACTGCCATGGACCTGCCGCCTCAGTACTTCAGCACGACTAGTGACGACCTGAAGTTTGATAGCGCTGCGCCCCCCAACACGAACTGGAATACACCGTTTCCCGACATTGCCCCCACGCCCTTTGTCTGGTCCATACCCGACACCCAGCACGGCGACCTGAGAATGGACTACCTTCAAAAGGCTGACACAATGCAGAACATGGACGTAATCGATCAAGGTCTTGTGAACTTCGGGTTTGATGCGATGGAGTTGCACATCTTGTCGTACAGCTCAGAGGCGAGGCATCGAAGAATCCCAGGATGTCTACAACTACTACAGTCAAGTGGAACTAACAATGGCGGGTATCAGCGATACGAAGGGTGCGATAAATGACGGTGGTTACCCAAGTCTACATGTACAATTAATAAATAGCTGTTTCTCCTTTATACGCTCCCATCTGCCTCGTTGTCAGCATGTGGAAAGACCATTCTAATAGAGTGCTATTTGTTGAGCGGAAGACGAGATTCCTGGCCACCGCTGGACTGGCAACAAGTCATCTCCCGATCTTTGGATCATATTGCGCCAGGACTTGCGCAAGTTGTGGCTGAAACCTGGTCTCGAGGTCACGCCGAGATGCATTCTAGTGCTCCGTCTGAGCGATGCGTGTGCGCATTGTTTTTTGGCACTCCGCGGAATATGGTGTCTCTTCGTGGGGTGGTGGGAACATGGATAATGGATGACGCATGGAAGGAACTTCAGGACAAGGAAGAGGTCCCAGGCATCTGTTTTAGGCTGCATTTATTAATTAGTCCAGCTAATGGTAGGGGTCATGGGTGTTGGTAAGACAGCCACTCTAGCCGTCAGAAACAATGCTGGTTTAGAGTTATTGACTTGACCGGGGATTCCTCGTCGGAAGGGAACGGGCCTTTCGGTCACTTCGTTAGCTTATCAAAAAAAGCCAATTTGAAAAGTATAAAGAGATTAATCTCGCAATGGCTAAGGTATGTCGACAGGCTGGGCCGGCCCAAACGCAGGGCTTCGTCGAGTAGTCGCAATTGTTGCATCTACGGTGTTGGTGCTGCCAGGAATATCATATTCCAGCAGTGATAATATTGAAAGTGAGCTCAGCGCGATGAATAACTTGAGCGATTCGCCGACCGCGTTGTTTGTATTCTCTTCGGCAGCGAATGCCAATACCGCACTTCCGAGTCGGCCAAGGAGAGCCACGCTAGAAAAGGCCAGGAACCAGCATGATGCAGATCACACAAGTCTGCTCCGGCATCAACGGCACAATCCTGGGCAATAAGCCCGTCGGACCGGAGGGTTTTGATAGGAGGATCGTTTTAAGGTTTTTCATTTGCCTGCAGATTTTCCCCTTGAGCCCCTCTCTTCCTTGAATACTCCGTACCTGCAGCCAAGTGCCGGGAGTGCATCTGAAGTTTTCATTCCCTATACCGGGGCATGGTTGGTCACCCCATTAAATCGTGTTGCGTCGGATTGTACCTGGACCCTGCAGGACCAATAGCTAGCCTAGGAAGCCTCGAATGCGAACACCTTATTAGCCTTTCGAAGCCCGTCGAACACACGGAGGGCATTCGGAAATGAAAGCACCGTCAGATGATTGACGAAGTCCGCGGGCTTGGCACCGACCTGCGCCCTACAGATAGGGGCAACCCGTGTTAGTGAACTCAAACTAAATTAAACCACGGGATTATTACCAACATGTCCGACCTCTTTCTGGTCGTTCATCTTCGCTTCATATAAATTCATCGTCGGAGTTGATGTTTTCCTAAGCTTGGTTATTGCGTCCATACTCTTGCTCTCACTGGTATTCTTTTGCTTGCCGTTTTTGGTTCCGTCTGGGCATGTGCTGCCAAATCTATCCATCTAATATATCGATCGTTACCGCATTGGAACTTCCTTTCCGCGAAGAATCACCTACGGACTGATGATCTAAGCATCATGGGTCCCAGAAATATCATTGTTGGCGCCCTGCTTTGTGCGGTTAGAGTCCAGGCAGCTATCCCCAAGATTCATGGGTTCAGACTTACTTGGGCCGATGACTTCAACGGGTATCCCGACACCCTGCCCGATGAAAGCAACTGGATTATCGACACCGGCACCAGCTATCCGGGCGGCCCTCCGGCTTGGGGTACCTGGGAAATCCAGACATACACGAACAGCACCGAGAATGTCCGCGTGAATGGCAAGGGTGATCTTCTGATAACCGCCCTGCGAAACTCCTCTGGATCATGGACGTCTTCACGGATCGAGACTCAGCGGACGGACTTTATGGCACTGCCGGGAGGGAAAATGCGAATCCAGGCTGATCTGAAGATTCCCAACGTGGGCAGCAACGGTCTCGGGTACTGGGCTGCCTTCTGGACTCTCGGCAGCGAGTTTCGCGGCGACTACTGGTACAACAATCCATCTTAATTCAACCTAGATCTAGTTCTAACGACTGAGTGATCTAGGAACTGGCCCTCTGTTGGAGAGTATGATATTATGGAGAACGTCAACACCCTTGACCGGGTCTGGGGCGTGCTACATTGCGACAAAAACCCCGGCGGCGCTTGCGATGAATCCAACGGCATCGGAAACAGCCGGCCATGCCCCGGCAGTTCTTGCGCAGGGAACTTCCACACATACGCCATTGAGGTCGACAGGACGGGGTATCCCGAGACGCTGAGCTGGTTTGTTGATGGGGAGCAGTTTCACCAAGTCAACGAAACGCAATTGCCGGAAACCGTTTGGAAGAAAACGGTACACCACCCTCATTTCATTCTCCTCAACTTGGCCATGGGCGGTGGCTTCCCGAACGGCGTTAATGGTGGTCCGACGCCAACCAACAGCACTGTTTCAGGAGGCACGTACGAGATCGGATATGTCGCTGTGTATAACTCAATCGGCCATCGCCATTATCACGGCAATGCTGCTCTTAACATTCATCTAGGCGCCTGAGAAAGATATATTCTTCAAGGCCAAGGGCTTGGCGGGATTGGAGCGGTCACAGTTACAGTAGTTTATAGGTTACCTGGCCACGCGGCTAGTGGCGTCTTTCTTTTTCTTCGACTCTTCTTCCTGCCTTCTCTTCTTTAATTCAAATTTATTCCGACCCGTCCCACAACTCCGTTTCCCTAATTGTCAGCTTGAACCGTCTCTGTACTGTGTTCCCCACGACGACATGCTCTCGCGCCTTGGACAGGAGCATAATGCCGTCCAGCGACCTACACCGCAACAGCTACATGCACAGGCTAAAACTTAGGGCTGCACGGGCTCGGAACCGCGTGGCTGTAAATATTTGTAGTCCTAGTCCCCTGCAGCTCCAGCGCCATTTACACGCCCAGCTATCCAAATACACATCGTGACAGTAGCTGTCACGCCCAACCAGGTCAAGGCCCGGCGAATCTGGGCACTGGAAGTAGCGAGACTGTCAAAAAGGAGGGTACATTCTGGCCAGTTATAGGCTTTGGCTCAGGAGAATGGCCTTTGGGGAGTTGATGATGGACTTCGGTGGGATGCCCAAGTGTATCGTATTGACGTTTGCCAGCGTATTCAGTTGCCTCTTGGAGCAATCCTTCAAACTCAACCACCTTCCAGTAGCCTAAAACATTCCTAACACTGGAATAGATGGGTTAAACTATGGGTATGAGTCAGAGGATCAGGCTGTGACATGACGTACTTCGTAGTGACTAGCTCCCAAAGGTGACTCTTAAATGAACCAACGACTAGGATGATTGCGCGATACAGACTGACGAGGGGGTTCTCATCCCCACTCAGAATTAGGAATCACATTGTGCTAACCGAAATTTAGCCTTGTCCGATTACGGTCGGGTCCTTCTGATATAATGACTCAATAAGTCAATGGTGTTAACTTCGTCATCGCAAACTTCATCTTCAATTAAATTTGATCGTCAATAAAACGCAAAATGCCGAGCAACATTTTTACCTACCGCGCTGTTCCAGATGGGTTGCTGCAACTTGTCACGAGCCACCTGCCATTCTCGCTGCCCCTTCTAAGACGACTGCAGTATACATCGTTCAAGAACGGGCTAACCCCGACATCGAGAATCATATTAGTTTCCGACACTGGGGAGATTGGTGATGAGCTTCCCCCACCGGAAAGATTTACCGTGGCTTATGTCGATGTTGGCAGCGATCACAACACTCAAATGTGGCTGTACTCGACGCTCGAGGATCAGAAAGAATTGAGTGCAGACGATGACTTATTTTATGAACAGCAACTCAGGGGACTTGTAGATGAAATAGTCTTCATTGCCAAGGAATACGGTGGCAAGCTAGCGCATTCTAATGCCGTGCTAATTGGAACTCTCAACTCGAGCGTCCGCGCGATTTTGGAGAGGACCGGACGAGTCATCGGCAGAAAATCTGGAATCTACGACAAGTGGCTCTTCAGGGTCGAGGACGTTCCAGAAAACCAATCACCACTCCCCGACGGGATGCATTGGGCCACTGCCACATTGGATGACTGCAAGCTTGCCATCTCGCGCTCGGATATTCCACGGACAGCGTGAGAAGACCCGGAAATACTTGAACTGGCAGTTTTACTAATTGGTGTTGAATAAAGAGAATCGCTGTCTTTGCTGCCAAGCTCGATGATCAAACTCGAGGATGGGACGCCAATCGCGTGGGCGTTTCTCAGTAGGTTTCCCCAGAGCTAGCAAATTGCGACCTGCTAACTTGACTGCAGGCCCGGATGGATCGCTGGCCAGCCTCCATTGTGAAGTTTGTTGCCCTCTCTCTTCACCGATTCTTGAACTAAGAAACGATATTAGGAACCATACCGACGGCGAGGCTTGGCCAAGACATTGGCTGCGAAGCTTTTCCGAGAGAGGACTTACGATTACGGTAATGACGGATGGTGCTCTGCTGACGTGTCGCCGGACAACGACGGCAGCCGCGGGATGTGCATGCGTCTGAATGGAAAGCCATACTGGACTTTGTCGTGGTGAGTCGAAATATACCTAGCCAGACCAGACCTCAATTGACGTCATGTTAGGGTTCTCTTGGTTGTGAGAGATGCAGTGGAGGGAGAAACAGAGGGAAGAAGATAAATGAGACGTTAATTAGAGATGTGGAATTCAGGTTTCTATAACTCGGATCCTCTGAAATGCGCTGTGTTCCATGTGGATCTTAGATCTCTTTGCTGGGGAATGGGTCAGAACAATCGAGATATCAACTTCATCGATAAGACCCCCGCCAAATAGGGAGAAACTACATTTTTCATCGGTAGATCTTAATCAGCAAATTTAGCAATATTTTGTGACCTGGTACGGGTTGGAATGATGATGGGGAAACCAGCTTCGTACATGAGCAAGGCAATCATCGCGTGGGGATATTCTGTAGACGGAATCGTCGAGTGACCCGGTTTTAGATGTTACAGTACAGTAAATCCTCGCATTTGCCGCAACGATTCACCCATAAATTCTTGGCCTAAACAGTAGTTCCGAGTAGGAACGGTCTCGGACATGAGCTTAAAGTTAGATGCAAATAGGCTTCAGCTCCATGAGACGCTCCTGGAGTGTTCCGGACAATGTCTCAGATCTCACTCTGAATTCAACAAAATGTCTTAAGTAGCAGCAAGCGAGATGTGAGCAAAAACAAGGAGTAATTCAATGGTTATTTTGATGAGAACCTCTAAATAATATATGCGACCGCATGATATCTCGTGTAAAAGTGCGACTTAGACGATCGGTGGTGCGGCCCGTGGTCAAAAGGGAAATGTAATCCACAACCATCGCATCTTCAGGGTTAGCAAGCGTCGGGAGAGTTGGGAAACGAGTAATAAACGAACTGGGAATGTTTCAGTCTCGACGCAGTCAATCTCTGAAATCCCCAATGCGACAAGAGACAAATAATCCCTTCGGCGTATTCTCCAGTCTCTCGGCTTCCGGATCAATGCGCCAGACTTGACAACACACCTAATTAGGGATCAGCCACGCGCCAACCCTCGAGCCACCAAATGTGCGCCGCCGTTTCCGTTTTCATCGAGAGCTTCGGTTAGAGGATTAGGGGGCTTGCAGCTCAAAACCAAAGCCCAGCCCATCCCATCACGCGTTTTCAGTTTCAGCCTGGTTCGCTATTTCCCTCCTCCATCAACAATCAGGCCTCACAATGAACCCGAAAACTCCAGTCGCGTTTGCGAGCTTGCCTCCAGAAATTATTAATGAAATATGCTCCACATTGCCCACCTCCCCGCTTCTAAGCCTCCGGCTCGTTAATCGCCAACTCGGAGACATCGCGACGTCCTGGGCATTTCGCCACGTGCGACTGGGAGCACGACAAGGATGCTACGATCACCAACATTTCGTCTGGATCGCCCAGTCGGAAAAGCTGCGCCCTCTTGTGCGGCAAATCACCTGCGATACCTGGCTTGGACACACTGCCAAGCACAGCAGTCGATTCGCCTTCAACCACCCCACCGAGTTCTTGAATTCACTACCACTAATACGATGCTTCCACAACCTGGCAAGTCTGCATTTGCGCTTCAGTGAGCACACTAAACACGACCACATGGATGCGATGGATACAGAGACGGACAACTTCAGATACAGGGTACTTGATACTGCGTTCAACTGCCTGGCTGGGACCTGGTCTGCCGAAAGTCAGCTAGAGATGGATGAAAACGTGCTGCCGTATTCGTTCGAAGCCGACTATGAGACGGCGCCCGCTTTGGTCGCCGACTCGGGGCCTCTCCCTATCAAGGAATTGACAGTTTCCAACCTTGCTGATTTCCATGATGAGCGCTTCACAGAGTCGGAAGTGTTCAAGAAGGTTATTTCGATGAGCAGCCTGAAGGATTTGAAGCTATCTATTACACTGCAAGAAGTCGAGAAAGACCACGATGATGACTATGAACCACCGGACGCCCTCTGGTTCCGCGAAAAATATGTCATGTTTGAAAATTTACCTCGCACTTGGCTGTCCCCGTCAGTTGCTGGGAATCTCAGGGTTCTATCCTTGTACTCTCGAGATTATTGGGGATGGAACCCGAAGATGGATTTTCGAGCTGTCCGCCCCGGTCATGGCCCGGATTCCGGATTTCCTAATCTGAAAGTCCTGGCTCTGGGAAAGTACATCTTCAGCCATGATTGGCAAGTTGAGTGGATCGAATCCCTCGGTCAAATGAACACATCTGGTGGTCTTGAAGAGCTCTACCTAGACAGGTGCCCTATTCTAGTCCAAGCCCGGCACGATGCACCTGCCGACCACGGCACCACGGTCGTCGGCAGAGATTCGGACGGTAATAGCGTCGAAGTTTCCAACGATGGCTACTACCAGATGGACGCCATGCTCGACGACGATATGTTTGAGCCTGAATTAACGTATGAAGACTACCCTCTCAGGTGGCACCACATCTTCCCACGCTGGCGTGAGTCGATGAAATCCCTAAGAGTCTTCAAAATGGGCCATAGTTCATGGAACTCTGCACCGGAGCAGACCATGGATGCTTGGTGCAACGAAGGCACGTTTCAAGAACGAGACCGCGAGGATCTAGCGACCCTATTGCATCATAATAACTTTCGCTCCTTCGACTCCCCATCGCCACCTCCAAACAAAAGAGACAAGGTCACGACGGGGCTGGAGAAGTACAGGCACGGCACCGGAATAAATCAACACCCCAGGCATCAGGCGGCGTACATCTACTTTGACATCGATGTTGCACCGACGCAATGGTGTGAGGTGTATTGGCCTTGGTGTGCATACTCTTGGCAGCCGCGGCTGGATAATGAGGTCCGCGAGAAGGATAAAGCAGAATTAGCTCTTTTCTTAGACGGGGTCCAAGGCAGACGGATGGGGTCCGGAGACTCGTGATGGGTTGCGACCCGCTGGTGGTCTGGTTAATGAGGTGGGCCCAAAGAAGGGTGCTGAGGATAATGGAGTAGGCGTTCCGGCACATGGCGAGCCAGGATTAATTTTCCTTGAACAGGCTAAATTCACACAAGATTTAATATACTTCAGATCATTTGGCTCAGCTTCCAACTACACCTGATGTCATAATCTAAGTTTTGTCTCGCCCATCTCATGCAGATTGTATGGACAGCTACAGCACTCTGATGGATTATACTCACCCAGACGTCAATTCAACTTGTAATCAAAAGTCAGTACCCAGATGATTTACAAGACCTGGGTAAATGGGTTTCTTGATCATGTCACATAAACGGCTGGTTTTCTCGACATGGTCGGAAGAATACCCTTGCTCAAAGCCAAGACATACTATTCCTCTCTCACGCCAGAATGGCACGTCGCATAAATGTGGAAGATTCCAAGATCAATGCGTGGCACCAAGGGAGAGGATTCTCGGCAGTCAGGCCCGAAATAAACTTGCGGTGGTCACCAGATGCCCCTGCCACTCTCCTTCAGGAGATCGGTAGACCGGAGCCATCGCCTGACTGCCCTATCGGGGTGTCGGATGATGGCTGCCGAGGGGCCATTTGTGCCTGGAATATAGCTTCGGTAGCGTCTCCGGGCCGCCAAGGCGCTGTGTAAACGGATGGAAAAACCGTGGGGCAGCGCTCCTTCATTTGCGACTTGTCCGGTGGCTCGATGGAGATTGCGGGTGGCTCCAAAAAAGTACGCGGAGCTGTTTCAGGCCTGTTTCCGTCTGCTCCGTCAGATCCATGCACCAGCGGACCAACTACCCCGTCCGGGATGTTTCCCCGCAAGTTTGTCTCGATATCAGCTGGATTTCTATTAAGCTTCGGGGGTTTGAGAATCATATGTAAAGGGTCCGCTTCGTCCGCTTCTTTCGTGTGGGAACTGAAACCAGCTCAGTCAAACATTGTTTATTCTTTCGTCCATCTTCCTTCCTTTCTTATCGAACATCATGGTTGGCTTCAATTCACTTCTCTCAGGGCTTGCCCTCGTTGCCGGAGTCTTGTCTGCCCCCGGCTCTATTCAGAAGAGGTCTACTCCTAGCAGCACGGGCACGAACAACGGGTATGGGCTGTCTCGAATCACCTCTTTGCATATTGAAGCTAAATTATAACCCAGATTCTACTACTCCTGGTGGACAGATGGCGGTTCGGACGTGACCTACACCAACGGCGCAGGCGGCCAGTACAGCGTGGAATGGAAGACGGGAGGCAACTTTGTTGGTGGCAAGGGATGGAACCCCGGTAGCCGTCGGTCAGTGCCCGTGTCTCTTTACGAAATTACAATGGCAAAATACTGATCCATTCCCAGAGCCGTCGAGTACTCCGGTACTTACAGCCCCAATGGCAACAGCTACCTCGCGCTCTACGGCTGGACCACAAGCCCTCTCATCGAATACTACGTCGTCGAGTCCTACGGAACCTACAACCCATCGACCGGCGCCACCAAGATCGGCGAGGTGACCAGCGACGGCGGCACGTACGACATTTACCAGACCACCCGAACCAACGCGCCATCCATCGAGGGCACCGCGACCTTCCAGCAGTACTGGTCGGTCCGCCGAACCAAGCGCGTCGGAGGCACCATCACGACCGGCAACCACTTCGACGCGTGGACTGCTGCTGGCCTGAAGCTCGGCACCTTCAACTACATGATCATGGCTACCGAGGGTTACTTCAGCAGCGGATCTGCGAGCATCACTGTTGGAGGATCTTCGGGTTCTAGCGGCGGGTCGAGCAGCAGCAGCAGCAGCAGCATCATCAGCAGCAGCACCACGACCAAGGCCGCCGCTACTAGCACCGGCTCCAGCTCCACCGTAAGTCTTGCCTTTTATCCTCTCTCTACAACGAATTTGGAATTCCCAAGCTAACCATCGAAATCAGTGCGCTGCTAAATGGGGACAATGCGGCGGGTCGGGCTGGACTGGAGCGACCTGCTGCGTGTCTGGGTCGACTTGCACCTCGACGAACCAGTGGTACTCTCAGTGCCTGTAGAGGGCACGGCAACGGCCAAATGATGGAGGTTTTCTTGTACATATAAAACGCAGCCAGAGTTGAGCTCTGTGCTGAAGAACATACTTGAGCTCTGCACCGAAGAACATATTTGAGATGTCCCACCTGGGACCTGCTCTATCTTTTTGTCCCAGTAAGATCGGCTCCGTGCAGTAGCACAGTGTCAAATGCCGCTGCCTGGATATTTCGCACCGTCAGAGATGCGCTAAGCTGAGGTCCAGAGACCCGCAGATGCTCTGAAATCCTAGGCTGAATACAGTGCGCATTCTACGCAGCCTTCACAAACCCTTCGTTTGAAGACTCACCGTCACGATAGCATCAAATCTCTCCATCGCAACAACCACCATTCTTCAGCCATCATGGACACGAAACCGTCATCTCCACCCGACCACAGAAACCCTCTCCCTCTTCCCTTCTAAGCCTTGTCGGTCATTCCTCTCCAGCCGGCAGCCTTTGTTTTCACACCGTGAGCGCGTTTGCGACGCCGATTCACGATGTCCACGTTCAACGGGATCGTGTCCGAGTTTCCAGACATCAGAAGTCGGTCCAGGCACCGAAATGAAATGCGCATGAGCTAAATATTATCAGTTGACTTCTTCCGACAACGCGATGATGCCCAACCTCCCCTCGCTTGCTTCTTGAGCCATGTCCACAGTGATCACCTGGCTGGCCTGGAGACTCTGCGATCGCCCTTGTACGTGTCGCATTTTCTTTCTCCATAATCCCTAACATTTTATCTTTTTCCATAATCCCTAACATTTTATCCTTCCCCATCATCCCTAACGTTTTATCTTTCTCCATAAGCCCTAACATTTTTCAAGTGTTTACTGCTCTGCAGCTACTAGGGAGATCCTCCTCCGATTAGAAAGGTACCCTTGCCGAGTCAACTACGCCAAGGGCATCCTGGAAGCATCAAAGCAAACCAACAAGCACCTTGCCAAGGTCCTGGTATGCGGGTCGCCTTAATCTAGTCGTGAAATTTGCTTACTCTCTGACAGAAACCATTACCATTGGATACGCCTACCACGATCGAGCTCCGTCCTGGTTGTCACATCCAAGTGACATTATTTGATGCCAATCACTGCCCTGGAGCGGTCATGTTCTGTGAGGCCAGCCCCACCTCACCGCCTACATGGACTAACCAACTGGCCCAAAGTGCTTGAAGGCAATGGTAATGCCGTCCTTTACACTGGCGACATTCGAAGCGAGCCGTGGTTTGTCAACACCATAGCACGAAGCCCCATTCTCGTCGAATATACTTCGGGCATCAAAACCCTGGATAAAATCTACCTCGATACGTCCTTCCTCGATGATATCCCCTTCCAGACAAAAGCAGAAGGAATCGCGGAGCTCCTCCGAAAGGTTGCTCGATACCCCGACGACACCGTGTTCCATTTCCAAGCTTGGACTTACGGGTATGAAGACGTCTGGGTCGCCTTGTCCAAGGCCCTAAAGTCACCAGTAAGCCACCTTCGTCCCCTCTTGAGTTTCGGCTCCTTGACCAGTCAAAGATCCATGTCGATGACTACAAGCTTCGCATCTACGGCTCTCTGAAGTCGCGTCCATCGGAAGCTCGGTTCAGCAGCGACTACCACTTGACTCCAGAATCCCCAGCGCTTACAGGGTACATGTGCGGCAATGCTTCACATCCCGGATGCTTGACCGCGGATAAGGCCGTTCGCCTTCACAGTTGTGAGAAAGGCAACATGTGCGAGGTTGCTCGGGATCCATCCACCGTCATCATCCAGCCTGTCATCGCCCGTATAGCAAACGGAGAGACTTTGGTTGAAGCTGGCGTCGGTGGTGGTGGGGATGACCTGCAACGAGAGGCAGAGTTAGATTTCTTGGATCAAATCGACCTCAACTCTCTATTAGACCTGTCTGTTTCCAAAACTCTTCTTCGTTGGTTCATGGGTCACTGACTGCAAGTAGGCTCTGGTCGTCTGATGGCTTGTCAGCAGAGGCGCGCGAAAGTCTTAAGGAGGCTTTAACGCGGGCAACTTCAACGGGTCGAAACATTCATCTCAACCAAGGCATTGCCTCCCTTGATGGCGAGCATTCAGTGCAAGAAGCTATTATCCATGCTATCAAAAAGCTTTCCGCCACTTCACAGCCAGTCATGGAAGAAGATCAGTCGGAGCAAATCGCCCTACCTAAGATTATTCAATTTCCCTACTCAAGGCACTCATCCTATCCTGAGCTTTGCCAACTAGTGAAGGTGTTTCGGCCGAAAGATGTTTGGCCTTGCACGGTAAATCCTACAGAGTGGCTCAAAGAGGGTAAATCATCACGTTCACCAACAAGCGCGGCACTAATATCAGAATTCAGGAATCAGCATCACGTCACTCTTTGGACGATTTTGTTCAGGAAATGAGTTTGCCCACGAAATCGAGATGCAAGAGTTTTCAGAGAGACAAGGTCCGATCAATCATGCTAAGAGCCAAACTACGACCGATTCGCTACCAAAAACTCCACCTCCTATGATTTATCAAATTCCAGATAATGCTTCAGGCTCTCATGGAGCTCATTCCTCTCCGCATTCTCTTCCCGACCCTGAAACACTTGTCAGCCCTCTGACAGTTACCCAACCCCGCGCTGAGCCCGAAGGAACTCAAGACGAGCCAGAGGTTGATCTGGCAGCCAACTCCTCCTTCAATCCATCCTCTGTGCACAAGCGATCTTTTGACACATTTGCGAGTGAGAGCTTGGTGGACTTTGGGTTGGACCAGGTTGCCCCGTCTCAGGCTACGGAATCTTTCAGTTCGACAATATCGGTCCGACATTCCACGGCTCGTTGGCACGCGTACTATCAAATGCTCGATAATGTAACTACGGACACCTGGAACCCGATTGAGCTGATATCGACGAGCGACGAGCATACGATCATGGATCAGGAACTTTGACAGGCCAGCATTCCGATCTCGCTTCCACCCTTTATCCGAAAGGGCCTGGGAGTCCTTGTTGAAATATAAGACCCTAACAGGCTCTTAGGTACTAACCCTTTTTATTTTATCAGTCCTAACCAATATGAGTGGCCGGAACAAGCTATGTACCTTAGAGCCAGTGGTGCGACTCGGCTAGTTTCTCTTTTGGCCATTGAAAAAGCTCCAGAAATTTGGGTTGCCCAATCAAATGGACCTCGATATCCTCTATTAGCTGCTTTGACCAGCCTTTCGTGTACCAGTGATTCCTTTCTAATGTGGAAAGGAAGAGGGAATAATACGCCAAGATGAGGAGCGCATGTGGTCTATATGCGGCAATGTCCATGATGATGCTATCGTGTATGCCATATATCCAGGCTATAACCGCTCCGCATTCGACATAGGGGCCGGCGCGTGCAATAAGCTTGGCATTTTCTTCCAATTTGTCAACGAGTTCGAGATAATGCTCCAAGCTAGTAGAAGGTAGGTCGGTCTTGTAGAAATCGCGAAGTCTCCCAATCGCATCCCAGGTATCTAGAGGCAGAAGGGAGTTTTCAAGAGATGGAATGCTGAATGGATTCGTCAGAAAGCGCAGCTGTCGTCTTGGCAGCGGGAACACTTACTTGTCTACTGGACCGACGCCCTCGATGGGCCAAACTCCATAGACGATGGGTGCAAATTCGGATCTCAAAACGCCAGGCAAAAGCGGTGAGAGGTTCTTCTTTATGCCTCTGGTGAGAGTACCGAGCTCTAGCCAGTTCTGTATGGGAGCTTCCAATCTCCCACCTTCGGAGCGGATAGGGAGAGCGAACATGAAGAAAATGACAATGGACGCAAAGCAGAAGATGGGCACTTTAGTTTCCGGGCAGACGTTCTGCAAGGCCGAACGGAAGCCTTCTGAGCCCACGGTCTGATGGTAGTCGGACATTGCCAAATATTTCTTGCGGCCGTTGGGAAGAAGATAGGCCTTGTGGGTTGCAGAGATGGCGAGGATGCCATGCATCACGAATGGGTGCCGATAGCCCTCCTTGGGCATAACAACTCTCCACACATGACGCATCTCGCGCTGAGTAGACAAGGCTTCGGCGGTCACAGTGCAGTAGTGGTGCATGAGCTCGAAGTCATTGCTCCAGAGCTCATGGGGCGGAAACGGTGCAATCTGTTCTGCGACGGTGGCCATGGCGGCCGAGGCATGATCGCTTGGAGGTGTGAAAACATTCTCATCGGTGGAACTGGGAGTCGGAGGCAGAATATTCGGTTGCAGCGAATGAGAAGGGAGGCGGTTGGTCTCAGGAGAGTCGGCAATAGTGCCAGAGAGACTGCACGGCACGTCTTGTCGCTTGCAATTGAAACATGTCGGATAGGCCTCGTCACACTTTGAAGGATCGTCAGCTACCATCAAGGTCTCTTCTAGATCCGGCAGCCTCGCCCCAACCAAATCGGGCAATGACACCTTGCGGAACGTTATTATAGGCGCAGAAGACAATCTCGTACCTTGACTTTTCGGCGCTTGCAGTTGGAGCAGCCCGACCGGGACTTGGTGTGCGTACGTCGGGGCGGCATGTTGGGCGACTCCGGGTCCGCGGGTTCGGACAGGAACAAGACGAAAAGGCCAGGGGAGGTATGAATATGAGCGAAGGAAGACGGGAGCGGATGGATATTGGCAGCGGGCACAGTCGTAATCCTTCCTCCAGGAGGTTATGATGCGAGGATAGAATACGAACCCGAACCCGAACCCTCGGAAACGACGCTCGGAACGCGGCTTCGGACCGGCTAGGCCAACTCGGGACGCAGATGGAACCATGAATCCCTGTCGGCCATGCTCAAAACTGGGGAACTGAGGCTTAGCCACGATGCCAAGTCCCCCAGTCGACGCTCCTGTCAGCTGTCGGAGTCTTCGATTGACCCGCCGCCACGAGCCTGCGGTGCTGTGAGAGCGCTTAATTGGAAATGTGGATGGGCTGCGGTGGCTAAGGCTTGCGAAATGATTGCTGGAGATGCGAGATACGAGAGTGGACGCGCAATCGATTCCTGCATGTTTGCCTGATAAAGGAGCCGTCTCCCCACTGCATCTGGCAGATCTCAAAAACAGATCACATCTCTCAAATCGATTTCTTCTCTCCGCGTCATTCTCGTCTCTCTTTCGCTTAAGGGTACGAGGAAGTTCTTCCTTGGCAGGACACGGGTTCAGCAATTCGTTCGACGACGAGCCTATCCTTCAGCGCTAAAAACCACCATGGATAAGTGCAATGCCGACTACAAAGATGCGCAATGGGCATATTATCGCTTCGAGCCGTCGGTCGCTGTCAACGTCCTCTTCATTGTGCTGTTCGGAATCTCGAGCCTTCTACACGGGTTCCAGATATGGAAGACAAAGACGTGGTATCTCTCAGCCCTCGTTGCAGGCGGTGTCGGTATGTTCTGCGATCCACCACGACTATCTGGCCAAGTTGAAGTTGCTGACTTGACGGTGTGCCCTGAAAATAGCTGAATTTATCGGATACATCGGCCGGCTGATGGGCGCCATGGAAGACCCAGGATGCTGGACGATGGGGCCGTACATTATGCAGAACCTGTTGATCTTGATCGCGCCGGCGTTCATGGCCGCCTCCATTTACATGATTCTGGGTCGTATCATCGAGCTTACTGAAGGCGAGAAGTACTCTCTGGTCAGGAAACAATGGCTCACCAAGCTTTTTGTCATGGGCGACGTGACGTCGCTGCTCTTCCAGTCAGCAGGTCAGTACCTATTTCCCCTTGGATTAGAGCTGGAACACTGAGCTAACCTGTTTGACCTCTTCCAGGTGGCGGTATGATGGCCGTCGCCAGCCTCAACAAAACCGGAGAGAAAGTCATCGTCGGCGGCCTCTTCGTGCAGCTCATCTTCTTCGGCGGCTTCATCATCGTCGCCGCCGTCTTCCACCGACGCATGGCGGCCGCCCCGACGGCGCGTGCCTCGGAGCCGTACGTGCGATGGAAGCAGTACCTGACGACGCTGTACGTCACCGGCGTGCTGATCCTGATCCGAAGCATCTTCCGCGTCGTCGAGTTCATCCAGGGCAACCACGGCGCGCTGATGCGCAGCGAGGCGTACGTGTTCGTGTTTGACGGGCTGCTGATGCTGATCGTGCTGGTGTGGATGAACTGGTTCCACCCCAGCGAGATTGGCCTGCTGCTGCGCGGAGACGAGCCCGTCAAGAACGGGTTGGAGCTGGTCAAGGTTGGACTCGGTGGGAGGCGCCGGTCGCAGACGATGGAGAGTCTGTCTTCGGCAAATGCGGCCTTCGTGACGCCGACGGGAAATGCCGAGCCATAAGGGCCTTTGTTTCGAGGGCATGAAGATGTTGGTGATGTTTATTGGTGATGAGGAGAATTTCTTTAAGGCGTTATTTTCATACAATTTTAAATAGAAAAGAAAATAGACCCAAGGATAGAACGAATTATTCCAACCCTTACAGCTAATGTCTTATAAACAAGACTCTGTGATTACCTCTTCAACTTGCTTAATACGGCCCTGAATAGAATGCAGTACTTCTAAATACTATTTCACTGCCCCTTAAGCGTGGAACAATTGGGAACCGTATCTTGAAATGGCCGTGGTAGACTTGAACGTCTGAGTAACAGAGCCCAGCTGTCCAAACCTTGACAAGAGGTTACTTTTCTTGGGAGTCCTAGCCGTGAGTATTTTTTTCTGATGTATTTCACAGTAGAGTCATGGTGAAGTAACAGTAGCTATACGTTTCTCATTATACCAATATTGTTCAGGAAGATGCTGACAGTTCTCTCGAAATCATCGTTGCCAGGCCAAGAACTTTCTCCTCCTCCAGGCGTCTACAAACTACCTGAACACCTACCGGAGCGCCGTGGTAGAGCTCGGCATCATCTGAGACCAAATATTAGATAAATATACCCAACATGGAACCATCTGCAGGTAGCAGGCGAGACGGAACAGGACTTACAGCTTCTCCACACCCGCTCGTCAAGGTCGTTGAGAGGGACATAGTCCGTATTAAAGACATCAATGTCTTTGTTGGAAGCTGTGACTGGAATCACTACAGCAGAGTAATCGAGCGCATTTGTGAATGTGGTATAACCTGAACATGGTCAATACCGAAAATACGGACTTTTCTTAGGTCAGTCATGGGCAAGTTACCGTAGTAGTCATATTTTCCAGGCCTTGCTGCCGAAAAGGGCGCCACCGGAGTGATCAGGGCTACCACAGGCTCATCTGTCCCCGTCAGTCGGGACGTGGAGTTCCAGTATTCCATGTATTCTTTCTGGTAAGCGCGCTTTGCCACGTTCGTCGCTGCGATGTGAGATGCTGTCTTTTCGGCACTTGGTTCCCGGCCATAAGTGCGAGCAATTTGGTCTGAAATAGGCTCCCCCGAAAGCGAGAAAGCCTTGTGCACATCGTGACCCCCATCAAACGTCCAAATGTCGTCCTGAGCTGAGTTAGTCACGTAATTCCCAGAAGAATGGACTATGACGGATTTCTTACCACTATGTCGGCTCCGCGTTTGTGAGAGGGTGGCTTCCACTCGATAACCTTATGGTTCAACCTCGTGAGGGCGTCAACAACCAAGTTCAGCGCACGGGAAACCGGTGGATGAACTGAAACCTGACCGTCATTCAGGAGGAGCCCAAATGCCATTGGCCTGTCGCTGTTGAGAGCTTGCTGAAAAACTGGCTCTCGCCACGGCAACTCCAAGGCCAGCGGATCGTGAAGCCATGGCTTTGTGCCAAGCACTGCTTGCACAAAGATCTTGAGCGATTCGACCGTCGTAGCCAGGGGGCCAACAACACTCAACAGCGAACTCTGGCCATCCATGCTATTCGCCATCCCTTCGTAGGGGATCCTTCCGCTCGAAGGTTTCAATCCGCACAAGCCATTGAAAGCCGAAGGAATTCGGATGCTGCCTCCAATATCTGTCCCGACCCCTAGGGGGCTTCCACGGAGTGCGAGTAGAGCTCCTTCTCCGCCGGAGCTGCCCCCTGACGATAGCAGCCTGTTCTTTGGGTTCGGCGTGTATCCGATGATGTTGTTGATCGTTTCGCCGACCATGAGCGTATGGGGGACACTCGTTTTGCAGTACAACAGCGCCCCAAGTTCTCTTAGTTCACGCACAAGTTCGCTTTCGTGGACTTTCTCCTTGCCTGTGCCTTGCTTCCCCTCAAATGTTCCGATCCAGCCGGTATAGCCCATGGTTGTTTCCACGCCTTTGACATGCAGCTGATCTTTGAGGCTGATAGGGAGACCATGTAGGGGACCTACAGGCTTCCCAGTCTCGAGGAAGATATCGTCAAGCCTTTGAGCATCATTCAAGGCAGTTTCGAAGAAGATCTCGTGCAGGCAATTGGTCTGATCATTACCATAGTTAGGACTAGGCTCTCACACAAAGATGCAGATAGCTTTAGAAAGAGAAGAGTAACATGTTGGTGAGGGATTTCTGGTACTGACCATTTGATGGGCAAGCGCCGCTCGATGGCAAAAGGCCTCAAGCACCTTGCGTGATGTCCACTTTCCGGCGTGGATGTGTCGTAGTATCACAGATGCTTCAGCTTCGGTATACTCAACTTCCGATTCAGATAGAAATTGACGGATGTATTCATCTGTCACATCTCTCTGCACTTGAGGCGATGGTAAAGCAACAGGGAGGACCCATTCTGGTGGGATGAGACTGTTGACAGACTCTCGCTTTCTTGTGGCTGCCGATTGCCAAGTTGGCATCTGTTCAGTAGGTGCCGAAGACATTTTGATTTGTTTGAGAATTGTCAGGCATGGGCAAAAGTGCCACGTCGGGCTCATTTAAGAACAAAAGTTGGGGTCGTATCATGCATGGTTGGTTCACCAAATGAGTAAGCAAATACTCCGAGTTGTTCGGGGTTACTCCGATACCTTCCTCACATGCATTAAATACTCCAAGTACATCTCGTGTACTCCAAAGTGCTCCAAATTATAGGGAGTGGTGTGGGAAGTCCGCTCCAGGCAGGTTTGAGGTGCGTAATCGATGAATTGAAGGTACTGTATTCACATCGGCAAACGAGTCCGGAACTACTCCAATCTTGACTTGGAGGTTTCCAATCATTCCCAATAGATATCAAGGCCTCCAATAGCTCGCTCTAATCATTTTAGATAGCTAGGCCTTGAATCCTCCAACACATCCCCAACCACGTAGATATCGGAAGCCTCCAAGAGATCTACCCTGGTCGAGCCGTTTTCGATCAAACCCCTGCAATCACTCCAGACAGAACGTATCACAAGCCTCCGATCTATCTACCCCGCTCTAATCAATTCCGGAACCCCAGGCTCGACTTTGAAGCCTCCAAATCATGCCAACTATCTGAAGGCCTCGTAAGGTTCCAATGTTACATCACCCCAATTTGAGCGGAGTCGAGCTTCACTCTGCCTTATCTGCTGATGAGCGGGGGTAACACTTCGGGATCGTTTATCTCTTGATGGAAATTGATGCAAGATAGATATAATGTCACATTTCTTTCCTCTGAGAGCTGCGATGCCGATTTTCCATTCCTTCTATCTTTGTCTCTACCAGACGTAGAACTGAAGTTTCTCGGCAGTATTTCATCTTGTCAGGATTTATTACATCATGGCCTCTACCGCAAGTGGTCTCGAAATCCTCTCGCAAGGGATAGGATATGGCATCATTGTTGGTATCGGCGGCTTCTTTGCCATTTTCATGTAAGATGACGCATCCCTTCTGGGCCCTCTGCATCGCTTGACCACACTTTGATTGAATCGAATAATCTAACGAGTAAAGGCTTACTCTCACATACTTCCAAAATCGGTACACGGCGCTTTCTACGCACAATGCAGAAGAGTTCAACACGGCGTCTCGATCAGTCAAGCCTGGGTTGATTGCCACCGGAATCGTGTCTTCTTGGACATGGTCTGCGACTCTCCTGACCTCGTCGACATTCGCCTATAGCTATGGTATATCCGGTGGCATGTGGTACGCCGCCAATGGTACACTGCAGATCCTCTTGTTCGGGCTGATTGCCATCAAGATCAAGGCGCACGCCCCTGGAGCCCATACATTCCCCGAGATAGTCCTTAGTCGACATGGACGTTTTGCTCATCTGACCTATTGGTTCTTCGGTATAGCTACCAACATGCTGGTCGGTTCTTGCCTGGTTCTTGGGGGGGCCCAAGTCGTCACTGCATTGTCCGGTGTAAATGTATATGCTGCTTGTTGGATCATCCCTTTCGTGGTAGCCGCTTACGTCGTTTCCGGTGGACTGAGGAGTACTTTCATTGCCGATTACACTCATACAGTCATTCTGTACGTGGCTATTATCGTTTTTGCTTTTACAGTCTATCTGCCTAGCGGACCGCTCGGTGGCCTGGATCGATTCTATGACCTCCTTGTCGAGGCATCGGAGAAGACGCCTGTTGAAAGGAATCACGAAGGGTCTTATCTGACTTTCCATTCCGTTGACGGGTTGATCTTTGCTTGGAGTAAGTCTCGCTGGAAGAAAGGCGAACTAGATCTGACCTTTTGCTTTAGACTTATTGATTGCTGGTTTCGCCAATGTTTGGCTTGATCAAGCCTACTGGCAGCGTGCGATCGCCTCTCAGCCACACACATCAGTCAAGGCATACATCGCAGGTGGCATCGCCTGGTACGGGATTCCATTTGGCTTTGCAACTGCCATGGGTCTCGGCTGCGTGGCTCTGACTGCCGATCCAGCCTTTCCAACCTACCCCAACCCACTGAGCGCTGCTCAAAATGGTGCTGGCCTGAGTGCACCAGCGGCGGCTATCACTCTGCTGGGAAAAGGAGGTGCCGGGCTGATGTTGCTGCTCCTGTTCATGGCTGTTACCTCTGCGACGAGCGCGGAACTGATTGCGGCCAGTTCACTATTGACGTTTGATATATACAAGGCGTATATCCGGCCTCGAGCTTCCAGTACTGAACTAGTCAAGGTCTCCCACGGTGGAATTCTCCTATATGCGGCCCTTTTGGCCGGGTAAGTCGGCCAGGATCACCATTATCCTTGAACCAATGACTAACACAAACCAGGTTTTGCTGCATTTTGAATGCCGTGTCCATCGACCTCACATGGATTCTCACAGTCCTGGGTGTTATTGTCGGTGGCGGTGTCTTTCCAATTGCCTTGATTCTCCTTTGGCGCCGAATGTCCTGGGTGGCGACTGTAGTCTCCCCTTGGGCCGGTCTCGCCTGCGGGTTGACCGCTTGGTTCGTCGTTACCAAAAGACGAAGCGGGAATATCAACGTCCACACCTCGGGAGAACCTCTGAATGCCCTCGCGGGTAACATCACGTCAGTCATGACTGGATTGCTGCTCGCTATTGTGCTTAGCCTTCTGTTTCCCACCAAATACTCCAGTTCTGATCCCGAAGCTATCGCCCGCGATGCCAAAATCAAGGGCATAATCGTCTCTGACGGCGAGAGTGTTGATGCTGGTGGTTCGACGGTCCAGCCTGGACTTCTGACTGAAAAGCCAGCTGCACTGGCTACGAAAAAGTCAAATGGAAGAAATGTTGAACAACCAGACATCGGTCAACTTGAATCTCAATCCACTGGCGACAAAGCTGCTCCTCAAACCGACACAGCAGCGGACAATATCGCGTCAAACCAACTTGGCAGTCCCTTCATCGAGCCCATGAATGCCGAAGAAGTGAGGAAGGCCACGCGGCTCGCTGTCACTGTGAACGGAGTGTTCATCCTGGTCGCTGTATTACTGGTTCCTTACACGCTATTTGGGTCCTCCTGGACCTTTTCCCGGGCTGGCTTCAAAGGATGGTGCATCGTGAGTTTTATTTGGGTTTGGGCTGGAATGTTCATCTGTGTTTTCTGGCCACTCTTTGAGAGCAGGTCATCAATCGCAAAGATTTTCAGAGGGATTGTTGGTGATATGGGGAAAGATAGGTAGATACACTACAGAAATACAGGACAAAAAGGTGCAAAAAAACATACAACACCTGGCATTCGCTGGTCGTCACCGACCCAACTACTACTCAAGCGCTCCTCAGCTTGACTCTGGGAGAGCGGACGGGATCCCGTATTCTCTAAGGGCTATGGTCGTATGTGGTGGAACATGGTGGTGAGGGGGACTATCACGATGTTGCAGAATGGAGGAGATGGGCTGCTCTGATGAATGTAGTAGGTTTGTATTCGCTGGCTCGCTTGCTGACTTACCCTAGACTCCCTGCGGAAACTTGCACCATATCCCGGCGATTGAAAAGCCCAGACGGCAATTGGCGGGCGCGCGCGCGAGACGCACTGAGCAGCCCCTGAACAACCCCCGCGAGAGCCGTGCGCAGAGCATCCAAGCCCACTAAATACAGTTGGCCAACCCGCTACAGCAGGATCGTAAACCCCCTGTAAGACCTTGATCCAGGTGATTCGCATGCCCGCTATGTCATTGTTTTGGCAGTCTCAGGGATTCCCCTGGCGGCAGGAGGGGCACATTTCTGAAACGGGAGAGCTCCAAGACGAAACGGTTCGCCTTGGCATCCGCCAGCTCTTTGTTACAAGTGCGTCCTGTCAAGACAATTATCCTTTTCTCCTTCTCTTCTTTTTTATCTTCATTCATATTTGAGCTGCTGAGTGATTGCTGAGCTGTTGGGATAGTCCTAGACGACGCCTCATCACGTCAGCAGGTCAATCTTAGCTCTTACTCTACGGGGAGCTACCTACTTTAGCTACCCACCACCAAAGACAACCACCTCTCAGCTCTTCCCAACACCATTCACAAACCAATTAACATCGTCGCCATGGCCCAGCAGACGCTCTCCGTCGTCGGCGTCGTCCTCGACTCCCTCACGTGGACGCGTGTGCTCGGCTACGGCTTCCTCTTCCTCGTGGCCTCGTTCATCTTCGACACGGCCAGCCATCCTCGATATCCAAAGGAGATTCCGTGGATGGGCAACGGAGGTGGCGGATGGCTGGCCAAGGTGCGCAATGGCTTCGCCTACTTTACGCAGCACCGCAACTGGATCCAGGAAGGCTACAACAAGGTGAGCTGCCCATATCCAACTCCTCCTCCTTCTTCTCGTCCTCCTCAGTCCTCCTCAGTCCTAACGCTGACAATAAATCACCACAGTATGGCAAGCAAGACGTCGCCTTCGTCGCTCCCGCTTCCATCTCCCGACCCGACGACGTCATCCTCCCACGCTCCCAGATCGCCTGGATGATGGACCAGCCGGATAGCGTCCTCTCCGCCGACCACGCCCACAGCCACATCCTGCACTCGCCGTACAACTTCCTCGGCCACGACCTCGACCGCGATGCCTTCGCCAGCCGCGCCATGCACAAGTACCTGGCGCGCCACCTCTCCAGCCTCATCCCGGACGTCGAGGACGAGGTCAACGCCGCCGTCGACGACGTCATGGGCACCGACGCCGACGCCGACAACTGGACCAAGGTGAACCTGTGGGATATGTGGCTGGCCATTGTCCCCCGTGTCACCAACCGCTTGCTCGTCGGCGAGCCCATCTGCCGCGAGGACCGCTTCCTCCAGGCCATGGTCAAGTTCGTCGACGACGTCATCCGCAACAGCTTCCTGCTCAAGATGTTCCCGCTCGTGCTGCACCCAATCGTCGGTCGCCTGTTGGCCATCCCCAACTGGCTGCACTGGCGCGCTGCAAGCCGCTTCGTCCTGCCCGTCATCAAGCAGCGCATCCACGACATGGAGCAAAAGGAGCTCGGCAACCCGGAGTACAAGCACTGGACACCGCCGGAAGACTTCATCACTTGGGATATCCGCCTCGCCCGCCTCGAGCGCAACGCCTTTGAGCTCAACCCAGCCGTCATCTCCAAGCGCTTGCTGCCCATCGAGTTCGCCGCCATCCACACCACCGCCCTCACCGGCCAGTCGCTGATGCTGGATCTCCTCACCACTCGCCCCGAAGACGGCGTCCTCGATGCTCTCCGCGAAGAGATCAGCGCCCACAAGCCTACTGAGGGGCACTGGACCAAGATTGGCCTTGCCTCCCTTCTGCGACTAGACTCGTCCATCCGCGAGTCGCAACGCCTCAGCAACTTCGCGGCCACCCTCGTCGAGCGCCAGGTCATTACTCGCGAGGGCCTGCACAACCCGACTCTCGGCTGGACGCTCCCCTACGGAGCCTTTGTGACGGTCAACCTGGAAGGCACGCACCATGATGACGAGCTGTACCCCGGCGGCCAGGGCTATAACCCCTGGCGATACTCGCAGGTCCGAGAGGCGTGGGAGCAGAAGTCGGAGGAGGAGCGACAGGGGAACCCTGAAGATGGTACCAAGGCCAGAGGGCTCGGCATGGTGACGACGAGCGATCGTCATCTGGCGTTTGGCCACGGAAGACACGCATGGTAAGTCCCTTTCCGTTCCCCGGCGATATACTCCACCTGTAGCACTGCTAATCACAACCAATCGACATAGCCCCGGTCGCTTCTTCGTCGCCCACGAGCTCAAGCTCATCATGGCCGCCATCCTGCTAAAATACGACATCAAAATGATGGATGAACGGCCGCAACCTCAGTGGTTCGGCGCCACCATCATTCCGCCCCTAGACGCCTGCGTCGAGATCCGCCGGAAACCTGGAACGGCTTGATATACCCCAGGATGATCTAATTTGGACAGTTTAATATGTTGGATGATGGCGTGGCGTTTGGGGTGCTGTATTGGACACTTGGACGGATTAATTATGGATTCCTGGATATACGCATTTGAAAATGGCTTGCTCTACTTTGATGGCAAATGAATCAACTGGATATGATATACCAACACCTTTGTCTTGACTCCTTTTACCCCTGAGCATCCAACATGACATATGTCGTTACTCGTTCGACTTCCGCTCTCTCCCTCACAGATCGAATCCCAGCCCGTTTGTATTCCCCAAAAAGATTCCTCCCTTCGCGCCCTCTCTCAACAGGGCGCCCATATCCACCCTCCCGCCGGTTACGTACCGCTCACTCACGCCCAGGTTGACACGCCGGCTCAGCTCATCGCGCAGCTGCGCTCGCATCGCACCCATCTCGGCCTTTGTCAGTCCGCGCGCCGCAGCCTCCTTCTTGAGACGACCACCGCCGCGGCCACCTTTGCCCTTGCTCGCGGCGTCGAGATCGTCGGAGTCGTACTCGACGCCCAGCTCTTCAGCGGCGTTGCGCATCCACTGGTCATCGCTGTGCGCCTTCTCCTTGGCCAGCACCGTGTCGGCGAGCGTCTTAGCCAACGTCACACGCGGCTTGAGACGCGATGCCATCTTGGGATCCAGCGGAAGCGTCTGGATGAAGTGCTCTCGCTTGGCCCCGCGCTTCTCGTGCACCTTGTTCGCGAGGCGCCGCGTCGGCAGCACCTCTTCGGGCGCGCAGAGCATCACGCTGACACCGCTCCGCTCACCACGCGCCGTGCGGCCGGAGCGATGGATGTAGGTGTCGGCAGCGCGCGGCACGTGGTAGTGCAGCACCTGGTCGACCTCCTTGATATCGAGACCACGCGCGGCGACGTCGGTGGCGATGAGGATCGAGTTGCGCGACGCCGTGAAGCGCTCCAGCGAGCGGAGACGCGCCTTCTGGGCCATCTGCGAGTGCAGCGGCAGGGCTGCCAGGTTGAGGTTGGCGAGCAGCGGCGTGAGGCGGCGGACGGCCGAGATGGAGTTGGTGAAGACGAGGGTGCGTTTGCCGGGGTTGAGGAGCAGTACGGTATAGAGGTAGAGATCCTGTATGTTGTTAGACGCATGATTCTTGCTTGCATGTCAAGTCAACTCACCTTTTCCATTGCACCGCATTCGATCAGTCCCTCACGCAGTCCCGTGGCCATTTGGCTGACGGGGTTGACGTCGATGAACTTGGGCTCGCGCCGGAACTTGAGGCACTTCATCAAGTAGGCCATCTTATCCTGGTCATCGGCCTTCAGGTTCTTGCCCTTGTGCGCCAGCTTCATCTGGAGATCCTTGTCGAACGTGGCCGAGAAGACAAGCGTCTGTCGAGTAGCAGACGGGTCGCTGTCTTCATCGCCCTCCTCCTCATCGGAGCTGTCGTCATACGACTCCGGGTCCCGCTTGTCCAGCGCACCGATGATGTCCTGGGCCTCCTTGAACTGGCCGACCTTGAACAGCCTGTCCGCCTCGTCGACCACGAGGAAGCGGATCTTGGCAAAGGAATCCTGGAGCTCCATGTCGCCGCTCAGCACCTCCCACAGACGTCCCGGCGTGCCGATGACGAAATCCGCCTTCTCCAGCTGTCGCTGCTGCTTGTGGATGCTCAGGCCACCCGTGACGACACAGACGTATGGGGCAGTCGACAGGCCGTCGCACAGGGCCTTGAGATGGTCGCCCAGCTGCTTGGCCAACTCACGGGTCGGACTCAGAATGACTGCCAAGGGGCCGCTCTTCTTGGCCTCCTCCTCACGACCCTCATACATCTCGAGCCAGCGCTCGACCATGGGGATGCCGAACGCGAGCGTCTTTCCGGAACCCGTCTGGGCCTTGCCGATGACGTCCTCGCCGGCGATAATCTCAGGGATCGTCTGCTCCTGAATGTCGGTAGGCTTGGTGAAGCCGAGGCGGGCAATGGCCGACATGATGCGCGGCGACAGGTTCAGCGGAACCCAGGCCTCCATGTCGACTTCTTCGTCTTCCTCTGCGTCGGCCAGCGCGTCGAAGGCGTTGCCCTGTGGAGCGGACTTTTGTACTTCTTTCTGGGCCTTTGCCAGCTGCTCGTCGTCCTTGGAAACCAGCTGATTCTTGTTCTTGTTCTTTGCGTCCTTCTTTTTGTCTTTCTTGGGCTCTTCTTTGGACTTAGCTTTGCCCTTATCCTTTGCCGGAGCGTCCTTGCTCTCCAGGCTAGCTTGAGCGTTGCCAGCTTCGTCGGAACCGACACGCTCGACCTCCACAACGTCGTCGCCAAACCCTTCAAAAGATTCGTCCGCATGATCGTCTTTGTCGTCGCCGTCTTCGTCGTCGTTTTCGTTCTCGTTGGTCTCGTCGTTCGCTACCGGTTGTTTCTTGTCCTGACTTGAAGCCACCATGAACTGCACGCGATCCCCATGCCTCACCACATCCACGCCTTCAATCACCTCGAGCGCTCCAAACTCCTCGCCGAATGTCTGCCACTCGAGGGCAGTAGCGTCGACGGCCCGACGGCTAGTAGCGCTGTTGTTCTTGCTGCCCTTCTTCGCTTTTCGAGGCTGCGGCTTCGAGTTCTTGGTGCGCTTCGGGGCGGGATCGGCTGAGGCGGGAAGCTTGCGCTTCTTCGACGGAGGTACCATTGAACGGTTCAGTCGCCTTTTCCGTGGCGATTGTGTATCTGGGATTGATTGCGTGTCTTTTATTCGGGTGTCGCTGTTCACAACCACTTCCTTGGTGATACCGACTGCGGAGGTACGAGGTGGGATGAAGCTCGAAAGTGTTTTTTTTTTCTGGCCGTATCCTTATCGCTTATCGCAAAAGTTGCCGATCCACCAGCCTCTCCACACATCTCTCCCATGCTCACATTACACCTGCTTCGTACAGCTGTTGTCTCACTATAGGCAAAGACAATCACTCACCGAACTCCGAGTGCGAGTTCAAGACAATGAGTTAGAGTACACCCACCTAAATGAGGAACATGGTGGCAAATCAACACTTTCCTCACTTAACGTAAAACAAAACGGACAGCCTACAGCATCACATCACTTATATCCACACCTCACCGAGGAGACATCACTAAACACCAAGCAAGCCCATCAAATATTAAACAACCAAGGAAAAGTGTCTTTTGTCTTCCGTCAAGGAGCCCCCGGAAAAGGTACATAATATGCTCAAATACTACCCCATTGCCACCCTTCCATTCCTTATTCCCTTTGCCGTCTGCGTTTGCCAACATTGCAAATACGAGTACATACTTGTAATACATACCAAATATACCATCGTGACCATCTCGTCCGCATCTCAAGTCAAACACCTGCATTAATGCGCTCCCCTCGCCCTCTTAGCTCCTCCGCCAACCTCCGAATCTCCTCGAGGCCGCTTGTTACCCGGCTGGAAGTCACTTGCCACTGGGTTAAGCGAAGCACGCCCGCCTCTGGCTCCTCCTCGTCCTCCGCGACCAGCATGTGCTGGTCCACCCTCCTGGTTGCCGCTCGCCGCTCGCTGGCCTGGTGTTACATAGGCAGTACCGCGACCGCCTCGGCCACCACCGCGGGCCACAGGGATACCGCCACCGCCACCGCGAGGCATGGGGATGCCTGATCGAGCGGGCTGTTGTTGCTGTCCCTGTTGCGGTTGCTGTCGCTGTTGGGGCTGCGCCGCTGTGGGGGCAGTCGTAGTTGATCCTTCGGCCTTTACTACAAATGGGTTGGGCGCGTCCGCAGAAGCCGAGTTTGTAGAGACAGCGAACGGGTTGTTAGCCTTGGGCGCGGGAATGGCTCTCGCCGCAGGCTGGGCAGCAGGAGCATGGGCCGGGACTGGCTTGGCTGGTAATGTTTCCGTCCCGGGCGTCGCTGAGGCAGCCGGAGCAGGCTTCGCAACAGGTGTTGCTGGGGCTGGCGATGGGGGCACACCAGCTGTCGAGTCCTGTCTTGCAGGTGTCGGTTTCGGAACTGGTGCTGCAGGAGGTGCAACCGCATTCTTCGCCACCTCCCAGACCTCGACCACTGGTTTCTGAGGTGTCTCGCCTACAGCCTTCTCCACAACATTGATCTTTGCTTGGATGTTCTTCAACTTGTTCTCTGCCATGTTGATTCGCAAGGTAGACTTCTTAGACTCCATGAGCTGGGCTTGCTCCCTCGCTGACGAGATCTTCGACTCATTTTCGCTCTTCATAGTCGATTCAAGATCCGTCCTCAGCTTGGCAATCTCCACCTCAAGCTTTTTCTTGATGTTAGCAGCTACGATATTCTTCACAGTCGGGTTCGTAGACAAGAATTGGCGAATACCGGCGTCGTCAAGCTGGGTGAGGTCGGGTGCCCCAACCGAGGCAGGGGTCGCAGGGACGGGTACTGCCTCGGCCTTCATAGGAGTAGCTGGAGGTTGATTATTGGACACAGGTCCCTGGGCTCCAGGTTTGGGTGCGTTCTCAGCAAGGAATATTTGTTTCTCTTGCTCAAACTTGAGCTGGAGATCCGCATCCTTCTGCTTGAACTCGTCCTCCAGCTTGGCTCGGGACTGCTTGAGCCTGTTGTTCAAATCGCCCTTCATCTTGTCCGAACGTTCCTTCAAGGTTTGCTGAATCTTAGCCTCGACATCGACCGCTCTTTGTTCGTACTCTGCGGCCTTAGCCTCAGCGGTAGCAATCTTTGCCTCCAAGGCCTTCTTCTCCTCGTCAGAGACAGAGGGAGCTGTCGTCTCTCCAGCAGCATCGCTGGTCTCAGCCGGGGCGGTGGCAATGGGGACCTGTTCAGTGGACTGAGGTGCGCCTTGGGCTGCCTCGTGCAACTTCTTCGTAGCCTCGTCTCTCTCAGAAACAGCTGTTTGCAACTCGGTTTGGAGCGCCGCAAGACGCTGCTCAGCTCCCAGCTTCTGGGCGTTGACCGCCTCGAGCTCTTTGTGAACGTTGGCTAGTTGCTGCTCCAACTGCGAGACAACTTCTGCGGAACCAGATGCCTCGGTTGGCTGAGCCGCAGACGAGGCCCGGGTAGCCTCAGCAGCTTGAGCTTGTCGTCGGAGTTCTTCCACCTCCTTCTGGAAATTTTGGATTTGTTGCTCAAGCTCCGACTTCTGTTTCCCAGACTGCTCCGCCTGGCCCTTGGCACCTTCAAGCTCGCCGTTGACTTGGCCTAAGGTCTCTTGGAGCTCGGTGACCTGTTGAGCGACCTCGGCCTTCTCTGCCTTTAGCTTCCTCGCCCTCTCCTTGTATTGATCACCCAGCTTGGTACGGGTCACGAGCCAGGCGGCGCGTTCCGCCTCCAAGGTGGCCTCGGCTTCAGCGACCTTGGCCTTGAGTGGCTCTTCACCCTCCTTCAAGGCGTTGCGTTCCGTCTCCAGGCCGCTGATGGTTTCCTTCAACTGCTCCATCTCTGCAGGATCAACGCGGCCATACTTGGTCAGAATGCCCTCGGTTCGCTTCTGCCAACGGTCGCGATCCTCCTGGATCTGCTTAATCTCCTCCTCCAAGAAAGACTTTTGAGTCGTGAGAGTGTCGATTTCGGCCTCGAGCGGTTGCACCTTGGCCCCCATCTCGTCAATCTTCTGGTTCTTCTCCACGATCTGATCCTTGAGTTGCTGGTTCTCATTTCGGAGAGTCATGCTGCTCTCGCGGTAGAGGTTGAGCTCGTTCAACTTCTCCATGAGGTCTTGGTGAGTCATCGAGGTTCGACCGCTCTGCGCCGCCTGAGTGCGCTCCTGGTCAAGCTTGAGACGTGCTTCATCAAGTTGCGATTGGGTATACTCAAGCTGTTGTTGGAGTCGCTTGGCCTCCTGAGTCTTCAAGTCGTACTGAACCTCCAGAATCTCCTTCTCGCGACGAAGGTAGCTGTTCAATTCACGAAGACCTTCGGTGGCATCTCCCATGGGAACAGGAGACATTCCCTCATCGCCGTCTTCGATGGCGGTGCGCTTCTGCTGCAACGTCGCAACCTGCGTAGTAAGGCCTTCCAATTGTTGGTGGAGGAGCTTGTTTTGCGCATTGACATCTTCGCGCCGCGTCTTGAGCTCAGCCATCTCCTGCTCCAGCTGTTGTCGACGATCCTCCCAAGAAGTCTCACTCTGAGCGAGAGTCACCTTGGCGGACTCTGCCTCGGTCCTTAGAGATTGAGCCTCGCTCTTGAGTTGGTTGTGCTCAACTCTCAGTTGCTGAACAAGCTTGGCAGCCTCGGCGTGCTTGACAAGCTCTTGCTCGTAGTCTTGCTGCGCCTTTGTGGCAATCTCGGCTTGTGCACGAAGATCCTGTTGATGATACCTCGTTGCCTCCAGGTGCCGAGCACTCTCTTCCTTCAGTCGGTTGACCTCCTCCTCAAGAATTCCCTTTTCATCCTCATACCTCCGTGCAACTTCTCCCTGAGAATCCCGTAGAGTAGAGAGCTCAGTGTTAGATCGAGAAAGCTCGGCAGACATGTCCTCGATGCGATGGCTGAGTTCCTTGAATTTGGTGTCCTTCTCCTCGATAAGCGCTTCCGTCTCCTGGCGGTATTGGTCTTGTGAGGCCCGAAGGTCTTCCAAAGCTTCCTCGTTAGCCTGGCTCAGTTCCTTGAACTGCTCAGCCTGAGCTTTGGCGTTCTCCAGGTGAGTGTTGGCCATATCCAGATCACGTTTGAGATCAGAAATCTCCATGTTGAGTTCTTGGATTTCGGCTTCGAGTTGCTGCTGCTGCTCGTTGTTGTCCGCAACAGTGCCAGGCCTGGGAGTAGGTCGGGGTTGGAGGCGACCGGCTCGCTCCTCGGCGTTTCTCAGCTCAACAGCCAGCTCGTCGACTCGGGCCTGTAGGTGATCTCTGCTAGTCTTGATACCCACATGGTCTTCCCGAATCTGGCTCAGGCTGGCCATGAGCTCGTCAATTCGCTTCTGTGCTTCCTTCGACTCATACTCCTTCCTGAGTTGCAACTTCTTAGTCTCCTCCGTTTCGTAGGATAACTTCCGTTGGGTGTCGCTCAATTCCTTTTCGAGGGTCTCAATTCTGGACTGGGCCTTTCGTCGAGTCTCGGATTCACCCCGGTTTCGCTCGTTCTCAAGAGACTGTTGGGTAGCAAGGAGATTGTTAAGTCGGTTCTTCTCCTCAATCAGGTTTTCGTTGTCCTTGCTTAGTCGGTCTTGAATATCCTTCCACAACTTCTTTTCGGCCTTCAAGTTGGCAGCCTCGTTCCGCATGCTGTCGAGTAGGCCCTTAGCCTCGATGAGCTCCTCGGCAACCTGCTGAGTTCGAATATCTTGTTTGGCTGCCGTCTCAGAGAGGGTTTGACTCCGCTTTTGCAACTCTCGGTTCTCGCTCTGGAGAGCAACATAGTTGCCGTTCAGCATCTCGCGACGCTCATCGCCAATTCGCACGTCGCCATGCAACTTCACGTTTTCGGTCTGCAAGGCATTCTTCTCAGACGTGAGGCTGCTGACCTGGTCGCGTAGGTCCTTGCGCACTCCATCCTGCGCATCCCGGAAACTATCGTATTCGGACTGCAGCTTACGCAGTGCCTCATTCAGAGTCTCTGCCTGCTCTCCGGGTTCGATACTAGCCAGGGGCAGTCGTCCGCTGCCATCCAGAGAGCTGCGCATCAAGGAAGCCTCATCTCCATTTGTGCCTCGTTGCTGGAGCAGGCGTCGGAACATGTCTCGCTCCATCTTGTAGCTTTCCATGGTGTTCTTAATCGACTTGGTCTCCTCGGTCATGTGGGCAAGCTCCTGCTGAAGCTTTTCAACCATGTCGTGATCTTCCTTTGCTTGGTGCTTCGCAGCCAGTGCTTCTTCACTTTCCAGCTGCTCTGCGAGCTCTCGGGTAATTCGCATGAGCTCCTCGTTCTTGGCCTGGAGAGACTTGACGTCCTTGAAGACAACCAACTTCTGCGTAATGAACTGGTGGGTGTCGGACATGTCAGAGAGCACCTCCTCGGAAATCTCTCCCTTCTCCAGTTGCTTAAGACGGAAGGTCTCCTCGTCGGTGAGTTGCTCCATGCCCTTCTCGATGGCATAAATGTTGAAGACAAGCAACTGGATCTGAGTTCCGAGATCCCGCAGTTGAGTTCGCAGGATCTTCGTCTCGGCCTGTGCTGTAGCAAGAGCACCTTCGGCCTTTCTGGCAGCCCTACGAGAGACATCACGCTCCTCGAAGCTCTGCTGAGACAACTCGGACATTCGGGCGATCTCGTTGCGAAGAGTCTCCGATTCGGCTTGAAGTTCTTGGATTTCGGGGGCCTTTGCCTCCAAGGCGGTCATCATGTTGTCCAGCTCTTCAGAGAGCTGCTGGTTCCGTCGGCGCTCGCTTGCCAACTGAGCCTTGACCTGGTACAACTGCTCAATGGCTTGAGTGGCGGTGATGGCAGACTTGCTGCGAATAGAGCCAGGAGTGGCGAATCCAGGTGTTCCGAAAGGAGAAGCAGCCCGTCCGATCAGGGATCCATTGGCTCGGGGAGTCTGCGGTGTCGACTCGGGTGGCGGGCCATGCTCCAGTCGCACCTGAAGCTCATCGATTTCCGTCTCAAGTTGACGGATTCGCTCCTCCATCTCAACTCCGGCCTGTCGCTCCTGTTCAAGCTCAACTCGAACGCGGCGAATCTCGTTTTCGTAGTTGTCCTTCAAGCGTTCCTTCTCAGCTTCCAGTTCGCGCACACGTTCTTGGTGTTTCTTGCTGAGCTGATCAGACATGTCCACCAACCGCCTCTGGTCCTCCAGTTCCTGCTTGTAGCTCTCGACCGTCGTGGCGAAAGAACCTTCCTGCTTCTGGAGCTTGACAAGGGCGTCGTCTGCCTTGGCTTGCATGGCATCAAGTCGTTCACGCAGTTGCTGCTCGGTTCGCTTCAGGGCATCGACCTGCGATTGGATATCCTCGTTCTGTCGCTGAAGCTCGGCAATGCGAGAGCCCTTCTCCTTTCGGTACTTGAGACTCTCTTCGCTCTTGGTCTTGAGTTCATTCTCAAGCCATTCGCTGTTCTTGCGGGCCAGGTCGAGCTGTTGCTGTGTAGACTCCTCTCGGTACTTGGCACTGTTGAGCTGGCCCTTTGCATTCTGCTCGGACTGCTGCAGGGCCGTGATCTCGCGAGAGAGTTCCACGTTTCGTTGGTGCTGCTTGGTCATCTCTTCCGTAAGAGTCTGATCGCGCTTATTGTTCGACTCGATGATGCTAAGGTTGGTTCGGTTCGACGACTGGAGGGTCTCGATCTTGTCGTTGAGGGCCTTGACCTCGGCATCGTGGTCCGATTTCTTCGACTTGAGGATCTGCAGTTCATTGTCGATGGACTGTCGCTTTGTTTCTGTGGCGGGGGAGAAGAATTAGCAAATGGACCGTTTTGTTGCAGGACCGCCTCGCAAGCACCTACCTTCGTCCTTCAATTGCTGTCGAGCCTCCTCAACATCCTTGAGGGCCTTGTCGGCAGTCGCCTTGAAGGTCTGCGACCGAGTCTCAGAGCTTCGCACGGCATTCTCCAACTCGATGTCGGTCTGGAGCTTGTCGGCGTAGAGAGTGTCGAACTCATGCGCTTTCGCAGCCACGGACTGCAAGAGCGCCGTGACAAGATCAACGGTCGGCTCGGTCGTCAGCGTCACCAGCGCGGGCTGGTCGAGGCCAAGGTGGCCGGCGATGTAGCCGAAGTCTACATCTGCGGCCGCCATGGTCGTGGATCGTTTAGGTCAACAGCACGGTTCTCGTCATTCCCGCTGCTGCGATTCCACGAGGAGAAGGAAGGGGGGAAAAAGACGCGGCTCGCACTTCTTGTCTCGTCGACGGCGATGGGCGCGTGCGCGCGGGAGTGGGAATCGAGGCTGTGCGAGGCTGACGGGGTTGCGTTGTGGTGAAGAACAAAGGATCGAGTTTGGTGGAGAGGATGAGGCAGAGAAATTGGAGCTTCGCGCCTGAACGACGAGACACTGTTTTTAGAACCAACACCAACAACGCTCAGCTGTTTGAAGGAGCAACGGCGCACGGACCATCCGCCGCGTCCAACTTGTTGTGTTTGGTACCTCAGGTACCCTTTTAGCTGCTGCAAGCTGCCCCACCGTAACAACCTACCTTCCAGGTTCTTCCCACCTAGTGGTGCAGTTACCCTATACCGGAGGATGATGTCTTGGCCATTCTGCATCATGGTATGAAGGTATAAGCGGCAGGCGATGAGTCTAGGGGAATTGTTTGTAGATATGCTTTCTAACTTATTTTCTCAAGGCTTTTTTATTTCAGGCCCTGATTTAGGCCCAAGAAGACAGTGAAGTGTGTTGGCGAAGCATCCTACCATGACATGATTCACACAATAAAAGGATAGCTTCAAGAAGAGCATACGAACTTAAGACTTGTATGTACCCTTCAACATATTGTACCAAAAACTGGGCAATTCATAATTTTGCATATTTTACGTTCTAATCGCTACAAACAGACAAAATCCTCACCGCTAGCCAAAAAGTAACCAACAACGCCGGCCTAGAATACATCTTCCCATACCAAAGCGCCGTATCGCTTCGTAACCTTGCTCGCCTTCACATCTGCTAGCGTCGTGCAGAAAGATCGAGATACACCCTTTGTCTCCCCTATTTTGCCCACCGACCAACATTGGAGTCTAGCTCGTATGATTCCACTGGCCCAGATTGCCATGCCGGGTTTTGCTGACCGTTCGGCCTCTGCGCGGCCGGCGACGGGTGCGCTGGGAACTCGTACACCTGTTGTCCATGTGGTGCCTGCGGCGAAGGCTGGAAAGCATATCCACCCGGGCTTTGTAGCTCGTGAGGCGTTACCGGCGACGGCGCGTACCCGGCCTGAGGTGAAGGATGGCCGTATTGCGCATTTGGAGGAGCGTGGTATCCCTTGATATCGGGATTGCTCGGATAGTTTGGCGGCAGTTCCGCAACCCCAGGTTTCATACCACCGTATAACTCAGGTCGGGGAGAGCCATGTCCCGACAACTCGGACGGACCATAGTTTGTCTTGTGATCACCCATACCAGGCGCGAGATGAGTATCTCCCATCAGCTCCGGCTTGCCGTTGTACTCATGGTGTTGATCGCCACCTGACGGGATCTGCTCTCCCTTCATTTGTTGGCGGCGCTTCTTTCGCCAGAAGAAAAAGAGACCTAGGCCAATGGCGGCCACAGCTACTACACCAGCGATGCCGCCTGCAATCGGGACAATACCCACGCCTTTAGATTTATCCTTGGACTCATCCTTGCTGTCGCCAGAGGAACTGCTGTTTTCTGAGGAACCGGAGTCGAGCGTTTCCGAAGCACTGGAAGATGCTGTTCGTGATACAGCAGTTGACCCAGCCGCGACACTGGCAGTTTGATATGTCGGAGCAACCGACTCGCGCACTGTGGCCACAACTTTTTTCTCTGCTGCACTGCAATAGTAGTCCCAAGCTGCAACGGCGGATGTCATATCGGCTGTGGCGGTGTTGGAGCAGGCATACTTTACACTCTCGGTGAGGACACTAGAAATATAGTTTGACATGCCCGATTTGAGGCATGCACAAGAAGCCAATTCTTGTGGTCCGCTGCCGCAGAGCCAGGAGGTTTGCTGAAGAAATGTTAGCGACTGGATTTGGGACAAGTGACTGATGAAAATACAAACGTACACTGAGAATGGCGACTGAGACGGCGCTCTGGGCACAGTTGCGAAGAGACTTGAACTGTGGTAGGGCGGTAATGTAATATGTCACTGACAACAGTTAGTCACGTATTTCCCAGACTGACTTGATGACTGACTGTCTCCCGGGGGTCCATCTGGCGTTGCAAAGGACGTGGTTCCCTTGTTCATGGCACAATATTCATTGTAGAAGCTCTGGGCGGTGGTGACGTCTTGGTTGTTGGAACACGAGTACTTCACAGACTGTCGAAGTGTGTCGCTGATCGCACTCACGACCTCGCTCTTGCTGCAAACACAGGGGGCGAATAGCTCAGCCGCTTCGGGGCAGTTGTACGCTCCCTGAGACCAGAGTTAGTTCAGAAACCATGGCGTTGATGGAAGGCATTCATACCGCTCCCATTACCGCCTCAGACACTGCAGACTGCGCGCACGGAGGCATGTAGGCCATCTCTGGTAGGTCTGTGATATATGCGTGAACGATGTTGGTCGTTGGGGACGAGAAGGTGACGGTCATGGATTCCTGGTTGCAGTATTGGTCCATCACTTTTGAAGCACTCGATAGGTCGTCTGTGGCAGCTGTACCGCAACTGTACGTCACATCGGTGGAAATCGAGGAGTAGACGTCGCCGAATCTTGCCGTGTTGGAGCAGACGCAGGATTGCAACATGGTCTCATCATCGCCGCAAACTGACGACGAGTAGGTGAGGGCGAAGACATCGTATGAGATGGCGCTGGCAACACATGGCGCCTGTCTAAGTCAGTATGAGGGGCTGGTTTCGGGAGAGGACTGACCGCATACCAGAAGCGTATAGATCTCGAGGTCGGTCACGTAAACGATGTCGGTCGCGGTGGAAAGAGTGGTGAGGCCCGCCAAAGCGACCAGCGCGAGGCCGTGTAAGTGACGCATGGCACCAGGACCGGTCTGGGATAGGCACACAATAGGGAACAAAGCGATACGGCCAAAGAATGGAGCCCTCAACCAAGGAATACGACGACAACAACAATCACGAGAAAGCGAGATTTCCAGAAGGAGAAAACGCCAGGCTTCTGCTTGACCTCGCGAAGTGCCTTCAGCCTGGCGGCGGCCTGTGGGGGAGCTGAAGGGCCCCAACTCGCGCCCAGCCAGGGCCAGATGCAGTAGCCGTCGGGACCCCTGAAGCTAGTGCGAATGGCTTGGGGAGCTGAAAACTCGGCTGCATGTCGTCCCATTGCTTACAGCCGCTCTCAAGATTGGCGGCGCCCTGAGCTGTGCAACGTCTGGGGATTGACGCAGGAACCATCGGGGGGGAGCATGCGCCAAGGCCGTCAGCCATGGCAATTCCTCTGAAGCCATAGTCCTGTGCTAAAAGGAGGCACGGCGACAACCGAAGCCGGGGATGAAGAGCTTGACTGTCACTCGCCGGGTTCCAATGGTGTTTTTAGCGTTGGGAGGGGGGAGTGACAATTTCGATTTCGACTTGGCTTGTTGTCGGTGGGTTGTTGAGCCGATGTCTCTTGGTGTGACAGATTCACGGTCTTGGCTTTGAAGCACCGGCCATCTGCAGGTAAACCCGCATTGCCATGAACCCTGCATTTGAGGACATGGATAAATTTAGGGATGAAGTCAACCTTACGCGTATGTTGCACCATGTAGGGCTGGCTCGGGAGCCTTAATTGCCTCGCCTCGCCCTGGGTTTTGGCCCGTGATAGCCTGCTGGCGAGACGGGGAGAACGGGGAACGGGGGAAGACATGGGGCCAGCGTTGAGAGCGGGATTTCTCCTCTCAACGCCGCGGTGGAAGGCATTCCCAAAAGAGCCAAGGGCAGCGCCACCAGTATCACCGGCCTCAACCCAGCCGCGCCCTATTGGCCCCGTGGTGAAATGAGAAAAGTAAACTGCCGCTAACTGCCAGGAGGGATGCCGGTGACGAGAGGTGAAACTGTTGGCGCCTGCACGCCGAGTCTGGAGCCTGCAAACACCAAAAGACGGCATTGGAGATGGTCTGATGTTCAGTACCGAGGCGCCTCTTTCTGAATAGCCCCGCGCCGTCCAGTCACGTGGATCTCGGGCCGTCTTCTTCGGCATGACGGCAACACCAATGCCGTGTTCGACGATGGTGTGGTCTAGTGAGGTTTATTGATCTCCAAAGAATCACCAACGTGTAGAGTGTCACAGAGTAATGTATCGTATGCGTATCATCAATCGTTGATTTGTAGATGCTACCGCTAATTTGAGACCTTTTCCGTTCCCTTGCGCGATCTCCAAAATCCCCCATAAAAATTTCCAAATCCAAAACGCCATGCTAAAATAATTCTGGGTTGACCATGTTGTCGACCGTGTTCCTTCCCTGGCGCGTGGCCACCAATGTTAAACCCTCGTTTGCGCCATGCTGAAATGAGAAATGAGAAATCCAAAGCCAGTAAATGTAATCAAAGTGCATTGCCGCCGCCATGTGCCTGGATCATGCTCTCGCCGAACGCGCCCATGGTTTTTCTCACGGCATTCGCGCAGCTACTGGGAATCATCTTCGGTAGCTTGTATCGCGATCCGCCAACAGCCTTGCCGGCGTTGTCGCTGCACGACAGGGGCTCGGTAGAGCTGCGCGTGGGAATCTTGCCGCTGGATCCCCTGCGCAGCGATGGGCAAAGTTCGGCGACGGATGATCGACGGGGAGGATCAGAGACATTCGCCTCCTCTCTCTCGGCGGAGGGCTTTCGGGATTTTCTTGAGAACTTGCTCTCGATCGAAGACCGAGAGCTCGTTCGGGACCGTTGAGGTGTGGGATAAGCCGACCTGCCGGATTCTCCTTCGCTCTGGAAGGACGAAGCCAGCTCTCTTGAGACGCGACCGCTATGGCGATCCTCGGTCTTGAGCTTCAGCCAGAGGCCGTGTCCAAGGTCGTCCCAAATGACCACAGCCTTGAAGAGGCGTCGACAGGCCTTTGTGCCTTCACCCTCGTCGAGCTCTCCAAAGGTTCTGAGCTCATGCATGGGAGGAAGGACATCCCAGGAAATGGAGATTTGGTTCTGATCCATCTGGTCTCTCCAGATGGAGTTCTCCAAGAAATCGTTGAGGTACTGGAAGGTGGCTTCAATGGATGCCTCTTGGGCTTCTTGAGCGGCCTGCTTCATAATCGCATCTTGCTGGCGCTCCTGTTCTTGCCGGCGCTGCTTTCTCTTCTTGTGCCCGTCGAAGAGGGGGACCTTGGGGACTGTGTTGGGCATTTTGGCGGTGTTATTGGGATGAGAGGTGAAGGGTTCGGTAGAGTATTGACGAGTATTGACAAGTATTGAGCGAGTGAGATGGTTGTTGATTGAATGCGATCGGGATCGAGAGTCCAGCTCGTCGACAATCTTGTTTGGGTGATGACCGGGTAATTTGCCGGTACGGTATCAGTTGCCGATGATTGCGAGGCCGGGATGGTGGAGTTCGGGCCGTGTGAAGTCGTGTTTGGCAATCGCCGATGTTGGACAATCTCAAGAGTGCGAGGCTGCGAATGTTTGGGACGAGAGTGATACTAAATATTTTCAGGACACGACTGTGGCGCGGCGTATTTCTGAAATTCCATTCGGCGTCAAACACAACGGCGGGCAAATCAGAGTTTGTGAGATAGCCGCTATCCAGACCCATGGAGCCCATGGATTCAAGGTTTAATTGAGGCTTGACTTACTCGCAGACCCGACTGGCCGGGACCATTGTGGGATGGGAAGTCTCTCCGGCATTTACCGCGGGCGGGCGGGGGTAAGAATTGCCCACTTCCCACCACTTCGCAGATGGCGGAGATGGCGGAGATGGCGGTGGGAAACATGTCTCAGCCTCTCAGGACTGGAGGACTGGAGAGGGGGAAACGTCATTGTGGCTTTTTGTCATTTTGACATGCTTCCTGTTGGTCGAGCTGATGCCAAGAAGCCGACCGACCGAGGGATTTGTTCATCCCGACGGACTGCCGAGCCGATAGATGTCACGAAATTGGTGCGGGTGATGTCGCTGGAGAGCTGTTGGTATGGGCTTCGAGCCCTCTGATCAAAGCAGGTTCAATTTCCTCATTCTTGCGTACATACATGCGTAGTACGACTTTAAACGCCATCAAACCATCAACGCAGCCTGGCTATCATGGCCTGTAATGTCGGGTTATTGTTGGGCAATGATCGGATGCCTAGCCATGGGCCGCGGGAAACCATCAGGGAGAGGGAGGCGTTGTGATTCACGCCGTGTTATTGGGAGACCTGGGTCCATGGCTGGGTGTGTCTGGCGGGGTGTTGTCGGTCCGTTTGGCGGTCTGTCGGCGGTCTGTTGGCGAGCTGGTGGTGGTGCGCGCAAGGCGTGAGCTGGTGGAACTGGTGGCGGATGCATTTGCTTAGCGGCGTTGGCCCCGGATTTCGCGGAAATGTATTCCACAGATCCGGACCGCGCTGGCAGCTGGGGCAGGCTGGTGCCAGGCGCGGTTGGCGCAGGGGGCACTGTGCCCTGTGCGCCGGACTTCCGGACCGTGCGGCGGGAACCAAGGGCCTGGGACGCGGAGCGAAGAATTGCCCGTCTGGTGTCTCAATGGGCTATTCACTATTGAGCGTTTACTTGAGGAATCACTATTGAGCGGTCATTTGAGGATTCACTAGGTACTGATTGTTCACTATTGAGCGTTCACTCGAGCATTCACTAGGTATTGACTGTTCACTATTGAGCGCGCGGGGTCCAGTGACCCTCGGTCGGTGTCCCCATTCAGCTGACCGACAACGGTGCTACTGGGTTCGACCCCCGAGCAGCATTCCTCCTATCGAGGCCCAAGGCGTGTGCTTGCGTGGCCTGGTGTTGTCGACTGAGAGGCGTACGTGTGCGCGTGTGGTCTTGTGCTGTGGACCTGTGGTGGGCTGGGAAGGCGTCTGTCTATGGTCTTGAAACCCGTCAGGCCGCATCATCGCAAGGTCAGAGGCAAAATGCATTGTGGTGGAAGGCCGAGAACGGCTCAGATCGAGTTGGGACGGCCTCGTGGATGGAAATCCCAACCCAATACTTGGAACTTGTCGGGAGTGAGACGCCTAGCCGCTGAAGATACCAACCACCGGGGTCCAGGACAGTCCTCGACCATGGCTGGAAGCCTTCACTGCTCTCACCGCCGACTAATCATGACCGCCACCGGGAACCAGCTCTGACACCAGGAACCAATTCTGCCACCCGGAATCACCTTGCTGAAGCTCTCCCCCAGCGTCCCACCCGCATCCCACCTGCATCCCACCTGCCGGCCCAGGCAAGTTCCGTGCTTTGCGTGGTGGCTTGTCTCCCTAGTACTGAGAGTGGCAATGAAAGTTAAATATCTGGGAAGCCCACATTCCAGCTGCCCTCTGAAAACTGCTTCTACGGGAACTTTCCTTGCTCTCGGGAACCGTTCTCACTGAAGCTCCCCACCTCCCGCGGCCACTGCCCACCACCTACGGCCCACGAACCCGAACCCGAAACCGATCACTCTTGTCGGCGGTGGCCGCCGACTTCGGCAATTTTGAGTGTCTTAGTGGTCGTCGTTGTGGAAATTGGGCTACGTGAACCACGTGGAAGGACTGAGACTGGATGTGGCAACCTCAACTACAGAGGCGCACTAGGGGCGGATCCGCGGTCTAGACGGTCTTCAAGCAGCCCAGCCGCCAGACATGGTCGACACAAAGTCTTCAAGTCTAGACGACTTGGACCCTAGCCAAGCCGTAGACGGTCTGGAATACTGTTGTGAAACGGGAAGATCACGCCGTGTTTGGATTCCCAGTTTGCTGGGCCCCGACCAAAGCCTATTTCGGTCTTGAGCCCCAGAAAGTGGATTCGTATGGGGCCTCCTTTGAGTTTCTTCTGGCCAAGCTGAGTCTGGATTGGGTGATGGCTGAGTCCCAGGGGAATGGTTCTCCCTGAGCCTCACTTGGGCTTCATTGGGACGCCTCTGAGATTGTAAACACAGCCAAAAGCCACTTGCTTGTTGATGACCAGCCCTTCCACTCCAGATTTGGACAACTCTAAATGGTCAATACGGGCCTCCAGGAGGGCGCATCGCCAGACTATTGATACGCTATTGTCGATGCTTTCTTTGTCGAATTTCGTGTTTTAGGTCACACGGCACACATGGCACCCTGGAAGGGCTTGATTCGTGTGGGTGCACCGTCCTGTCGCATTGTTTGTCTGCAGCTGAAAGGGCTGTGGAAGTCAGGTGCTGCAAACACCGTTGCGCCGTTGGGATTCAGACTTCACATTGTTCTCACCTCTGGCCGTTCAAAGAGCCAAATGCAGGAAATGCATTGGACCATGATGGAACAAAGAAACAATCATGTGGGACTTTCTCACCTTTGTCTTGCATGATTTTTATTGATTCAAGACCGTGGGAAACATCGCTCTCCTTTGCTTCTCCCACATCCAACTTGCCCAAACTTGACACTCTCGACGCTTGCATCCCGACTATCAAGACTACATCTGCTACAAGCAACAATGCCTTCGCAGCAAAGAACATCTTTTGAGGCGCCCCCTGGGCATCGGAACATCTCGCCACTTGTTTATCGCCCGAAAACAAAGTCACAACTCCTCGCACAGTTGTTGCTTGTGGTGGTGACTTTCATCATCGGCACATGTAAACTAGCCCTCACGATCACGAAGATACTGGCCAATATCCCTTCCCGAACCATTCAAAAACCGTTGTCACTATTCGATTCTCTCGATGAACTTTTCGAAATCTTCAAGACCATCCCAAAGATCCAACTCGCGATTTTGACGGGCATCGTCTACGTTTGCTACTGCATCATCCCCCCCATATTTTTCAACACGCTGCTTTCGATACAGTCTGCCTACCAGGCATGGGTTTCTTTCACGAGAGCGCTTCCCTTTCGGGCCGTCGAAAACATCGTTTCGTTCGCGCATTATGTGGACACAATAGGTCCGCAGCTCCTTGAGGCCACTTTTGGCGGGCTCATCCTTTGTGCTGGCGGCTTCCTGGTGGTATGGGTTGCCTACCCTTTGTTTCAAAGACTCAGGAAGACCGAAACACAACCAAGCGGTGACGTCGATACGCCGCCCCGAGTCCACTCGCCTCCGATTCCAGAAACGAACAGCTCGCTGAAGCCACCAGGTACTTCAAAGGGTGCTGCCAAGGACATGGCAGTCAAACACGCCACTTCCTCTTCGAAGCCTCCGGCCATGATGGAAACTGTTGGTGAAAGCTCGACCACTGGTAGCACTTCCCGTTGGAAAACCTTTCTGGAACGAGAAGAGCCGCGGGAAGCGAGACGCTCAGACAGAGACTTGGATGGGACTGAACGGGGAAAAGCGAATACCAAAGGGGACCACCCAGCGTTCTCGCGTTTGCTAGATGAATACGCAGCGCTGCACAACCAAAACCACCAAATGCGGTCGGAGATGGAAAGATTGAATAAACTGGTGACAGATTTGCAGGAGAACAAACCAGTTGGAGGAGCGTTCCTGGACAAGGGAAAGATGCCTGAAAGACCACCCACCTTTGGCTACCTCGAAGCGCTGGCCTCGCAGCAGGAGGAAAAGAAGCAGAGAAAGCTTGCAGAGGACAATTGCCTCCAATACCGGGCTGAGCTGGAGCGGCTGAGGGTACGAATGAGGGAGAAGGATGAGGCTCACGCCGTCGAACTCCACACTTGGCGACAGCGAGTCATTTCGACGGAGGGGAAATTGCACCTCATCAATACCCTCGAGCATGAGCTCCATGGATGCCAAAAGAAACTGCGGCTCGCGATGGAAGCGGCGTTCGGACCTGGGACTGAGGCATGACGCTCGTCACTAGAAACTCACGAGATGGGCGGCGGATTTTGAAGCGGATGTTGTTGGAATCACGGACATTGGGTGCGGGCATTCACTGCCGTCACACCGCCTAAGAAGATTCCAGGTATTTTGATCAACATTGCGAGTAGCCAGGCTGGGTTTTGCGAGGCGTCAAGGGAAAAGGGTACATAGACATGAAACCATGGCACGAGGATTGCTTTTGAGGTTGACGCCCACGACGAGAAAATGATTGCATGAGATTAGCTAGATTTGACTCGAGGGCGTCTAGAGAAAGACGAACAAACAAATGGCTTTCAATAATGGATCTTGACATACCAACCGCATCGTGAGGCTAGAGGAAGTACGCCCGCGATTGAACTCAACCTCGACTTAAAAGAGGCATCACGAACCATTTCACGCAACACTGCAATCACGGAACTTGACGCACCAACTAGATGGGCGACATGGATGAGAGATGTGACAGGAAGTAGTTTCAAACTCAAATTGACCCTGGCTAAGCAGAAGAGGTATGTCTATCCGACGTCATTTCCATTCCTTCGCCCCCCGCCTTGCCGACAAAAGAGAATTCCTAGACGCCATTCGCCCCTCGTATCGTGTCCCCGCATTGCCGTTTGCTCCTGTCCCTGGTTCCGAACTCAAGGAAAAGTAGAGTGTGAGAGCGTTCGAGTCCGGAGAGAGTAGGTTTGTGCCGTGAATGGCAGCCGAGTTCCGTGTAGGTCCAGCCTGTGTGCCTGTCGTGATCGTCGTCCCCTCTTCCTGTTCATGTGTGCTCTTTTTCTCGTTCCAGTCTTACGTGGTGCGTCGTTTGTGTCCCCCGGCAAAAAGCGCACCGGCGAGGGATCTCATGATCGACTTAAGCACCGGGGTAGTAAAGTTGCCACCCGAGAGCAGCCTTGACACTCTTGTCGTTGCCGCGCACCGCGCAGTTGACACTGCCACGGGCGCCGATCAGAGAGCCCGAGGAGTACTCGTTCAGCGCCTTCTTCAGGATCAGACTGATGTCGACATCGCCCATGACCAGCAGCTGGTCTAGCGAGGTTGGCTGGACGGCGAAGGTGCACGAGTCGGCCTGCAAGATGGGGATGTAGTCGAGGTTGTTGCCGGGCGCATCGTAGGCGCGCTTGGCAGGGTAGTCGTAGCTGGTGCCATCATCGTCACCGTCGCTGGTGGCGTTCTTGCGGCCGATAGTGAAAGTGCCGTTGTACGAGGCCCAGGTGCTGTACAGGGAAGCGCAAGCGTTCCAGTCGGCAGGCGTAACGGGGTTGTCGACGGACTCGTCGGCGAAGGAGGCTTCGTCGCAGGCCTTCTGGTCGTTGACGGTGGGGGTCCACGAGGCCGGGGTCTCGATGGCGCCGGGAATAGACGTGACCGCAGCGACGGACGAAGTGGCCGAGCCGCAGGAGAGCACAGTCGAGACGAGGATGATGTTGTGCTTCGAGAAGGAAGCGGTGGTGGCAAGGGGAGCTACAGCCGAAGTGGTATCATACCCGGTCGCAACGGGAGCTGCAGCCAACGTGTTATAGGCGGCGGGAGCGGCGGAGGCAAATCCAGCCAGCAGAGTCGCCCAGATGACGAGGGTGGCGAGAGAGCGCATCGTTGCGGTTGGCGTTGAAAGAAAACGTGTGATGAAGGAAGCGATTCGAGTGAGTGAAGAGTTGCAGACGTTGTTGTCAAGGGCTCGGACGATATCGAGGATACCAGGTGAACGGCCGTCGAGGAAACGAAAGGGCGAATGAGTGACTGTGAATGAAGTACGGTTTGGCGATCAACACCGCGAGAGTCGGAGAGCGTTGTGAAGAAGAGAGACGGTGTGCGAAAACAGCGTAGAGAAGGAGAAAAAGAAGGCCGACGAAGGCATCTAAAAAGAGAGCGGTGCGGGAAGTGATTCAAAGGATGAAGCGAAGGTGAGAATGAGGTGAGCCAACAGTGACGAGAAAGCGAGAGTCAACGCCCGCGCCCGCGCCCGCGTCCGTGTGCTCAGAACCAAAAGAGGCTGTGGGCTAACACGGCGACAATTGGTGAGATGATGGATTGTTTCAAGTAGAGCATGGCAACAAAAAACCCGGGCTGCAATTGCCCGTCGCCTGTTGTTGTCCGTGGGTTTAAGCGTCCAGGAATAACACCACTTTACAAGCCCATCAAATTATCAGGCTGGAGGGGGGTTTTTCGTTTCGATCAGCGTCCAGGGCCGTCCGGCTGCCTCAAACCCCGGTGCTGGTTAAGGTTGAAGCCCCTCCTCCCCCCCCGGACGCTGGGACGTTGGCGATGGTGCTTCCTGGTTGGTGATGGTGTTTATCTGGTTCGTTTCGAGTTGACGGCCTGAGACAACGACCAGCGATCGTCCATCCGGGCGGTTGGTTGGTCGACAGCAGAGACAAGTTTCTTGCTCAAACATAGGAACAAAAACGCAGCTTAAAATAGTGTCTGATACCCGGTCTGACTCTACGTGTCTATTCAGTCCTCTCCTCTTGCCCTATCGCATCTTCTCGCAACTCAAGTATGAATTGAACCGCTCTGACAGGGCCCCGTTCCCAGCACTCTATCCGACGTCAAGATTGCGGCGCTCTGGTATTGGCGGGGGGGCCTTTGCCATGCGTGTAGTGGGGTTCAGCTTAGCTGCGGCAGCCAATCCACAGGAGCTGGCCCCCCCTAATCCCCCTAACAATCCAGCTCGACCACTGAAATCGCCCGGAGACACTTTACACGGTCCAGGGCTCATTAGCTCTTCCATGCGTTCCTCCACTATGACGCCCCAACAACCTGGCGCCCTGCCGTACTGCCGTACCAGCGCCAGCGCCAGTGCCGGGAGCCATTTTGCTTGTTCTGCCAACTGCCTTTGGACGTCGGGTGGATAAGGGCCCCGCGGCTCCGCTGCTTCAGCGGGGCTTTAGTGGGAAGAGGCAGACTTGCCGACCTTGGCGGCATCCAGTGACATGCCTCCAGTGCCTTGGATTCTCCGCCGACTATGACGAAGGGGCCCGTCTTTGCGGATAACCTTTGCGGATAACATACCCCAATCGGACCCATCTGTGAATATCACAACGTCACTTTTCCCGTTTATGATTTTTCTCGCCAAGAACATTACTCGCGACTCAATTGCCAAGCTGTAACCGAAGTTGGGAGCCGAGACCGAGTTAGGATGTTACCCACCGTCGTCATCGCCAACATTTGGAGGAGGAATAGAAGGATTGTCAACGACGAGTTTCATTTCAGCGTCGATAAGATACTGCCCTGCCCTGCCCACGGCGGTGATTTGACATTGAATCGTTATCACCAACACCACCATCGCTCCAACCATCACCAACCATGAGCCCCGCCACCACACTCAACGCGCCACCACCAGCGGCAACCAGTCGAGTAAAACGCATCGTAGGCAGGATCCGCCGCCATACAGATGACACCGCGTCTACCAAATCCTGCTCCCTACATCGCATCTCCGGCAGCCACAACCACGCCACACAGGAAGCCGACCTCTGGAACACGGCCTACGACGCTCTGAAAGCCAACCTCAGCACGACCGGCCTCGTGCTGGCCTATGAGTCTATCCTTCTCCAGCAACTGCCCAGCCAGGGCGTCAATGATAACTCCGCCGGCCTGCCGGGGGGTCCTCGCCGTCTTGAGCTCATGACGGCGGTTGCGTCGGCGGGGCTGGCGCGCGAGCTGAGTTCCAAGTCTGATGCTGGCGATGACCTGGCGAGGAACGTCCTGGTGGCTGCTCGTGAGACTGTAGCTTCCTTGCTGGATGCGCATCCCGCTGCAGCTACTGCGTGGGCGGGAATCTGCTCTCTCACCCCTGTACGTCATTATGTGGGCTCCTTACCTACCAACAATCGATCTGTATGTTGTGGCTAACATGGATGCAGTTGCTCCTCGACCCTCTCCTGAGACATCAAGATATTGCCCAAGGCTTCCTCTACCTCACAACCAACATCCCCCGCTTCACAACCCTTCCGCGCATCCTGCAACGCTCCGCCTGGCAGGACGAGCGCGACTACCTGCGCTTACGGGAGCAAACCCGCGAAGCCCTGGTGGTGCTGTGCCGCCGCATCCTAGAGTGCGAGATGAACTGCGTCTGCGCCGCGGCAAGTTCGTGGAACCGCGCCGCGCGGAACGTCGTGGACTGGCAGGGCTGGCAGGCCATGGCGGACAAGATGCGCGAGGCGGATGAGGAGCTGGCACGGGATATCGGGCGGTACGCTACTGAGGAGACACAAAAGTCACTACAACAAGCGTCAAATCCGGTCAAGGATGACTGAATGAATGCAAGACAGTAATTTCGTCCGATGTTGGCGTTGGCGTTGTTGGTCCAGGGGACAGGGATTGAGAGAGGAATATTTGCTTCTGCATACTCCATACCAATCAACCAACCAACCTTTTGTTTCATTATTAAGGGGGCTCTGGCCTGCGCCTTACAAGCCAATCTTCTAGGAACTAGGGCTGCATATTGCTTGTTGGTCACCAGGCAATATGCGCCCAATCATCTCCTGTTTCCTCCAGGTCGCTTCGGCGCAAAAAGCAGACCTTCAGAAGGTGGCCGAAACCAGTCGTTTCACATCAAGGAACGAAAACATGTCATCACAAGCTGATACAGTCCAGTGCTACTGGATATTATTGCAAAAAACAAGTCAAATTTACTTGATCTAGCTGCAATCGCTAACTCTCCTCCTAATGCTAAACGCACTGGCGTTATGATCTACCCAAAAGCGCTCTACCCAATCTGATAATTATCCAAGCACATGAATGTGACACAATACCCGGAGATCAGGACTTAATCAAGAGCCATTCTAGGTCGCGGAGGCATGATTCCCTGTTGATCTAGGTCCTTCAGTGGCCCGTCAAATTCACTGATCCACTTCTTCCACTTCTCCGGGCCGACGTCTGTGAACTCGATGGCCTCCATCGCGGCCTCCCAGCCGGCCGCCTTGTCCTGCGCGACAAGTTCGTACACGCGGCAAAGAATCTGCGAGAACTCGTCGGCTGGCTTCATGGCAAGGGCGAAAATGTGTCGCACCAACTGACCCCACGCCGCAATGTATTCGGAATCGAAAGTTGATGCTGGGTATCGGAACTCCAAGGTATCGTTCCTGGAAACCACCAGCCCACAACGGCGAGTGGTGCGCACCGGTCCTTCATCAAACTTCTTCAGAATCGATCGGATACTCTCGAGGCCGGCTTGAGCATAGATGCGTTTCATAGCCTGTAGGATCTTCTTGTCTACCTTATTACTGTCCTCGAAGCTTTTCATGACCTTATCCAGAGCCTCCATCTGCATGGCGCCGTCACCAACCAATTCAGGGATCCAGGATTCATCCATGACAGCCTTGGAATCCGTGCTGATTCTCACGCAGAAGGGGGACTTGCCTCGATGCGGGTGACTGATTTGGTATAGCAAGGGTTCCTCCAGGAGAAGGACGAGACATGCGATGCGTTTCGCAGTGTCCTGCCTCAATTTCCCGGACTGGTTAACGTGGAGGTGAAGTCCACAGCTTTCATTCAGAGAAACTTTGACGTTGTTCTGAATTGCGTCAAGGCTTCGCTTGAGCGAAGGCAGCCCATACTTGAACTCTTCAGGACGAGTCAGGACTGGGCTGTTTAGTTCGGTTCCGTGCCAGTTATACTTGGTCGAAGGTGACTTCTCAGGCAGCTTTCGGACGTCGACAGAGATGTGCGCTTCGCGAACCATGAACCAGTAATCAGCTCGGGAGACAATGCCGTCCTTGGACAGGGCGGCTTCTTTGTTCCAGACACGGATACGCGAAAAGTCTGGAAGTTCAAGGATCGAGTCTGCAGGGGCATCATGGGCAATAGGGTTCAGAGGGTCAGACTTGGAAGGATAAGGACATCCCGTGGGAAGATGCGCGGTTGCCAAAGCCTCGCAACCTTGCATGACAGAAGCCATCTCGGCCCAATAATGAGGCCCCGCAGGCGAGGGCACCGTATACGGATCCTCGGATGGAGGATCACATGCCCATCTGTGATCCTGATCGAGAACTTGAGCATCCTTTTCTTTGTATTGAGCAGTGAGGAACTCAACCTCCACTCCCAGACTGATGGAATCTGGGATCTCCATTTTCTGAAGTGAAACGCTGTAGAAGTGAATATGATTCGGGTTGTTTGCCTCGATCGTGGAATGGTTGGTGAGGTTTATGCTTCAAAGTAAACCAGCAGTGAGTGTGTGACATGATGAAACGGAATCTGTGGAAGGGCACATGGCATTCAATAAATAGCTGGGCATACGTTGACTGAATTCTACAAGAGACTGGAGAACTGATGTTCAGCCATTCGGAGATCTGGTGTTCATGATGCTGTGGTGCGAGAGTTATATGAACATCGTTCCCTGTTCCTTTGCATGGGACAGAATCTTGGCTGGTGTAGCCAAGCAAAAAAAAAGACGGGACTTTGGGAATGGAACTGGTCTGAGAACTTTCGGGCATGTAATTAGCTTCGTTGACGGGAACTAAACAGTTGCGGTTGTTTCCCATGGCATGATGACTGCGTATGTTCTCCAGGCTGGTAGGGGAGTAAGCGTTGTGCATCTTGAACCAGACCGGGCGTGAACATGTGGATGCCTGTGAAAGCCATAACTTCTTTGGAAGACATTGATTTGATGTCGAGATTGATGGACGAGCGTATTAGTTCTGGGTCAGTTCACTAAGTACCGTCAAGTCATCTCGGCCTCGATCTGTGTGGAGGGGGCTACACTTGTGTAATACCATGGATCCGGGGGAAGTGACTCCGCATGGGCCAATCAATGGGAATATCTGATCTCAGGACACAGACCGGTGAAACTCACGGACTAGAACAATGAGGCTTATGGACCATCGGGAGTCTCTTTGTGAGCGCTGTGACAGGTCCCAGTGGTCCGTGACCAGCCCTCGCCAACAAAGCCATTGGAGGTTTGCAAGGCGGCGCACATCGAGTAAGTTGCACTGAAGGACATGTGAATAAAATTGGCGGTGCTTGGAGTGCGTCCGATGGTCGGAGCCCACTACGGGATTGGAATCACATGGCAATGCTGTTCTTGGTGTGCGTGATGCTGTGTTGCGGACAAAGCCAGGAGATGGTCCCAGATGGATGCGCTGCTGCGGAGCACAATCGTTAATCCGGCCCATCCAATCACAGCCCCGGATTCCCGGTGTCCATTGTGGGGAAGTCGCCAACCTGACAGCCCCAGAGCTCCCGACAAGGCAGGAGCCGGGAGGTACGTACCGTGCTCCCCGGAGCTCTGCGACGTAGAAGCTGCACAGCAAGCTCTAGCGCCTGAGCTGGCCGCATCCGACGAAACCAGGCCAGGCCCTTTTCTGATTGATTGATTTGCAAAAAAAGTCACGGCTGTGCTTTGGGCCCTGGAAAACGCGACTCAGCGCAGCTGCAGCGCGTCACCTCATCACCAACATTTTGGATCCGTCACCATCGCCATCACCGTCGCCACCCAATCATCTCCCAGCACAACCACCACCGCGCCGTCCATCACCACCCCATTCCGGCGTCCAACCCGCACCTCCAGCGTCGCGAATACCTTCTGCCAGCAGCTGCGACCGACCGACTTCACCCTCCGTCGACCCCGTTGCCCATGCGGCTCGCCCCGCCCCGGCCGCCGCTCTCTCGTCCTCGCCCTCGCCCTCGCCATGCATCTCATCAAGCCCTCATGGCTAAGCCACAGCGGCGAGCAAAAGGACTTTGAAGTCTACAGCTGCCACGTCTCTCCCGATGGCAAGCGTCTCGCGACCGCTGGCGGCGACGGCCACGTCCGCATCTGGTCCACCGAGTCCATCTACAACGCCAACTCGCCCGACTACAACAAGCCGCGACAGCTCTGCCACATGAGCCACCATCTCGGCACAATCCACTCGGTCCGCTTCTCCCCCAACAACCGTTACCTGGCCAGTGGCGCCGACGATAAGATCATCTGTGTTTACCACCTCGACAAAGGCCCCCCTGCCGCCACCTTCGGCACCAATGAGCCGCCTCCCGTTGAGAATTGGAAGACCTACAAGCGCCTAATTGGCCACGACAACGACATCCAGGATCTCGCTTGGTCATACGACTCCTCCCTCCTTGTCTCCGTTGGCCTCGACTCCAAGGTTGTTGTCTGGTCCGGCTACACCTTCGAGAAGCTCAAGACTCTTGCTGCGCACCAGAGTCATGTCAAGGGCATCACCTTCGACCCGGCGAACAAGTTCTTCGCCACGGCTAGCGATGACCGAACCATCAAGATCTTCCGCTTCACCTCCCCAGCACCCAATGCCACCCAGCACGACATGGTCAATAACTTCGTCCTCGAAACGACCATCAGCTCCCCCTTCAAGAGCTCACCCCTTACCACCTACTTCCGCCGTTGTTCCTGGTCCCCCGACGGAAACCACATCGCTGCCGCCAATGCTGTCAACGGCCCCGTCAGCTCCGTCGCTATCATTGAACGAAGCAGGTGGGACAGCGAGATCAACCTGATTGGACACGAGGCACCCACCGAGGTCTGCATGTTCTCTCCCCGACTCTTCCACACCGTGCAGCCAGACAAGGACGACCCCACGAACGGTAGTGGTGGACAGCTCGTTACTGTCATTGCCTCGGCTGGTCAGGACAAGACACTGAGTATTTGGAACACCAACACCTCCAGGCCAGTTGTCGTTCTCCAGGACTTGGCTGGCAAGTCAATATCTGACTTGGCCTGGACCCCTGATGGTCAGACCCTGTTTACCGCAAGTCTTGACGGAAGCATTGTGGTCGTCAAGTTCGGAGAAGGAGAGCTAGGATGGGTCGCGCAACCTGAGGAGAATGACAAGGCACTGCAAAAGTATGGTGTGTCCCGAAAGGGAATGGGTATTGTTGAAGATGTGGATGGGTTGATGCTGGAGAACCAGAGCAAAGAAGGCGAGTCGAGGGCCGTCGAGTCGAGGATGGGCGCCCTCATGGGTGATTTTACGGCTGAGTCCACCAAGGAGTCCACACCTGCTACCAATGGCACCAAACCAAGCTCAACAACAGCTAAGCCTGCTACCAATGGCCAAGCGGAGCCTGAGAAGAAGCCAGAAGAGGCCGCAGACAAGACTGCAGAACGCGTCAAGGAGCTCAAATCCAGAGTCACAGTTGGCAAGGACGGCAAGAAGCGAGTTGCGCCGTTGTTGGTCTCGTCATCTGGAACCGGTCAATCGTCACTGCCTCAGACTCAGTTGGTCGGATCGGCCACGACCAAGACAACCCAGAACGAAGCTCCACAAACTGTCCTTGACCTCACGAAGCCGTTTGATGGGCTTCCTAGGGGAGGCATTGCGTCTATGCTGCTCGGGAACAAGAGGCGAATGGCCCCGACCGAAGTTGAGGATGAGGAAGAGCCTACGGCAAAGCGAGTTTCCACTGGCCCGACGCCCGTCATCACTAATGGTGCAGACGGCGCGGAGCCTGCTGCCCTCGTGCCCGTTCAAAATGGGGTGGTACCGACCCCTGAATTCCTCAGACCGGCGGTCCTGAATCCGTCGATTTCCTTCGCTCAGGTCAGGCTTGCTGTCCCCAAGATTCGGTCACACATCCTTCGACCGCTCGAACGCGGTATCCTGCAAGAAGAGAGTTCGCTCGAAGAGGCGTCCAGGATCTCCGAGAATTTCATTTTGGAAGCCAAAAACGACGTCAACCCGCGTGATCCTTCTCATGTTACCGTCACCAAGAGAGGCTCATTGTTGTGGCAGGAATTTCTGCCTCGAGCTATCATTTTGGTGACAGCAAACAAGAACTTCTGGGCAGTGGCGTGCGAGGACGGATCTGTACACGTCTGGACACCCGCTGGAAGGAGGCTCCTCAACCCTATGGTTCTGGAAGCACAGCCAGTCATCCTCGAGTGCCGCGAGCATTGGCTTCTTTGCATCACCGCCATGGGCTTGGCACACGTCTGGGATCTCAAGACCCAGTCCTCACCTCACCCGCCTGTCTCTCTTGGACCAATCCTCGACGTCGTCACGACCTCGCTGAACCAACACACGGCGACCCCGGGACCCGGTGTCACCTCTGCACATCTCAACTCGACTGGGCACGTTGTCGTCACCCTCACCAATGGTGACGGCTACTACTACGCCCGAGAGATGTACACCTGGCAGCGGCTCAGTGAAGCCTGGTGGGCGGTCGGGTCCCAGTACTGGAACTCCAATGACTCCTCTATATCTGCCTTGCAATCCACCGCGGTGGGCCCGGTTTCCAAGGACGGCAAGGACAAGGACTCGACAAAGGTCACCGCTTCCTCTGGCATCATTCCTTTCTTGGAACGCCACACCACCAACGAGTTCCTGCTTAAGGGCCGGTCGTATGGGTTGCAGCGTATTATCAAGATGCTCGTTCAGCGTAAAGAATCAGAGGGCCTGGAGAGCAGTATTAGCATCGCGCACTTGGAGAACAGGATCGCAGGAGCCATGCAGCTGGGGTCAACAGAAGAGTTCCGGTTGTATCTCTTCATGTATGCGAAGCGACTGGGAGCCGAGGGAGCACGGGGAAAGGTTGAAGAACTGCTCAATAGCCTCATCGGCGGCATTCTTGAAGAAAAGGATGACAAGGTCAAAGACACCGGACGAGGCTGGTACAGCAAGGAAGGAGAGCTTTGCGGATGGGACCGAAAGGAACTGCTCAAGGGTGTGGTGATGATTCTCGGTGAGTTTACCCCAACCGATGGTTCGTCACATAATGTACTAACATGTGGACAGGAAAATTCCGTGAGTTGCAACGGTTGACACTGCAGTACGCCAGGGTTCTGGACCTGGACCTGGAGGACGGGTCGGTGGATGCGGAGTCGATGGACGTGGAGGCTTGAGGGTTGTGTCGCAATCCGTGTATCAGTACCAGTACATGTTTGTGGATGGGCAGACTGGGATAGTCTGCCGACAGGATAAGACCGGCGTTGGGGCATATTTCTTGGGCGATGATGGAGGTGGGGGAGACAGAACTCTTGGCTGTATGCGGGTATAGAAAACTGTATGTTTCTGTAATAATGATGGTTTGTGATGATACATAGCCGTCGACTGTGCTTGCTGGTGAGATGTTGTTCAAGATATGGTGTCTTGGCCAGACTGGATTTCCATCTGGTTGGACGACATGTGCGAGTGCTGGCAGAGAGTCGGCCAATGGCGGCAAGGCCTGAGGCAGGGCGAAGCCGGGGGAACTCGGTCGACTGGCTGCGGGTGCTGTTAATCACAGCTCACCGTGGTGTTGGCTCAGGTATCACACCCACCGGGAGCCGCGGTGCAACTCGAGCCTCCCTGCGTTTCAACTTCTCTCAAGGCAACCGAGGGGTCAGCAGACTCGACGACCAGTGCTACTCACCGCCGACATTGCTTGGCCAACGTGCCTTGCCCTTTATCTATTCCGCCGCGGAGCCGCAGAAGGGGATTGTCCGTTACCCAGAAACACCCGCGACGTCTGCCCGCTCCGTCGTGGGCTGCTCGGACTCGCGGCGCCGAGGACGGTCGGTTTGCGCTGTGCGTGCGCCGATTTGGCCCCAGCGGAGGCGTTCATTGTTCCCGCCCTCGCTATTGTCGGCCTCGACAGTGAGGTTGAGCTTTTGGCGCTTCCTACGGCTCTGAGTCTATTGTCCCGTTCGAAGCTTACTGTCGACTGGCCGAATGAGCCCGCCGACTGGCTATTGTTACCACTGACCTTTCGGGTTCCACCACTGCCCTGCCTCCGTGGGCAGAACACATTCTCTCCCTGCCCGCTTGCTGCTTGCTGCTTGCTGATTCTACGCTATTCTCTCTCAGATTCCGGTGAGTTTCTCTCTCTCTGCGAATCGGCGAGGGCTTGGCTCGCCCGTTGTACACCCGTCTCGCACCTGCCAACGGCTGCCCCCTCCCAGGCCGAGTGCTGCTCCCATTTTCGCGTCCTGAACAATAAGGCTTGACAAAGGTTTGCAGGCCCGCCCTCTGCTCTCACAAGTTTGCCTCCCACACCTCTTATATTTAGATCTTCTACCACTTCTACTTCTGCTCCTTACCTACTTGAACTTCAACTTCAACTTCACCTTCACCTTCAACTCAAACTTCTACTTCAACCACTCTCCTTCTCTGACACATTGTTTCCGGATTCGTTTCACTTCGGCTCTTCAACTACAAACAAGTCACTTGGTCACTTGGTGCGTGTCGACACAACCGTCTTGCCCTGGCACTGCCCCACGCTCCTTTCACTTCGTTGCTTTCCCAGTCTCTCCTTGAGTTTTGCCTGCGCTTCATACCCTCCTTCAATTGTCAACCTGATTGGAAACCTTCGGCAGTATGAGATACACGCTGTCCCTCCCGTGGTGGGCTTTGATAAGCTTGCTGCTCCATCTTCCGGCATTCATCCACGGCCTGGGTTTTGATTCCTCCACTGATCCACCTCCTCGCGCAGCCTTGGTTACGCTCGCCCATGACTCCGATCTCCCTGCCATGCTCGTCTCTATGCATCAACTTGAGGATCAGTTTATCAGCCAGTACCACTGGATCTTCTTCAGCACTCGCGAGCTCAGCGAAGACTTCAAGCGTCTGACATCAAACGCCACCAGCGCCACCTGCATCTATGAAGTTATTGCCGACGAGCACTGGGGTACCCCGGATTGGGTCAGGCAGGACCCTCTTTACGTACCTCCTAGCTACGAAACGGACTTTCACCCTGATCCCGAGACCCCTGCTGCGGATTCTCGGCAGAGATATCGTTGGAACTCTGGCCTTTTCGCTAGGGAGAAGCGGTTGAAGGACTATGATTGGTTCTGGAGGGTCGAGCCTGGTGTAAGTTCCTGTTGTGCCTAACAGTTGGGGGTCGTCCAAGCTCTACCGGTAGCTAACAAACATGATTAGTCGCGGTTGACACAAAGTATCGACTTCGATATTTTTCGTTTCATGCGAGACAACGGAATCGAATACGGCTTCCACCGAGATGCCCTCGCTGAGACGAACTTGCGAGTTCTGTCACCTCGAATCAGGTCCTTCATCGACAAACACCCAGAGCTACTGCACAAAGAAGCCGACGTCTCGTGGTTATTCGATAGCCCGAATGCAGAGAGTACGCAGACGGAAGACGACGAGGAATCATTGGTTCGTGAGGGCCCAATAAGACTCAGGAAGCGGATCAACTAGGAGGGCCGCCCTGACCTTGCGGGCCACTCGGACACGGATTCTCCTCAGAACGAGGATGAGGATGACGACGAAGAAAGCGATGATATGATTTCCTCGCTGGCCGAGGCTTTTACTTCTTGGTTAAGTGGCATTTATGAGAGCAGCCTTTACCCGACATTTGAGATTGGATCTCTTGCCTTGTTTCGCAGCCCCAACCACGCCGCTTTCTTTGATCATCTTGATAGTGCAGGAGCGTTCTACTACCACGCCTCCAAAGACGTGCCGGTGCACACGCTGAGTGCCAGCATGTTTTTACCAAGGCAGAGTGTTTGGAACTTTAGCAAGAAGGCAGTCAGACATCGAGCTCACCAGGAGCACCGCCCAAGTCAACCGAAAGAAACTCCCGACTGCGATGCCAACGTCCAAAACAGCGCCCAACCCGAATCGACCAACAACTTCCAGTTTGCGAGTAATGCCGAGGAAATCATGGCGACCTGGCTGGCGTGCTGGGAGGTGCTGGCTCGTGACCTGGAGAGGCAGGAATCTCTCCCGGGGTTGATGTCGGGCAACACAGTCATCGATGAGCGCAACTTTTCCCTTGCCTAAGCAAATCTCCCGCGACGCGTTGTACAGAGGCACGATATGATGAGTCAAGATAGCGGTGGGAGCAGACCAGGTCGATGACGATGAATGATTGCAGGTCTGGTGTGTTTACTAGAAGCAATTAAGTGTGACGTCTCGCAGGTCGAGCGGCACCAAATAGAAGATTGCCAAATTTACGGATGTTGAATGCAGCGGTGAAGAGACAGTGTGCGTGACTGCGTGGTGTCCCACGAGTTTGGGAACTTTGCAGGTTGAGTGAGAAGATGTCGTCAACTGTCGCACGAGACGCCGGCATGAACAAGCCGGCGTTACGTGTATGTCGGCATGAAGACGTTACAGACGGATGGCCGGAATGGCGGCTACACGGCTCCGTGCCTTGCAGTCCCTGCAGACCTACGTCACCGCGTTGGACGCGGCTGTCTGGGAGGTAGAGACGGATTACCGGATGACGCCATACAACACAGTGGTGACGGGCGCGGCTTGTGGAACAATGATATGCGAGATGGCGATGGCGAGGACAGGAGATGTCCCTCGTTGTGGTTCAGCAATAGGTCGTGAACGCAAGGCGGATTGAAAAGGGATGGGAAATGGCGTAACACGAGGCTGGTGATCCTTTTGATAAGGGTGCTGGAGGAAGGGGATGTTTGGCACGCGGTGGTTTGGTGGTTAGGTGGACTTGGTGTTTGTGTATCATGGACAAGCGGTCTCATGCCTCGTGCTTGTTGAAGGCAGCAAAACGGCACAGGGGGACATGATGCCTCGTCACGCAAATTGAGCTTCGGTTTCCACAAACTTCTGCTAGACTAGGAGATATGAATTGTCATTACACGACTGTACGAAGTAGGCAGCTGGCAATACCGTATCGACTCCATAATTGACCATGTTTTATGGACTAAAGCTAAGTTATATAAGGCTTAGGTTTCCTAAATCATTTATTATCATTAGGTATAAAAATCCCAAAGGCCATGAGTGGGGGATGGATTCAGGGCCAATTTCTGAGTCGATACGGTACATCTAGGACGTCATTTCCACCGCCGACTGTGGGGAGTTTGCGGGATTCCGATGATGATCGGCGCCGGACCGGAGCCGGAACATGCCACCCCTGGGCCGGCGTACGCAATCCGTGGCGCCAACGACATTGATAAGGCAGCTTACTGTCTTAAACGAGAAATGCATGGAGCTCCGATACGACTAATTTTCTTGCATGACGACTTCCGGAGGTGATGGTCCTTGAGAGTTCAATCATTTTCCCTCATTTTCTGGCCACTACTCTGCGAGCGACAGGGTGGTGGTCATCCGCCGATGGGCTGATTTCCTACAACGGCCGCCTTCAGGATGTAACTTAGGGGATCAATGTGGTTGAAGAGGATGGCTGGGACCGGGGATGAGGCGAACTACTGCGCTGTACACGTGGACATGTCCCCAGTCCGTCGCAGCATCGCAGCATCACATCAAGAGGAGCGCCGAGGACCGGGATGGACCGTCAAGGGTTGACAATGTGACCCGCCATGTGCATCGCAGCTAATGTACCTTTGCAGGAGAGAGGGCATTCAGGAAACGGCCATACATATCTTCCGTTTAAGTGCAGCACAGGGCATTCATTTAACAGAGCTGTCAGTGTATCGGCGCGTCAGTTGTGTCGTTTCCCATGCAGGCAGGGTCAGCCCTGCGTCGTAATGGCGCAAGACGCCAAAAAAGGATATTATTACGGTACTGACTCAGCGGGACAGCCCACCCATATGTAGCTTTCAGCAGCTCCAATGTGGCTGAGGAGCTGGTTGACGCTCGACTGGCCACGACAACCATCTGGCTGGAGCCTGGGCAGCTGGGCTGAACTGGATTGGACATCAGGGGGCGGGGAGTTTGTTGTTTGTTTCGATCTCAGGGGGGCGCTCGCTCATGTCTCTCCAGTGTCTCCCTCCGACGCCTCTCCAGCTCGCTAATATCGAGTAAATGAATGCCGTATTTATTCTTAGCCACCTCCTGACGCCTCTAGAGGCTAGGGTTAGGCTAGATCAGTCACAATTCTGCCGTAGATTTTTTTTCCATTCGGTCCAGTACGCGGGTGGGAAGCCTCCCTGGCGAGTGTGCGAGCCGACAGGGCGGCCGGCCTCCAGCTTGGGCGGAGGAAAAGCCAAGACAGGGGTCGCAAAAGGCTGGACAGGGGGGGTGCTTGTGCTCCACCCCTGTCGGCCCTGAAAAGAAGGGACCTGCAAAAGGAGGGTTGCGAATCGGAGGGCTTGGTTTGATGATTTGGTCCTCCACCTTTTCCGACGTTGGATGTCTGGAAATGTCGAGGGTTGGCTGAAAAGGGTTGACACTACCTAAGCTAGCAAGCAGAACGACTCCCCAACAAAGAGACAATGTTGATTGATACCCGATGCACCAGCCGCGCTCCGGGCCAATCTCAGGTACCCAGAAACGGAGTCCAACGTGTGCCCTGCGTCGGCCTGCACTGTAGGGACCGCATAAGGCCCTAAAACAAAAAGTCGGGGAAGGTTAACTTGCCGGGTCCTGCCCCTGCCCAGCCCGCGTGCCGCCATCACCCATTCGAGGTACCTTCCTTAGTCTACTGCCTTAGCACATACCTTGGTGGGCACCACGGAGCACCTGCCTCCACCTCCACCATGGGCCACGACCGAAAAAGAGCAAGGCCAAACCACATGCGACCGACAGGCCGACCGCCTCGCGCGTGCCTGCCCTGTCTGAGGCTGTCCTCGACCCTTTGCCCCGTCTTCTGCTACCGTACGGAGTGCATTCGAGTACGGTACCCTGGCCCTTTTTCGCCTTTAACTGCTTGTGCAACAGGGCTATTGACTGGCTACTGCGTTTGCTGGCCCGGCTTGCTAGTTGCATTCGCATCTGCGCTCGCATTGCTCCTTCAATCTTTCCCGCCTGCCGCGTTCCCTCTTCGAGGTTGCTCCTCCCCTCCTTTGACGCCTCCTTCTACGCCTCCTTCTGACTTCTCCTCTTCACCTGCTTCTTCACCTCCAACCTCGGCCTCGCTTCTCCTCACTCCTTCATTCCCGTTTTTCTCCATACTTCCTTCCCTCATTCTCTGGTCCGAATTCGCTTTATCCCCGCCGTTAACCTCGACCGACGACGAGCAGACCCGCCCCGAAATCAAGCTCCGGAGAGGACTGGGAAAGACAGCTCCTTTACCTCCCGAGCCGTGCCAGCACTACCCAGTTGCGATTGCGGAGGATCCCTAACTAGTGCGAAGAAAGGGATAGCTATCAATTCTTCATTCGCGACGCTTCCCCATATTTTCGACGTACCCGCACGACTCCCGATCGCCCACGGCGGACATTGCGACTGCGACGCAAACCTCGACAACCCTTCCCCCACGCCGGTCGCATCCGCCGTCGACATCGCAGTCGCAGGCGCAGGCACATTGCTTGCTCGATCTGACTCGAACAATCGGTCAATCTCATACCAAATCGCTCTCCACCGACCGCGCCCGCACCAACTTCGTCGTGAGTCGTGTGCGTCATGGCCATCCTCGACAGATACCCGCGCGGTGTCGCGCCGACCAGCCAGAGCACCTTCTTGGGCCTCACCACGAAGCAATGGTCGCTGACCACGGTACGGCCCCCAATTCACCATTCCCTCCCATGGACTCAACCTTTAGCCTGTTAGTGAAGCGATATACTGACAACCTGGTGGCACAGTTGGTCTTGCAAAATTCCGCCTTGATCTTGGTATGTGCCCGAATCACCACTTCCAATATCATGACAATCCTAACCAGACTGTTAATAGATCATGCACTACTCTCGCGTTATGCCCCCGTCTGGCGACCACCGTTACTTTACCTCGACCGCCGTATTTCTCAATGAGGTCATAAAGTTCGCCGTCTCTCTCTCCCTCGCCATCTACGAAACTTCCAAGACACTCGCCCCCACCACCCCCGCCACGGTCCTCTTCGAGCAGATCTACAACACCGTTTTTGCCGGCGATGGCTGGAAGCTCATCCTTATTGCTGCTTTCTTTACACTCCAGAACCTGTTGCAATACGTTGCCGTGGGTAACCTCGACGCCGTTCACTTCCAGATTCTCTACCAGCTCAAAGTATGTCCGCCAACGAATTTCGTGGCTTCAATCCATGGCAATACCTGTTCCAAGACTCGAATTAAACTGACAATTTTCTAGATCCTCATTACTGCCCTTTTCAGCGTCAAACTTCTCCGCCGACATCTGAGTCCTAAGCGCTGGTTCGCCCTCGTCATCCTCACCCTTGGCGTTTGCATTGTCTCCATGCCTCAATCCGACTCCTCCTCTCCGGGACCCTCTCCCATTATTCACGATATGACGGACCACTTCTTCCCCCGGTCCCTTCATGAACTCGGTCACGCTCCCGTTGACTTTGCTTCTGGAGGTAGCCTCTCTAAGCGTTCCGCTACCTATCAAGGCATCGACCATGACCTACCACCTCCCGACCCCCTGATGGACTACTCTGTCGGACTGAGCTCTGTCTTGGTTGCTGCCTCTGTTTCTGGTCTCACCGGCGTCTACTTTGAGAAACTGCTCAAGGAGAGCCCCACCCAGGCCAGTGTCTGGATCCGCAATGTTCAGCTGAGCTTCTACTCTCTTTTTGCGGCGCTCCTAGGCGGTGTCATCTGGCAAGACGGAAGCGGCATTAGAGAGCATGGCTTCTTTGAGGGTTACAACTGGGTCGTGTGGAGTGCTGTGATCCTCCAAGCTGCCGGCGGCCTGATTGGCAGCGTAGTCATTCGCGATGCCGACAATATTGTCAAAAGCTTTGCGACAGGTATCAGCATTGTCGTCAGTTTCTTAATCAGCGTCTTCGTTTTCAACTTCGAGGTTACTTTTACGGTATGACCCCTTGTTGCAGTTTGCGCTGCCCCTGCCAACCCACTCTAACTAATGTTTCCAGTTCATCCTCGGCACCTCACTCGTCCTCTTGTCCACATACATCTACGGCAGCTCAGATCGTAGTATCCACCGCCCCGCCCCTATCAAGATCGCCAAATTTGAGAAGTCCACCATCGAGCGAGTATACACTCCTCGTGGAACTTCTGGGACTCGCATGACCCTCGCGCCTTTCGACGGCAATGTTGGCGTAACCAGCAGCCGGCCCAACAGCCCGATGCTTCCCCGGCAACCTAGCCGGACCAACATCAAGAGGGATGATTGATTTATGACCAACAAAGAAATGGGGAAAGGTCCCCACGGCACTCCGAACAAAAACCAGGTTAACATCCAGGTGCGAGATCAACAGCACCAGAAGGATGTCACATCTTACGAATTTGCAACGATATTATGACATGAAATATATTCACATATATACAGATATATATAGGCAACATATCCTAGATGCCATGGACACATGCATTTTTTGGACAGCTAGAACAGTTACTTCCGGGTCTAGATGGGCGTTGTCCTGGTGGCAATGCAGGTCAGGAACGCAGGAAAGGCGCGCTGGAGATACCACGAAATGTGCCCATCCCTTCCTAACAGTTGGGCGGGAAGATGGAAGGATAGATTCTCAAAATGTTGGATTTTAGAAGTGTGAGGAATCATTGCCTGATCCTCCACCGGCTTCTCTACGACCATTATTGGTCCATTGGGTGGAAATAGACGTCTATTTTTGTGTCTAGCCCATCTGTTTTGTGTGGTTCGTCCAACTCCATCCCTTCTCCAGGACGAAGGAGCGGGATACTCATCTCCATCTGCGTCATATACCCATTCCCATTAAATCCGCCATCGACTTGATGACATGTGCTCCGGGGGTTTACAGAAACTGAATTTTGGTTTCATGCTTTGGTATTATATAGTGTCCTTCTCCGTTTACATGATGACCTCGTTGGAGACATCCTATGACTTTATGTTAGTACACAAGATGCATTAGTTAGGGGGGATGAACATACCCGCTTCAGCTCCTTGTAGGGCAAGCAGACACAGTTTGACACGCGAACCTCATCGCCAACACCGCAGTCCTTGCCGAGAATGGTGATGCTCTGGACCTTGACGCCGTTCTTGATGATGCTGGTTGAGTGGCTGCCGGCGGGGAGAGGAGTGCCCTCAACACGTGCCCAAGCACCGATCCGGCTGCCCCAGCCGATGATGGAGTAGAGGACGCAGGCATCGTGCTTGACCTCGGAGTCCTCGAGAACAACACTCTCCTTGATGCGGGCGCCAGCGCCAACGGTGACACGGGGACCAATGCTCACGTTGGGGCCCAGCTTGGCGGTGGGGTGGACTTCGGCGGTGGGGTGGATGAAGACCGGGGGCACAATGTTGGCGCTGGGCGCCGAGAGCTCGTCGCTGCCAGCCTGGGCGGCCTGCTGGAGGTAGAGGGCGTTGGCAGGGACGGCGGAGCCAGCAGTCTTGATCTGACGCCAGAAGTCCTTAGTCTCGTAGACGTAGAACTGCTTGCTGTCGGCCATATCACTCAGGATATCCTGCTCGAGGCGGATGACCTCGTTCTTCTTGCCCTCATCATCATCGTCGTCGTCGGGCAGGATGAAGCTGTTCTCGAGGTTATCGGAGGAGGGGTACGAGACGAGGCGCGAGGGCCGGTCGAGGCGGCGCTTAATGGCAGAGCGGATGGAGGGAAAGATGGCCTCAGTAGAGAAGAGATAGACACCGCAATTGATGAGGTTGCTAATGCGAGACTCGGGCTTCTCGACGTAGTGCAGCACACGGCGGGTGTGGGCGTCGGAGACGATGCAGCCGAAGTTGGTGGCAGCCTCGTCGCTCACGCGGGTACCGAGGATGACGGCCTCGGCATCCTTCTCGATGAAGAGGCGCAGCATCTCATCGAGGGGGAAGGAGCAGCAGACGTCGGCGTTGAGGACAAAGAGGCGCTCCGGGCGGCCCTTGAGGATGGCATCGCGGAAGTGGTAGAGACCACCAGCGGTACCGAGCGCCTCGTACTCGCGGAGGTACTTGATGGTGATGGCGGGGAACTCCTTGGCGGAGTCCTTGATGAAGTCGCGGAAGACAGACTCATCATAGTAGCCAATGATGTAGACCTCCTGAATCTGCTTATTCGGGACGCGGGCGACGGAGCTGAGGCAGTGCCAGATGATGGGGTGGCCGGCGACCTCGAAGAGGGGCTTGGGGACGTCGAGGGAGAGGGGGCGGAAGCGGGTGCCTCGCGAAGGGCCACCGACCTGGGAAGAGTTAGCGGACTCGAACGTATCGAGGGTCAAACGAGGGGGAGTGAAGCTATACCAGGATAACGGCCTTGGTGGCGCCCTGGTCCTTTGCGCGATGCGCCATGGGGACGTGCAGAGACATTTCTGTGGAAGAGCAACGGAAAATGGAGAGGGTGGGGGAATCTGGGCAGAAGCGTCTCGGAGAGCGTTCCTTAGAGGGCTGAGGGTGACAATGTATAGTTGAGCGGTGGTGGGAGATTTGGCGGTTGCTGGCCTGGTCTGGGCTGTTTTGGCGGGGGAGATGATGGAGGCGGTCACAGCAAACTAGGAGTAGGACAGGGGTGTAGCTGGTTTCGCTGTGGATTATGCGATTAAGCGATGAGACCAGTCTTGAAAGCTGTCAACTTGGGCTAGCTCCATCAATAAGAGTCGCAGGATGCATCTCGTGGCATGTTAGACTTGGCCCAAGGGATCTCACATGGGTCTCGTCAATCCAGGGGAAGCCCTTTTCTAGCCGTAGAAGTGGGTTATAGATTACCTCGACCGTCACACCGCGGGGACGAGACCCTGCGTCTGCGTGCCTTATCGTTTCGGTGAACAAGCTCCACCGATATCGTCGAGGCCACACCGACGGTGAACCTCCCGCCCGCGAGCCTCCCGCACCAACTTTCCAGGGTGGTGGACCCCCTGTGGCGGCCCGCGCGCCCCTGGCCACTTACACGGCAGCGTGCTGCAACCACTAAAACTCGCCTGCCTCACGGCCCGCGCGTTCACTGGACGGCGGCTGCTCTCAGGGGCAGTAAGGCGCGCCAGCAAGGGGGCCGCCGCTGCCTGGTTGCTCCCCCAGCCACTCTAATTTTCTTTTCCCAATCTTGGGCCGGTGGAGATACGTACCTGCACTGGCGCAACTCCAGGAAGCATTAACTTTTGTTAAGAGGAAGACCAGTGCAGCGGCTAGGAATTCAATTCAACGGGGATTTAAATATTGATAGCTGCCTGAATACGAAATTCGTGATCATTTCAGGCCCATTTTCTATTTTCATGGATTTTTGAAGGCGCATGCAGCGCGTGGTATCACATGACCGAGGCTGACCCTCTAACAGCCATTATCGACCCCCGGTGCTGCTCCAGAGCCGCATCGCTCGGGGGGCGAGAGTGCGAAACACCATCCGCATCAGCCCTTCAACACCTCGACTCATCACTTTCATCTCACCAGCTCCCTCATCAACCGCTCACCTTGCGATAATACGTTCTTTCTGTGTTTTATTTGTTTTGATACCCTCTATGAGTCTCTTGTCGTTTGGTCAAACCCCTGACTTGTCATTCATCTGTTTACCTGGGCAACCATCTTAAAAACGGCCTAGCAACGACAGTCTGAAGCATCTGTCAGTGTTTGCTTCACTCACTCACCTGACATCCAGTCCAAACGCCTGCCTATTCACTTCCACCAAGTGGGCCCCACTCAAGTCGAGGTGAATGAATTCGGAACCGGCGTTCAACAACAACAACAAGATGCCGCACTCTACAAATCGCCGGGCTGCGCGTGGGCCCAACTCTCACCGAAACAACATCAAACGAGATCCCGACTCCACCACCGACTCAACCTCACTTGATGATTCCGGAACTTTCAACAACACAGATCGCGGAAGAGGCACTTCAAATACCTCGAACTTTGGTGGCAGCTCTACCTACTTAGCCGTCGACCAGTCCTTCTACCGCCAGGGGCGCTCTGATGCACGTAAGTCTCATGTTATCTTCTCACTCAGATCCCCACGAACCAACAACTGACTCATCTTTCATAGCAACGCCTAGTGAGCGCATCACAGAGCCAGAACCGCTGCTGCGGGAAATGAGGATGCGTGCCCCTACCAGCGCTGCCGCTGAGAGTCCCACCAGCGTGGATCCTGGCGAGTCCTTCTTCCACACATCGTTCCAGGACATCGGCAAGAAGCTCAAGGCCTGCAACGACACGCTCGGTGAGCTTCAGCAGCTTGGTGTCTCTCACGATGTGCAGCTACCAGAGCTTGTCCTCGTCGGCGACCAGTCAGCCGGCAAGTCCAGTCTGATGTCGGGACTAGCCAACCTTGAACTTCCACGGAGTGAGGGCACTTGCACCCGCTGCCCGCTGCACATTCGTGTTTCTCGAAATAACGACTGGTCTTGCCGCGTCTGGCTGCGCAAGGAGTACTCCTACCAGCCTCCTAATGGGCGATCCATCACCGAATCCGATGTCACGGATGAGGATCCCTTCTACCCTTGGCGCAAGCTTCCTGTCTCCGTGGTTCACGAGTTCAAGACCATGCATGAAAAGAACGAGATCGAAGACGTTCTCCGCTGGGCCCAGATCGCCATTCTCAACGACGACAAAAGCCACAAACTCTTCGTTCCTGGCTCCGGATCCATCGCTATGAATACCCCGATCGCTAAGGCAGCTGATGAGGTGACGGCCAAGTTTTCGCCCAATATTGTTGCTCTCGAAATCAAAGGCCCTGAGCTTCCTGACTTGTCTTTCTATGACATGCCTGGCATCTTTCAAAACCCTGCTGACGCTCGGGACGATTACCTTGTCAACGTTGTTCGGAACCTGTCCAGGGAATACATCAAACACCCATCTGCCATCATTCTTTGCTCCATGCCCATGAACAGCGATGCCGAAAACTCATCCACTTTTGGGCTCACCCGCAAGCTGGGTGCGTTGAAACGAACTATTGGTGTGCTGACCAAGGCGGATCTCATTCCCGAGGGCGGTAACCACGACCAATGGCTGTCTATCATGAATGGCGAAGCTCATCAGACTGGCCTTGGTTATTTCATCACTTCACGGCCCCAAGGCAAGGACCTTGATGAACTGAAGGCGTGGGAGGAGCATGTGTTCGAGGACCACTCGTTTGAGAGATGGCCAGCTGAGTTCCATTGCTTCTTTGCGCGATGTGGCATCGAGAGACTCAAGGCATTTCTGTCGGAGCGACTAGGAGAAGAGTTTGCGAAGAGGTAAATCACCCCTACCAATCATCCGGTTAGACAAGCAATATGATATACTAACATATCTGTCTTTAGCCTTCCCAACATCAAGTCCACCCTCAAACACCACCTCGACAAGATCAACGGCCAACTCAGCAAACTCCCAGAGCTACCCGTGAACGTTGAACTCGAAGTGCAGACTGGCGTCATGGAGTTTGGTGAACACGCCCGATCCGAGCTACGACCTGCTGAGTTCTCGAAGCGGTTCGGTGCTCTCCCTGACAACTTCCGTGACTGCCTTCTTGAGATGAAGCCCAAGTTTACCCTCAAAGATGCCAGCGACTCTCCTGTGGTCGAGATATCTGATGATGAATCGGATGCGGGATCTGCTACGACGGGCGTCATGACACCCACCTCTAAGCGACGTAATATGGGGCCTCCAACCACTCCGGCGAAGCGACAACGGATGGAGCAAGCGGCTAATGGAAACAATCACAACGGCCAAAATGGAAACAATGGATACATCAAGCCAGAGGAAGGGAGAGGTAGTCTCCCTCCCAGACCTTCTCCGGCCGCACGACGAGCTCAATTTCCCGAACCTTTCGCCGCGTTCAGCGGCGTTGGACGAGGGTTCCGGACACTACGCCAGGTACGGGATGAGATCAAGGCCAAGACCCGGGCCGGCATGCCAGACATCATTACTGAAGAAGTCTACAATGACCTTTGTCGCGAAGCTATAAAGCCCTGGGACGGGCCGATGAAGGCATTCCTGGATCAGATTATGCGTCTACTCTCCAACCTACTGGAAGCAGCCCTCAAGAAGTCCTTTGACCGCCTCAGCAAGCGTCTGATCTACCAGGAGTCTCGGAAACTGCTGAGGGGGTACTTGGAGGAGCAACGCGGGGAGACTCTCATCGCTCTCGCAGGTGTGTATCGCCTGGAGACATTTGGCTTGTTCACCATCAATCGTGAGGCCTTCCACGGATGCCGCTCGGCTGAAGGGATCCTCTTGATCCGCTACCGCCACGAAATGCGTATGAAAGCCCACGGGTATTCCGATGGGCGAGCACCAGATCCATGGGAGAGTCTAACGGAGGAGAAGCGAGCCCAAGACAAGAAGCGACGCGAAGCCGATGTTGTCAAGATTGGCCCCGATCCGTTCGAGCGAGAGCTTGAGGTGATTGCATATGTTAGAGGCTATTATCGCCTCGCGGCGCTTCGGTTTGCTGACTCAGTGGCGCTGCAAATTACGAACGGCATGATTCCCCAAATTCAACGGCAGCTGCCGTATTATCTGGATGAGAAGCTGGGCCTTCGTGGGCCGGACTCCGCGAAGATCTATGAGCGGCTCATGGCGGAGGACGAGGCCACGGCGACGAAGCGAGAGACGCTCAAGGGAGAGCGGGAGAAGTTTGTCAAGGCGCTGGCCAGTATCGAGGGGCTGGAGACGGGAGCCGACAACAACGAATTCTCGCAGGAGGAGTCGTATGAACCGCATGAGACTGAAGAGACCGATGCAATGATGAGCGGCGCGATCCAGGAGGATGGCGGAGAGGCATAAGTTGGCTTCGGTTGCTGTGTGGCTTTGCTCGGTCTGTGAACGGCCGACTGTAACAAGAACAGTTTGTGGAATTGCTTTCAGGTGGCATGGAGGAGGTCTTGCTTTGATGTCAACTTTTGGTTGGATGTCCCCAGGATAGGGCTTGTGTGTATCACATCGGATTTGTCATTTCGGTTTTGTTTTGATGCGAAAGGGAAAACGAGAGATGTCTGGATGCCAGATTCCTCTGGTGGTGTGGGAATGTTACCACGATGCTTGGTATCGCTTGCTTTGTGACAAGGAGCTGAACCACAGGGGAGTTGACGGACGGCTAATGGATAAATGGATCTGCGGGGCGACGCGCGCTGTATCGGGAAGCTATTCAGGCGATCCCGCGCCAAGAATGGGGTCCTTCATGCAGGAATCAGTTTGTTTTTGGAAGCTGAAGGGTTGAGATGTCATGATGAACAAACCGGGATGAAAAAGTACATTACTCCGGCCGAGATCCGAATAGCATGGTGACGACGAGTCCCAGGTGACAGACGGTCTGGCAGGATAACAAGGATGCAAGATGAATTCCAGATAGCCTAAATGCAAATCGTGACTTCCCATCGTCCGCACCCGCATAGTCGCACCTTAATATTGCTGTTAAAGCAGGGGATATATTAGCCAGACCAGCAGCGATGGCGCCTAAAACGAATGGCGCCGTCGTGAGACCTGGTCATACGAGAGTCGAGAGCCGAGACTAGTCTTTCGGATTCATAACGTAACGTAACCGATATTCCTCGTTTAGTGGCATGTGGCAGGCAAATATTTTACCCCAGCAGGCTCTAAGTCGTCAACGATATTTGTAAAGTATTATACTTGCCTGCATCTTGCCGCCACGGACAAGCAGGCGCCAACCCGGTGGCTTTCTCTCGGCTGTTGTATTGTCGCCTGTGACCAAGATCAGAGGCGGGAGTCGCCGAATGAGGGTCAATCTAGAAGCCGGCACACAGCCATACAGTACCGTGGGGCCCAGGTCCCCGGCGTGGTTTCTTCCTGCGGAGCTCGTCTGTCGGCGGAGATCCCGCATCTCCGGGCCAGCCCCACCCGCCTCCGGGCACCACTCCATGACACCAAATCCCACTCTTCTTCAGCTGCAGGATGAGAAACTCCAAGATAGCCACAGATAATAAGCTTCCAATTTGGAATTTCGATGGGAGCCACCATCAGGTTTGGAGAAGGCAACCCCAAGTTACCGTTGCCACGGGTCCGTCCTGGAGCTTCCCGACAACACACCCAACCCATCGGCATTGAAGTCTCCGGATCAAGTACTGTCCAGGAAGATGCCTGCTCCTTCACCCCAACGGCTATCTGATGTCTTGTATCATCTCCATCTGCTAGAAGCTACATAGACTCTGAAGACGTCACAGGCACGTGGGAGGGTGGACGATGTCGGTCACCGTAACCTAAGATGCCCAAATCCACTCGAGATTAGCTCTCTTCTCACATCGCATCTCTCATTGATGACATTCACAACCCTCAAGGTCGTGCTGACTGGAACCGTGCCTGACAACGCATACATGGAAGCTTCAGCTGGGACAGTTACAGTCTCATTCAGCCTTCATTTTCTCGTAAAGCACACCGGCCAAAGTACCAATTTCGGTTGCGCGCCTTCTACCAAGGTCGGCTCTGTGGCTCTCGGGCCTGGGATCCGAAAGCGCGTTTCGTTAATTGGAGCCAGGGCTAAGCCCGGTCACATATAGCCTTGTCTACCTCATCCACAGAGCCCAGGGTTGGCTCTGCGAGAAGCCTGTACCGTAAAGCTCCGGCCTGGCTGTAGCAACTGCCGAGGGGCGACTGGGGACGCCTGTTATTCGCGGGACGCATCGCGGCATCGTCGCCCGTTGGAGGTTTTTGGGTGGGGAGCGGGTGGCTGGACGGAAGTACCCTAGGCACTGGTGTCACACCAGGCTGAGAATCTAGCATCGGCCTTATTTCTACATGAGTCTGGCCGCCGTGTCCAATCAGCTGAAACGTTGCACCCGCATGGTGTAGTACTGGTTAGAGCCAGGTCCAGCGGAGCCAGCCATGCCGTTCGTTCTCGGGTATTCGTTCTAGGTACTCACTCTAGTCGGCCATGGACTGGCCGTTTGATCCATTGACTTGGTACAGAAGAGGGACTAGAACTTGAGTAGATACACAGTAAGTACATGGTAGTATCGAAAATGGATCATGGATCATGGATCACGGATCACGGATCATGCCACCCTCCACCCACGTGAAGCCGGATATTGACCCAAATCACCCGCCGTCGATTCCCCGCAGGACGAGCTCCAGTGGCCTCGTCTCTCCACAACAACATCCCCACCACTCACCCACAAAACCCTTGCAACCTTGCATCTCCTCCACGTTTTGGAGCCGGCCCACCAGATCAACAACCCGTTCCGCCTTTTCGGGGTTGAGGGAGGGAAGCCGTCGACACATTGGCTGGATGAATCCGCGTCCCTATTTTGCCGGTTTTCCCACACGCCGCTGCGAGGATCCCCCTCACCCCAGACTTGATTGGGGTGGGCACAGACTTCTCGCGCCATCTTGGGCCAGGATCAACGTTAATTCTCGAGCCTAAGTGATGGGTACCTTTGTTTTTCGCTTAGTCGAAAGCTTTGCTATCGTTCGTGGGGTTTTGTGGGAGACCAAAGAGAGAGCAATGGGAGGGCGCAAGGCCCATGCTGAGGCCATCACGGACGACGATGAAATTGGCATCAGTAGTTGGCACTTGGACGACCGCCATCGCAGGATGCGGTACTTCGTACATCGACCATTGCATTGTACCTAGCTGGCTGGATCTTGATGCCGGCAAAGTTCCGTCATTCGACCTGCGCTGCAACGCAACGCTCCATGCTCACTGACCAAAGCGGCTGAGCTTCAACATCCCTTGGGGGCCAAGTTAGGTTCTAACGGCCCCGAGCTGACGGGTCCAGGAGCTGCGGGCCACGTTTGCGGATCTTGGCAACCCCTTGAACGACGTCTTTCACAGGTTGGTTACATGTATATCCCGAATCACAGGCGTTGTAGCTCTCTAACTGCTCTAGCCGCCGGATGACCTCCCACAGTACATCTCCAGGTACTCGACGACGAGCGTCCACGAGACCGCACCCCGGTCACAAATGGACGTATCCTGGCCGAGATCTACTTCTCTCCAGGGTCCTGCCCTGAGCATGAGCGCCGGTGAACCACACGGCATGACACCCTGCTGTAGTCTCACGAGGGGCCGTCGACAGTCAAACTCCCCAACCCGCCTTTCCGCCCCCGGTTGCAAGACGCCTACCATCCCAGTTCGGGACTCTCCCCGCCATGTCCGATGCATCCCCCACACCATTCCCGTCGGTTGAAATGCACCATGGGAGCTCTGTGGTGGCCAGACGTAGCTCCAGAGCAGAGCTCTCGCTCCCAGGAACAATATAAGTGGAACGGATATCCCCTTGACGCTGTGCCTTTCACTTCGTCAATCTCCATCCACGAGACTGCCCTCCAGCCAATTCCTCACTCGGGCCTTCTTCTTATCTTCTTTATCACAGCTTCACCCCGCAATCAACCGATCAATTGCGCACCGCAATGGCGTTGCCCAAGTTTCTGACGCCCATCGGTGACCGGCGCGGCGTGCACAGCTCCAACGGGCAAACCAACCTCGATGCCGCCCGCGACACTGCCCCCAGGTTCGAGAAGGTGACCTGGTACAAGGAGCCTCACTTGCGCAAGCTCTACATCCTTTCCATCTTCCTGCTGATTGCCTCGGCCACCACCGGCTACGATGGCATGATGGTCAACACGTCGCAGCAGATGGACAAGTGGAAGACGTACTTTCCCGAGGTCGAAGACAACAACAAGCTCGGAATCCTCATCAACATGTACAACATTGGTTCCATTGTCTCCTTCTTCATCGTCCCCTACATGGCCGATAACCTGGGCCGAAAGCCCACCATTATGATCGGCTGTGTCATCATGATTACCGGTGCCCTGATTTCCACCTTCTGCAACGGCTATGGAAGTGAGTTTTGCCATATCTGGCATCCGTATACAGGCGCCGGGCTTGGACTGACGAGTTGCACTTAGTGTACATTGGCGGTCGATTCATTCTCGGTTTCGGCAACTCGCTAGCCCAGATGTCATCTCCCATGCTTCTGACTGAGATCTGCCACCCTCAGCACCGTGGTCCTCTCACTGCTGTTTACAACTGTCTCTGGAATTTGGGCTCCTTGAGTAAGTTGAATTAGTGCCTCGAGCGTCGCAGTTGAATCGCCCGCTAACCCGTGCAAAAGTTGTGTCCGTTGTTGGTTGGGGAACTGCCTCCATCAACAGCAACTGGTCATGGCGATCCATCACCTTCATCCAGGCCGTCCCCTCCATCATCCAGCTCGCCGGTATCTGGTGGGTCCCCGAGTCCCCTCGATTCCTCGTCAACAAGGACAAGTCCGAGGAGGCCCTCGCCATGCTCGCCAAGCACCACGCCGGTGGCGACGTGAACAACGCGACTGTCCAGTTCCAGTACCGTGAAATCAAGCAGACCATCGAGGCCGACAAGTCAGCCCGCAGGGCTACCAGCTATGTCGACTTCCTCAGGACCAGGGGTAACCGATGGAGGCTCGCCATTATCATTTCTCTGGGTATCATCTCGCAGTACTCTGGAAATGCTCTGTTCTCCAACTACATCGATATCATCTACACCGGTGCTGGTATCAAAGAGCAGAACAAGAAGCTCGCTGTAAGTAGTATTTTTTAAACCGTCGCTTGAATCACGATGCTAATCATTTCTCTTTTGTAGCTCTCTGCCGGAAAGACCATCATGGATTTGTCCATTGCCATTGGAGCCGCTCTCACTGTCGACAGGATTGGTCGCCGTCCGCTGTTCCTGGTTGCCATCTCCGGTATGGTCGCCTCTTTCGTCCTCTGGACCATTGTTGGTGCCATCTACGAGAACTCTGGCGTTCCCACTCCCCCCACTGCGGACGAGCCCAACGGTGGCATCAAGTACACTAACGTGGGTTCCGGCTACGCCCAGATCGCCTTTGTCTGGCTATTCGGTGTTTTCTATGATATTGGTTTCTCCGGTCTGCTCGTTGCCTACGCCCTTGAGGTCCTCCCCTTCCATCTCCGTGCCAAGGGAATGACTATTATGAATATTACCGTCCAGGCTATCCTTGCCATTGGAAAGTAAGTCTTGCCCCTGACGCCTCATTTCCATTGCAACACACAAGACTAACATGAGACCAGCCAAACCAACAAGGTCGCCTGGGATCACCTCCCCAAGCACTGGCACTTCATGCTCTTCTACACTCTTTGGGACGCCCTTGAGTTCATCTTCGTCTGGTTCTTCTACGTCGAGACCAAGGGCCCCACCCTGGAGGAGATTGCAAAGATCTTCGACGGCGACGACGCCGTGGTCGAGCACATCGATCTCGCCCAGGTCGAGAAGGAAGTTCACCTTGGCCGACACGAGGAGGACATCAACTTGTCCCACATGCACAGCGAGAAGACTGCAGCCTAAACCCGTTGCCACCTACTTGTTGCAGTTATGCGAATGCGTTGATTGTCGAATGCTGCCCTGCTTATGTTGACCATCTCAGATGCCCTAAGGGCCACAGCGTTAATGGAGGATGATACCACTGAGGAGAAACTGAAAATACCTATTTGATACAATCGTTTAGTCCTATACCACGAGGTAGCAGAATATGCTGCTTGAATTACCACTGTTTTACTCTTCTTCCGATACATTTGTCCATTCCAATGCGTCTTGACGTCGGTATCTTAGGAACCGAATTACGGCGTGTAAATTAGAGAATAACCATAAGCTTTCACCAACACGAAGTATTGTATTTCATAACGTCTTTGGTGTTAGGATTCCAGGGCACCGGACGTTGAGGCAGAGTCGTGTACTGCAATATGTCTGACAACCCGGCCTGCAGTCATAGATTGTGCTGTCACCACTACAACCACATACGACCATAGCTCTTAGAAAATACGGGATCCCGTCCGCTCTCCCTTAGTCAAGCTGAGAAGCGGCGAATTAGTACTCGGGTCGGTGACGACCGGGGAATCCTCGCTGTTGTATGTTTTTTTTGTGGATTTTACATTGAAGGCATAGGGTAGCGGGCCTGGCGAGGAAAACATCGTCAACATGTTGTTTATAGCAACTCCACCAACATCCCTTCCGCCTCGTCTGCTATTCATATTCAGATTAGCAATCAGCTCTTTTTGTCATGTTTAGGTATTTTTGCGGCCTAGAACTGAGTATTGCAGAGTTTTGCCTAAAACTGATATATCCCTTAGGAAGACACAAGTACCAGCCACCGACGTTGGTGTATCGAACATCCAGACTAGGATTGTTTAGCCGAGAATCCAGCGTGGAAAAGCAGGATTTCTAGTTTCTAATATTGGGTGCGGACGACTCAACTCGCGTATTGCTTTCATATAGATATCATCCCTGTGTTATGTTCAAGGATGTGTTCGTAGCACTAACAGCTCGAGGACCGTCGACTGTTTGACTTGGCGAGCAACTGAAAGGACACAGGAACATGAGAGAAGCGGTTTTTTTTTCTTCTGCAACGCAGTCCATCGTGCGAACCAGCAGCAGAGCTTGGTGAATCCCGGGGTTTTCTCTAGGGTCGCACGGAGTCTAGCGACTCGCCTCCGTAATCAGTGCGGGAAAAGCCAGAGAGAGGGACAAAGTTCGATAGATAGAGACTTGGTGGGCAGGTTCGAGCTTTCTACGCCTTAGGCAAACCATAATTTTTGTGCATTCGTTCCAAATTTGACACAGCTTATTCCATTTTACTCTGTGTCATCTATCCAGTTTCTTTTGCTAGTGTACTGGGGCAACATGCCCCGGCATTTGTTACGAAAATAATCGGGACAGATGAGATTGTGGGACGTAATGTAGATCAAAGAAAGGATGAACTTAGCCGAATACAACCCATTCTATCACATTCTATTATCCGATTATTTGTTGCTGGTCAATAGTGTGATACCACCCGATTTTCCACTCCGCCGACTGAGATACAAGAGTGAGACACCTGGATCAATAAGAAACAACGTATTTTTTTTTGGCGTTCTCACATACCCTGAGCCTGGCTACACCCCCTGAATCCTCGGCTAAACTGCGAATGATGATGATACTTAGGGTCGTGGCTGAGACATTCCGAAGAGCTGATCGGGACTCAGTCAATGGAACGAAGGAGCCCCCGCTACTTCAAACGTCATGCCTACTTCCCGCTAAGTCGTGAGGTCCAGTCGGCAGGTCAGGCCGTCGCGAGGGAGAACCAACCACAGGCGAAGGACCACACGGGCAAATATTCGGGCACTGTGATAGTTGGCTGGCTGAAGTCATGTCGTTGCCTAATACCAACAATATTAAGAGAGATTTGAACTTTGTGATGCGGTGTACAGTTTGTCTGAACTGGTTGCTTGGCTTTGTGGGCGCGAGGTGGATTGTCGCTTTGGAGAACCGAGATATTGACCGTCTCTGTCTCTCAATTATTGGGGGATAATTGGTGTTTTGCCATACCCTACGTGTGACAAAGACCCAATATTTGAGCTGGATAGTCATCGGTGGAAAGAATCGGCCATGAGGGATAAAAACGAACTAGTATAAGAGGTCGAGGTCATCTAGCTGAAGAACGTCTCCGAGTTGTTAGTAGTAGTCACAAAAATACAACGAAGCATCAAGCACGCACCTTTTGCACCTTTTGCACCTCCATTCCAACCACAATGAAGTTCACTAGCGCCTCGGCCATTATCGTCACCATCCTGGCGACCGCTAGCAGGGCCACTCCCACCCCTGTCTCTGAATCTGTCCCGCCCTCGAGGACCTCAGATCTCGCGTGGTTGGCTACTGAAACCGCTGGGTGCGGAGCTGCTGGATCCTGCCATGGATTTGGAGGAGGGGATCTTTGTAAAGACCGCGTGTGTTTCGTTCTTCTGATCTCGCTGTTTTGTGAGCTGACGCACTGACGCTGTTGCTTCGTGATTTAGTGTCAGCACTGTTCAGGACCCTCGGGGTCATACACTCGGGGAGCGTGCTGTGGGCCCGCATGGCAGTAAGTCTGATGCCTACTTGGAGGTTTTGTTGACTCTGGTGATGTGAGCTAATGTATGGTGTTTTAAGAGCGTGCTGCTGCTACTATTCGTAGAATTCCTGTCGAATAGTTCCTCACGGAGAGGAGCTTGAGTGATACATGAGTTTGAAATGGGTGGCTTGATAGGGGCTTGTTATAAGTTGGCTAGGAAAGCAAGCATCCGAGGGGTCGACTGAAATTGAAATGAAGTTTCGATGATTCATGGGGCGACTCACTGTATGGTTTCAGTCATCAATATGATTCTTGCCTATGCAGACCTATAAACCCATTTTGTAATTCAACCACCCCTCTCCATAGTACAACTATTATACGAACGAGACTTGGAGTGGCCGTTATAGGCATAGTGAGCCAAGGCGCTATCGATGCTCAATATTCCCGGGTCGGCGGGTCGGTCCATCTAGAGCCCCACGTGTGACTGATATCCCCTCAACCCTCACTCAATATCCATCTCTGTGGACCAGACGCTCTCCGCAGTTGACAGGGAACCCAGCTGACAAGGAACCCGGTTGACAAGGAACCCCGGCTACTTCTCTTCAACATGGATGTGGGCTTTGGCGAGCCGTCGCCTGGGAAGAAAGGTGGCTTCGATGCAACATATGTGGTCGATCTGCTCCACTTCCTGAGGAACACTCCCTCCGATTCCAAAGCCGACAACATCAAATCCACCCTTGACGTTTTGGCAAGTAGGCGCCCCGACATGCAGACATAGACAGGGCATCGGCGAAACTGACCATCGACACCATTTCTATACTCTATCGTCACTCGCTCATGTGCCAGATTTTACAGACAAAACCGGCGGAATATCAGGAGATAATGACACTACTCTTGGATAATGGAAATATGTTCAAGGATCCAAAGTCGACTCTGGAGACTGTTAGAATATGAAAACAGCTACTTGATGGGGGTTGGACACCTGCCGATATTATCGCAACACTGAACTCTCGAGATGCCACCGAACAAACACTCCATCGACTGACAGAGAGGTGTGAATTGAGCCCAGGGGAACTCGAATATTACACCACCCCGGGCACCACGGTTGATATGACCCCAAAGCACCCTCTTTGCCGAGCCTCTCCACACTAGGAAGCTATGCGAAACTACGCGACTCAGCTGCAGCAGGTCATGACGATCTCATCAGTTTGTTTCGATGGCTGACGAACCCGACTGGAGACTCAACCCCTGCGTCGTGGCTTGCTACCTTCACTCGTTGGCCTGAGCCGAAATGTTCGCTGGTGTTGAACACCAAATATCACGGATTCGGGCCTAACGAATTAATTACGAAGATCAATAGTGTCCAAGAACTCTCCTCTTTGCACTCTGTGTTTGATCTGTGCAACAAGGTTGATCGGACCCGCGAACTCCCGCTGGAGATGGGTTCGGGTGTACCGGCCTCTCATATCGACCATACGAAATGGAGGTCGATGCAGAGGAGACACACTCTCTTTGACTTTAGTAGCAGGGTTCCAACCCGTAGCCTGGCGCTATTGAGGATAGTCTAGGTCTGTGGAGGAATATAGTGCTGAGTGGCTGCATGTTCCCGCGACCTCGTCTTTGCGGAGACATGTTGGGACGGGGCACTGTGTGAGAATTAATGTGCATCCATTCATTCCGGTCTCAAGCCTCATTGTTAAAAAATGGGTTACTTTGTCGCCTGGCCCGGTGTAGATTTGCGTTCATTCTGCATACCTCGACGACAGTGCAGCTATTTACTAGTCAGATATTTTCGTGGCTCGAGATGCATGTTGGCCCGAAGGATCACGACGCTGGTAGGAGTCGGCCAGGCATTACAGTCCCGTGATTCCGAAGCGCGTGCCAGAGAAGGCAGCAAGACTGCTGAGAAGACACTGGATCCCTGTAACTAGGAGGCGTTCGTCTCTCCGACTAATGGGACTGCTCGCGGAACTTCGTCTACATGCCATCAATCTGTGGTGGATGGTGGGGTGGAGATGGCCAAGAAAAACCCCTGTCATTGATCATCCTTCCATTCTCCAATGCGACGTCGGCTGGGTCCGGATCCAAGTGCCATCTCCGATTCGTGGCAGGTTCATAGAGACGTGTAAGTCGATATTGACGCTGTGAGATCTTCTTGACTCTAATTTGCGTAGTACCTCGGAACACCGCGAGGTAATGTGATATACATGGCTCCTCATCTTGCGAATCATACACTCATCTACTGCCCAAAATCAGTCCCAAGCTCCATCCTAGATCAAGTCGCTTTGCCGACAGACCACATCCTCCAGAGTACTCCTTGAACGCCGTGCATGTGATGTAATATGTGCAAGATAAACAACGCGACATGCTGCGTCCCAGACACATGACAGTCGCCTTTTCCCCGTTCCTGTTTTCTCAAGATGTCTTTGATTCATCCTCGGGGGACCACAGCATCGGGCCGGCGCAGATATTTTCTCGTGCGTATGCGCGGTATCGTTCCAGTACGTCAGTCTTCTCCATGCCTCCGCGTTGACTGCCGAAGCTGTAATGAACAGCGAGGCCTCGGCCATCGGCAACGGCGTCTGTGACAGAGGTTAGCAGGTATGTCGTTTTGTCAATTGGATGCGGAGAGGCAACTTACGACGTCCGAGTTGCCGAGCCATGGTGCATGAGAAGTGGTTCTCGTCATCGGCCTCAATAGGCTTGGCGATGTTGATATCACGGCCCATCATTGCCACAAACTGAATACCCATGCGGTCATATTGGAAGTCCCAGGTGCCGAACTTGTACTGCCACAGCTCATCCTTCTCAAGGTTCTCCAGGAAGCTGTAGTGCTCCTGGGCCCCAATCTTCCATTGAGTCCACCCACGGCCGTAAGCATTGTACTCGGTCTCCTTGATAGGAGTATCGTCGAGGATGTGGTCCTTTTTCCGGTTGAGGGGCAACCAGCGGTGCAATCCTCCCTCAGAGGGCTCCCATTTTTCAAGGTCGAACTGATTGGGACGCTTCCAATACGGGAGTTTCGAAGGGCGCCAGTCGATGCTGGAGTTGACGACGGGTGAGAGGCGGCCAACTTCTGGGAGGTAGGGTTTGACAGCGTCGAGGTTCCAGTGAATCCAGCTGAGAAGGGGTTGGTTGACAATGTTGGCAGAGACGATGTAGTATTCGGGGTGGTCGAGCTTTTTCTGGATGATGGAGGGAATGACGCTGTCCTCCATGAAGACCTTCGAGGGTTAGCGATGGTAATCATCAGATGGGTGGAGAGCTTACAATATCGTCGTCAATCTTGATGTACAAAACATCATCCTCAATGCGATCATATGAGTTGCCAAAACCACTGGAAAACTGGTCGTCGTCGGCCATCTCGATATGCCACGTCTCATAGGCAGGCTCACTCTCCGTCAAACGATGTAGAAGATCGAGATCGAGGGCCTCACTAGTGCGCTCGACAAAAATGACGCCGTCTAGCATGCCGCCATTCTTGATGAGGTTTCGCTACAGGGAGGGGTAAGTGTTAGCGTTTCTATGCGACTATTGATTGCCTCGTAGTCAAGAGGTGGGCTACGGCGAGGTCAAGGGATGGAGTGTACCTTCAGGTAGCAATCCAAGATGGAGACGGGTTGGCGACGGCCGAAAAAGACCAGGGCCATGATCTTTCTGATGTTTTTGGGCCTCTTGTAATCCCACACGCTGGGCAGCAGATGACCCTTGGAGGACCAGAATCGCTCTTTTGTTTTGTGGCCACCATCTTGGACGGGCGCGGTTTCGTTCTTGTCGTCTTTGTTGTTGTCGATTTCCTGCTTCTGGTCTTTCTGGTCTTGCTTCTGATCCTGCTTCTGATCCTGCTTTTGGTCTTGCTTTTGGTCCGGCTTCTGATCTTGCTGGCCCTGTGAGGTCTCCTTGGCAGCTTCAGGGATGGTCGTGGTAGGGCTGTTGTTTTGCTTGGCGTTTCCAAGGGTGGATGAAACGAGGCCAGTCACGTTATCCTGCTGGTGCCAGAGCAGGACGGTGAGGAGCATCATCAAGGCGACGCTGGCGATGATGTGTTTCCGCGACAAGTTCGGCATTGTGGCGGTTGTGAATACCAGGGAGACAAGAGATTATGGCGAGGAGGATGGCGGGGAGAAAGGGAGGCCCGGTGGAGGAGTACAGCCAGGAAATCTAGTCAAAGAGTCCCTCGGCGGTTAGTTGCTGGCGGTTGGATTTCAGACGTTGACCGTGGGAGGCTTTGAAGGTTGTGGGAGTGAATCCCTGAGATCGGACGTGCGGCGGTGATGGGATCGCAGGACCGTGGGACCGTGACCGTGACCGTGGGGAAGGGAAGGAAGGACTGGCATGCATACGTCGCCAGGCTGGCGCAGCAGGTGCCAGACAGGCGGGTATTAAAGGATGCATCGATGGTGGAGGAGACCAATGGACCGGCCAACCCCTAGAATGGACCGGAGCGAGTCTAGACTCCAATAACTCTGGATGCGGCACTCCGTACGAGACATTGGAAGGGAGGAGGTACGAGTTAGTAGGACGGATCAGGCAATGTCTGAGCCGGGAGTTGGGTGCGGATTGGCCGGTCCGTACCTGGAAATGGGTAAAGGTGGGTACCCACTGTAATCCCCTGTAATCCCCTGTGATCCCCTGTGATCCCAACTGTGCCGGCTGCCCTTCAGGGAAGTCTAGTTGGGCGATGGTACCCTGAACCGCTTTCTTCCACCAAGCCCCTGTCCCCTTCACCACTGGAATCCATGCCAATACGAAGTTTAGCATGGCCGGGGTGCAAGTGTCGGAGCCGTGCAGCCGACGGGCAATGGGCCGAGACGCAGCACACACACGAACCAACCACGAGCCAGGGAACACTAACTAACACCAAACCGACACACCAATACCAGCGCCAGCGCCAACGCCAACACCACCAGCACCGAGATGGATGCAGGGATTCAGCACGAAGAAGCAGCATGAGTGTGAATTGGGGAATGTAGAGTCCCTTGTCGCGGGGATTCATCCTTGGCAGTACGGAGTATCTTGCAGGCAGCTGCAAGGTCTTGTCGCCTTATCATCCCATCTCGTCTTGTCAGCTTGTCAGCTTGTCCTGCCTCGCCTCGCCTCTTCTCGTCCCGTCTTGTCTTGAGCAAACCACAACCTGCTCACTGCTTCCGATGAATATTTGGTGGACGCGCTATGGCTGAGACATCCAGTGCGTGATCGATGCAACGCGACCTGCCGCCCAGATCCCGCCGTCTAAATGGCGTAGAATCTTCTACTAATTCTTCGTTTCCCCTGTGGCGGCCACGCCTCAACGGAAGTAGCAATTACGACAGCACTGCATCCCCAGATCCACTCGTAAGGCTCTTTCTCGTATTCTGGCCCAGGCCAGGAGAGTGCGCAGTCTATTTTACATCCAGTTTGGGACGTCCATGTCTTACGCATTTTTACGGCATGCGGCACATTCTTCTCGCAGACATTTCGCACCACACCGCCCCTTTACTACAGCTGTATCTCCTCTTGCACCAAGCTGACACGAAAATAACTGGCGTACTGTCAAAAGCTTACCTTATTTTTATCTTGGTGTGGCCCTATTCCCATCGCGATACGTGGCCCGAAATTGGCCCTTTTTTCCCGTCGCACGATCGACTACCTTTTGAGTTGACGCCAGCCACGCGACACATCGGCTACACCAGATTGGCCATATCGCGAGCCACGAGAATAGCCAATATTTGCCCCCTGTCGGTGGGGCAGTACCTCGTACTTCGTAACTTTTGCTGGATAATTGCCGTCCGAATGATTGCAGTGACAATGGCGCGATCTAAGCCACCAACCACATCCAGCCAATCTCTGGTCCGTTCACTCGTTACTCTCCAATAGTTCGACGACCAATGCACTGTACGAAGTGCTATGCACAGTCTGGACTAGTCTGATGTCAAGCGCAGGAACAGCCGAGCGCCTGGGTCACATGGCAACTTGGCAAGCACCGAGAACCCGAACGAACTCGCGCCCTGAATAGTCATGGTGTTTGAGAATGGGGAATGGGAACCATTGCCATGCTCTTTTCTATGCGCTGGTGAATCATGGGACGAAGTACCGACCCTCGTATTTAACTCTAAGGCACGAGCCACAGAGTCCACCACTCAATTCCACATGCATGAGACAGTTTTGTAATCATTGAATAACTAAAAGGAAACCCCCGTCTCATTAATACTATCCCTACCGACCCCCTTATCTATTAATTGCCCAGCTTTTCAACAACTATGTCGTACAAGCCTTGTACACCAAATGGCTCTTCCAATATTGGCCGTTCCCCCGCATTAGTGCCCTCCACAGTAGACAAATCCTCCATTACCGTATATGCCATCCTTTCCTCCTCAATAAGTAGTGTCAATGTGTCAGTCTTTTCCTCCCTCACGTCCCACATCCGAAATCACCATCGAATGGACCGAGGGGCTCGTGGCTGCCGAGCCCGGATGTTGCGGCTGCTCACCGGGTGCTCCACCCCCTCGGTCGTCGTCGCCGTCCCGGTACTCTCCGGGGCGGCACCTCCGTCCGGCCCCACAGTCATAACCACCGTGTTATAAACAGTGGAAATGCTGGTGGAGACCGAAATCGGAGAGCAATCCGTCTCCGTGGCCCCCGATCCCTCCGTGACCGTCAAAATGGACACCTCGGGGAGCTCGTAGTCGTTCTTGCCATGGCAAGGCAGTCCGCTCAGCTTCTTCTTGCAGGTCGACTTGCCGGTCTCAATGTTGATAATGATAATCTCAACATCGGGCTGGCCGTAGGAATCTGTCACCGTAGTCGTAATCGTCTTGTATTCCTGCTTGGTTACAGTCTGAGTCTGGGCGGGTGCAGTGATCGTAGCTGTGCGGTACACCTCGACAGTCTTGGTTGTCTCCTCGCCACCTTCCAGGGTGATTGTCTGGACACTCGGTTCAGGCTTGACGACGACGGTGTAAGGCTTGCCGTCCTCGTGGATTGTCTTGGTGACAACGCTGTCACTAGAGTCTCCGAATGTGACGGTGTAATACTTGTCGCCTTCACGGATTGTCTTCGTGACAACGTGGTCGTCGGAGTCTCCAACTGTGACGGTGTAATATTTGTCGCCGTCGTGGATTGTCTTGGTAACAACGTGGTTATCAGAGTCCCCGATTGTGACAGTGTAGTATTTGTCGCCTTCGCGGATCGTCTTGGTAACAACGCGATCACTTGAGCCTCCCATTGGAACAGTGTAGTATTTGCCGCCGTCGTGAATTGTCTTAGTAACAATGCCGTCGTCCGAGTTCCCGATTGTGACCGTGTGATAATTATCGCCATCCTTGATTGTCTTGGTGTAAACACGTTCATTTGAGTGTCCGATCGTGATCGTATGAACCTTGTTCGACTCCTTGGCGTTCTCAAGAGTCACCGTCTTAACTTGTTCGTTGTCGTCGCCGACTGTGATTGTGACAACATGATCACGCACCATTTCCTTGTCGTTACCAATTGTGACCGTCTTGTAATGCTCCTGGTGGTGGGTCTGCAAAGGATCCGCAGGAATTGTTACCTTTTTGGTCACGGTATATTGCTCAGTCTGGGTGATGAAGACAGTTTTTCCAGGCTGAGTAATGGTGTGCTCAATCGTGATCGTCTCCTTGGATGGATACCCAGCGGGTTCCGTGACCGTGACTGTGTGAGCTGTTCCAGCAGGCTCACTGATTGTCACGGTCTTAGTAGTGCCGTCCGGCGCACCAGGCGACGGACAAGGGCAGCACTCCTCAGCTTGATGCCGAGCGTGTAGCCAGTCAAAACGAGCCTGAGCCAATGGCGCCATGGCCAACGCGGCCCAGGGTGCGAATCGAAGCATGATGAATTGGGGTAAGTCGATTACTCGAACAAAGGATAAATTTTAAACCGTGGGAAGAACAAAGTTGTTCAAACCCGCGGGAATGAGTTGTTGAAAAGGGTTGATGAAAAAGTAGAAGAGGGAAGACGAAAAGAAGTCAAAAGGGTTGGTGGTGAATGAAGAGGTGAGAATGGGTTGAATGAGAATGAAGTGATGATGAGAGAAAGAGAATGGGGTGAGAAGTTGGCATCTTTATATGCCTCTGTCTCCCCGTTCTCCTCCCGGGGCCCTTGACACTAGGGGAGGAGCGAAGGGGCATGTCACCTTGATTGAGAGACGTTTGAGATGGAATATTGGAAATAGTGGAGGTACTGGAGATGATGGAAACCAAATCTAGGACCAAAATGAATCATAGGGAGAATGAATTGGCAATACGAAGGAGACGAGAGACCAGTCCCTTGTTAGTTGTGGGCCAGAACTGTGAGGGGGACAAGCTCCTAGGTTGAGATGATCAACCAACGGACTATTTGGCCCGCAGGGACGACAATGGGCCTAGGGCAGATCAAAGGGAGAAACCTTTGCTACAAACAATAAAAATCGCGGGACAAGGGCGAAGCCAGTGGGTACATATTGAGAGACAGTGGATTTCTAGGAGCTACCTAGTCCAAGAGACCGCTTAGCGCTTCTCCCTTCACAAGGGACGATGTGCTTGGCCTTGATATTATCTCGAGACATCACAAAATAAGACAAGAAAATTAGGCAATGACCCCCAGGGACCGCACTTCTCTCACTTATCGCAAATTCAATCCTCAAGGTAAAAAAAAAAGACCTTAAGTTTCGAGTTTCACGATGTTAAGGTTACTGTTGTGTTGTGTATCCTGTCGCCTGCCATGCCAGCAGTATGGTTCGAGACACGGTCCGAGATTTACCCGATGCGCCGAGGCCACCCCACGTAGACCCACCACGTAATCTCATGAAGCTTCACGGCGCGACTGACGACGAGCATTACCATTACGAGCGTTGTACGAGCGGACGAACACCAGGCCAGTCAAGGAGTTCCTCTTTGGGAATGCTATCAAACGACCGGCAACCCATTGCCACGACTACATCAACCTAGACCCTCCCCGCCTGCTATGCACGACCGAGAAGCCGTGGCCTAAGATGGGAGTTTGCGCATCATGCTTGGGGCGGCGCGACAGCGACGCCTACGATGAGGTGCGTGGACTAAGACACAAGGATACGACGGAGCACCCCCCTGGCTAACGATGGGGTTAGGATGAGGAGAACCGGCTCCTATACGACGATGCCAACGGCATGCAATACGGCAGCTTTGGCGACCAAGGCTTGACAGGCGAGAACGACACCCTCGAAGTCCAGCGAGAGAACGAGGCCCTCCAGAGAGTGGTGGCCAAGACATCAAAGTTCGTACAATGGATGGTGCCCGTTGACGGGGTGTGAGAATACGCAAGACTGACTGACCTCCTTCAGCAACATGGTGGACATCTTCGAGATTGCTCCGCAAGAGAACGCTTCCCGCGGGACCTCGACGCCGTTCGCATATGCCGGCCAGGGCGCACGCCTAGCTCGATACCAGCATCTTGTCTCGAAGCTCAACACGCAAGGCGACGCGCCGGCTCCTGGCATCAAGGTCGACTGGCTGCCAGAGGAGGAGACGATCGAAATGCAGCGTAATGGACCAGCCAGCATCAAGACCATCGACACCGACGATGGACCCCTTGTAGGGACTTTTGCCGACGCCGCCGCAGCCATGCAGTGATGATGACCATGGTGTACTCCGTGGAGTTGCCTCACCAACCGGGCCACAGGAATAGCCCGTTGCCGCCATCGGGAGCCTCTTGGACATATGTATAACATTCGGGGTGGGGAGACGAGGAAGATATGGCGAGGAAGATGTGACGAGAGTCGGCTGATCGATGGCGATGGCGGTGTAGCGGAGGAACAGAGTCGATGGGCTCACGGCATCTTGATATTCGGCCTCCTTTTCTCGTTGTTTCCCCTCCCCCGGTTCCCTCATCCCTGGCATGACCTGGCAGATGATCCCCTCTGCCCGAGCCCCCGTCCAAGGTTGCCCGACGGGTCATGTCGACGAACTCTTTTTACTCACGCATATCTCATGAACAACAATAATCACAACAAACGCACAGCCAACCACCGACTTGCCTTTTCTCCACTGACAAATGGACAAAGCTTGGTGTTGGCAACGACAGGCGGGCGACGTATCTTTTCCCAGACTGGGGTCATTTCATTTATTGTTAATTTTTTTTTTAAACGCGTTGTCCAAAATCTCGTCTTTGATTGATGTGGGCAGGGGAAGTGGACTTGTACAAAAACAGACACACCAATCGAATTTCACAGATTTTTTTTCACTCTCTTGAGCTGGGTCCAGCAAGAAAAAAAATCCCACTACCTATCCATCCATCCACACATACCACATACAGCCTGCATGGTTCTAATCCCGAAAGAGAGAGGAAAGGAACCCACCCCGGATCATCCAGGATCACCCAGCCTCGTTTAATGGCGTCTCATATTTCCATCCCTTTGAGTCCCTGTCGCCCTTTTTGCTGGCCTGCGACTACTCATTCTCCATTAATTGCAGTGTCACAGGCCAAGCTGGCGCAGGGAGAAGAGAGGGAAACAGATCAATTGAATCCTCGGACAGTCGTGCTGTCACGGAAAACACAACCGCCCACCACCACAGCCAACACGGCCCATTTAGCATCAGACACGTGCGCTGGCTCACGCCGTGGCTCGCTCGCGGTGGGGGAGGGGGCGACGCTAGACTCGTGAGAGGAAGGGAGGCGGCACTCTAGCTCTAAGCTTGCCGTCGGCCCTCGTTTTAGATTCATTTTCTCCGGCTTCGGCTCGCACCGTTGATGGCGGCGTGCATGGGTCCATCCGCTGCCCGCTGCCCGCTGCCCTGTGCAGGCCCAGGGTTTCGATGGATCCCGTCACCGTGGGAGACACAGACCCTGGGCCTGCGACCACGATCCCGCCCACTTCCCACTCACCACTTACCAAGCCTTCGGGATTTCCTGGAGGCTGGATCCCCTCTGGCAGTCCCAGGGCTGAGTCCTGGGCTATAGCTCGTTACCGCGGAGCCGGTTGAGGGTGGACGGGGGGGTGGCCACCGTCCACGGGCGAGTCCAATGGGTTGATGGGACCGGTGCTTGGGAGGTCTACGTGGCTGGTGGTTTTAGGTATGGGCCGCCGCGCTGGGCCGGACCGTGACGCTGGGGACGGGACCATCGGCCATGCCAGATCCTCCTGGCCCTGGAGATTGGGGATTGGAGATTGGAGATTGGAGAGACGGGGGCGGCCAATGTCTCGGGACCATGACCCAGAACCGTATCCTGGAGCCGTAGGTATCCTGGAGCCGTAGGTATCCTGGGAGCCGTATCCTAGAACTGTATCCTAGGACCACGGGCGGATGGGGCGCTCCCGTCGACTCGCGAGATGGGCCAGTCCAGAGGCAATGGACGGAGCGTCAGCACGCACTTCGGGGCACTACTACGCAGACTACGTAGTAGATGCGTCTGCGTCGGGGCCGAAGAGCAGGGGCCCTCAAGATGGGCAAGGTTCACGAAGCCAGGGCACCACAGCAAGGCAAGGCAGAGCACGCAGGAGGGAAAAGGCCACAAAAGAGCGGACAAGCAAACGAGCCCGCCCCAGTTTGTGTCTCTGTCATGGCGTCTTCGCTGCCACTCTGTCACTCCGTCACGGGCTCTTCTGCCAACCGACCTGGTTCCACTGCTCCGACTTTCTCTTTTCATGTCATGCCCCTCTTTGTGTGCTTGTGTCTATTCTCAGTCCCCTTGCAGAACCACATCGGCCCCGTCCAAAAAGCCAAGACACACGAAAACAAGCAGACGCAGGCGTAGCAGACACGCAGATGCACCAGACACAGGCCGCACGCACGCACCTAAGCAGCACAGGCAAGGCAAGGCAAGGCAGACAAGCAGGCAAGGCGAGGACCCATCATGGATGCTCCCAAGCAAGAGCCACTCACACTGGCTCACTGCCTGCCAAACCCTGACAGCCCTTCTTGCTCCACCCTCACCCTTTCATCCTCTCACCCTCGACTGACGGCCTGCTTATTTGCTTGCTTGCTTGCTTGCTTGCATAATGCTCGCCCGCCATCTCCACGCCCTTCGATCCGATTCACCATCGCCGGGAATGGATTCTACGCGTACATGACAGCTGCCGAGCTCGAAGAATTGGCAAGACGGAGGAAATAGCCTAGCCCTGGTGAAGCCGTTCGTCCTACCTGCCGCTTTCTATTCGGCGTGCCCGTCTCCTAGCCATTTTGGATCGTCTTGCGCCGCTCGCCCGCTTCCTTTTTTGCCTCCCCCGAGTCCTCGTCACTCAGCTGGAACATGCCACTGAGAGTTACAACCGCCGGAGCCTCCTCTCAGCGCCTTGTGGCCCGGCCCAGTGCTGTGCTGCCGCACCTGCATCAAGGCATCCCGTCCTCATTCGTCGACCTGGGACTCCCCCGGAGCCCCGATAAGCAAGGAATATGCCCCGTCGAATGGGTTACGGTTACGCTGCATAGGCCTTGAGGGGGAAAGCCCGACCATCCTCGGGCCATTTGTGCTGGTTTTCCTTGCCCGTCGGCCACTTTGCTACCTGACTGACTAGACTTGACTGACTCTCCTCACTCGACGCTCTCTGCTTCTCCTTCCTTATCCTCGTCTTCTGCATCCCATCCCGGACCCATCTAGAGATCCCACTGTTACCGACCCGCGTCTCTACGTGTACCAACTACCGCCGCCTCCGCCGCTCTTCTACGTCGACCACTCCACCCCGCCAGTCTTCCATACAGGACCCCTCCTTCCACTCACCTCTCCCACTCTCCTCCAGGCTCGGCGCCGTTGATCTCCAACCGGACTTAAACCCGCCTCTCCCCCGCCGTGGAGAGGGGCAGACTCCTCCCCTCTCCCTCGTCATCGTACCGCATGTAGAAGCGGTCTTGATCATCTGGCATGGTACTGGCCCACATTCTCGCGTCCCAGCTCCGCCCACGCACGCACACTACCCCTCATGTTATGCCGTTCTTTCGATTCGATCAGCTCACGTTAGGGCCAGGGAGAAAGAATATTATTTCTCTTGTTGAATTCTTTTTTTGGTTAGAAGAAGAAAGAGAGAGAGGCCGGAAAATATCCACAAAGGAGTGCAAGGCCTACAGAACAAGAGATGAAGAGAAGAAGAAGAAGAGAAAGAAGAAAAAAAAGACACACAGAAGACATATCCCTCCCTACCCGAATCCCTTGATGCCCATCATACCAAAAAAAATTAACAGAGGACGACCCATGCCCCAACTCTTTTGTTTTTTCCCCCTTCGGTCTCACCTCCCGCACAACTCTCGCCTCTTACAGGCCAGACAAGAAAAGGACCGAGTTCCATCGCTAAGACGTGAAGAAGAAAGAATCGGTTGAAGCACAAAAAACCTCGCCGTATCGTTAACATCACTACATCCATTCGCAACTCCCCCTCTCTTGCAGGGTGCGTCCTCCCTTTCCCTTTTCACCCCGCCTCGTGGTCTCGTCTCGTTCTGGTTCATATTCTTGTTCTCGTTCCCGGGTCGTTTGCTTGCCCTTCCCCCCCAGTTTCGTCTCTTTGGGGACAAAACATGTTTCGCGACATGGGTGCCCATCTCTATCGCTCACTTGTCGAAACCTCCAGGCGTCTGTTGCGTCCTGTGAGCCGCTCCCACCCTTGCTCCCGGTGCTTGTCCCAGTACTCGATGCTCGCTGCCACTTGATACTATATTTCCATGCTTGCCATCTCTCACGATGCCATACCCATGCCGATGCTGCCGTTGCCACTGGTTGTCGTCATCACTAGAAAGAAAGAGAAGCATCTCGTTAGCCTGCAGCTTCTTCGCTTCTCTTGTCTTCCCATGATGCCCATGATGCAGCAACGCAACCCAACATTACCACCCTTTCCCCCTCCTCATTTGACCATCCCTCCCCCCCCCCCCTTTCCCCTCGCCCACAGGGGCGCACACACACTCCCACGAGCATTATTTTTCCACGCCAAAAAATAAAATGCTCATACCTGTCCCAGCGACTGTAGCCTATGATCGTGCTCTTCCTTCATCCGATAGATCTGCCCCATCACATCGTGCATCTCGCCGCACGTCCGCTCAATGGTGGCACTCCGATTGCCCTCGCGCTGCCACCGCTGAACGTCGCGGAACATCTTATCGTACCGGCGCTGCTTCTTCTCGGTGTCGTGACAGAGCTTACACACGTCGGGCTCGGTACGGGTCTCGTAGACCAGCTTCAGGCCGCACGTCTCGCCCATCCGGTATTCCTTGTTGCACTGCTGCCGGAAATGGCCCCAGCGCCAGTAGCCGCACGCCCAGCGGGTTTGTTCGAAGTAGCACATGGTTGGGTATCGACGGCCGCGACGATGGCAGAAAAAAGAAGTCCCGGACGAGACAAGCAAGACAGAGGCAGGAGTAGCGGCACAGCAAGACAATGGGCGGGGGGCGAGATTATACAGATGGGATTCCGTTGGGTTTCGTTTCTTGGGCCGTCTCGTCTCGTTTCGCGTTGGATTCGCTTCGATTCGTTCGGTTCCGTTTCTGCACAGAGTAACAAAGCCGGGTTAGCCAACGAACCATTTCCTATTGTTCATTTCCCATTCCTGCCGTCCCCGTCCCCCGACCTTGGAGTGTTCCGGGATCATCCCCTCTCCACTAGCACGTCCGCTCCCGCTCCCGCTGCCGTTCCCGTCCGGCAACCTTTTTAGCTTGCGCCCCTCTCCGGGGGGGGGGAAAGGAATGGGAACGGCACCAAAAAGCCCGTGACTGGCATAATGCCGGGGGATGTTTTGACTCACCGTACACACACGCACACGCACACGCACACGACACCACGACCGCAGAGAACTGGGGTGGCGATGCTCGACAGTGAGGGGTTGTCTGTTTTCCCCCTTCGGACAAGACGTAGTCCCTTTTTTTTCAACTAGGTTTGCCGTCGGCGGACGTATCCTAGGTACGGCAAGGGAAAAAAGAGACGTGGGGGAGGTCGGGCGATGACCTCTTCGGGGGGTAGTAAGTGGGGAGGATTAAACGATTGTCGTTGACTTGACGTCTTGGTGTTGCTGGCGCCGTTCTGTCTCCTCAGCAGTCCACGTTCGGACGTCGAGGTAAGTGGGTTTCTTGTCGTCGTTCTCTCCTTCTTGGAGGATTTTGCAGTTGGTGTTGCTGCAGCAGTGGCAAGTTGGTGTTGGTGTTGGTGTTAATATTGCTATGGCTAAGCCTAGGTAAGGCCACTGCTCTTGCTCTTGCTCTTGTTGCTGTTTGTGATGGTGAAGGTAGTAGGTAAGGTAAGGTAAGTAAGGTAGGTAGTGAGTGGCTCTGGCTCTAAGAAAGGAAGGGGGTCTTTCTACTCCAACTCCAGGATGCCGTAGCTAACTTATACTTGGTCCGGAGGCAGGAACCCTTGGCCCATTCGATCGTCGTCCTTTATCCATCCCATCCACCATCCATCCATCCATCCACATCCCATCCCATCCGCATCACATCCACAGTGGGACTCGGCGGCCAACAAGCAGCCCTTTCGCCTCACACGGGCCAACGAAGCAAATCATCGTCATGCTGCTTGCTGCTGCTTGCTGCTGCTGCTACTGCTGCTACTGCTGCTTGTTTTCTGCGGGATAAAAGAGGGCTTGCTCCGGCTTGGATACGTGGATTGGGTATCCGTACTTGATGCCTCATATGTCCCTCCCAATCCCTATCCCCATCGCCAATTCACACCACACCACAACCCGCATATGCTCTCGCTCACACGCCCCCCCTTCCCCCCATCCACTGTCTCTCCCGCCGCCATGCGACACCCCCGTTAATGCCGGGGCTTGATGGTATTCCGTTCCTGGCCTGGAAGCAGGTGGGTGGCGTCCTGACCACGGGCTTTTTACTCGGAGTCCCTGCAGCAATATCGACCTTAGGCCTAAACCAGCCTTTCCACATTGTCGTGGATGGTGATGTTTGTTATTGTTGTTGTTGTTTTTGTTATTATTCTTTTTTCTTTTTTTTTTCTTCCTCGCCCATCTTTCCTCTATCCGCCCGCCTCTCAGCCCGTTTCTTCCCCAGCCCGTTCCCCCTCTCTCGTCACCCGAACTATTCAATCTAGGGTCGAGGGGCGCTGGCCCGGTTCTTCGCCAGGCCCGGTGGCCGCTTGCCACGTTGATCATGGCTCGAGATCACACACACGCATATTACCATGTACGCACACGCACACGCACACGGAACCGGTGACACACGCCCCCCGGGGCAAAAAAGAACAGGGCGAACGGCAGGCCCTTGCCACCCCACACCACGAGATGCGACTCTCTGACTTCACTGATTGATATGTGCCACAACGCAGCGCTGCAGACAAGAGAAGAGAAGGACAAGGAGAGAGACTAAGCAATGAAGGCAGGGCTGATGGAGACTTGTCGGTAAATCCCCCGGGGAATGGAGAGGGAGGGGGGATCACAAGGAGGGGGGAGGGGCGTGTATAGCTGTGTCGTGGTGTGCGATGCACGCTGCTCGCTCTCTAAGATTGGGTTACATACAGTTCCCAGGCCGCGGCCCCCGCCGGTCTCGAGTGAGATATCTTTCCGCCATGGCCCATCATTGGGCGTGGAAAAGCCATCGTCCTTCGATTTCCGGTCCGCGGGCCTCACCTCCTGGGGCTTCCCTCCTGGGCATTCCATCCTGGGCATTCCTTACATGTTCCTGCCACCACGCACTGCACGCACACGCGCATCCCAGGATCAGTCGGAGAGGGGGACCGTCGTGGGCCAGAGGGACAGGCCGAGCGAAGGGCTCCGGACGGGGCTTCCATGCAAACAACTCACAGCAACTAACTAACTAGGCCGGGTCACATAGGCGGCTGTGTTATTGCCCAGGGCCCAGGGCCCAGGACCCGCGGGGGCGAGGAGGGAGGAGGGAGGAGGGGGCGATCAATGGCGACAAAACGAGGCCTGGTGTCTCTCCCGCTGCGGGCCACGGCCAGGCCTCCATTCAGGCCTTGTCTCTCCGTGTGCTTTCTCCTCACAGGCATCCAGCCCAGTCCAGCCCAGCCCGCTTCTGCTGTACAGCATGGCCACCGGCGTACATAAGGGGGTGTATCATCTGCGGCCGCTGTGGGGCTTCATGGTTCGTCCCGAGGACGGACAAGTGTCAAGATCCTAGGACATCCTGACCGCTCAGCATCTGCTCTCTCCGGTGGTCGTTTTCGGTGAGATCCAGGCTTCTGGTTCGCTGCCTGCATCCTGCGTCAGTCCTGCGTGTGCGGGTGAGGGTGCGTGTGCGGATGCGTGTGCGTGCGTGTGCGGGTACTCGTTTCCTACTACTGCTGCTCGTGCTTCTGCTTCTGCTTCTGCTCGTGCTTGTACTCGTGCTTGTACACCTGCTTGTGCGTTTACTTGTGCGTCTTCCTGTGGGTTTGCCTGTGCTGAGGCTTGGGGACGACCGAATGAGCAAGCCAGTGGCTGCGCGAAGCATCATGCCTATTGATGCCCCTCGATGCTCATTGATGCTAATTGATGCTAATTGATGCTGTCTGCTCTACTACAGCACTCTACTACCAAAGCACTCTGCTGCTCTGTTACTACCCTGACGCCCAGCCGTGTCGGTATTTCCAATGGTGGCCCACAAACTTCACCTCGATATCGGATAACGGCCTCGCCTCGCCCTTGCGCCCTACAGAGTACCTCCTCCGACTATCAAATTCTCCCTCCCGTATTCACGACTGCAGACAAGCCAGCAGAAATTCAGAGTTTCGAGTCATCGCCCTATTTTCTTCATTATTCTGGCTGGACCCCAATATCCAAAAGAAGAAGTTTCTCCGTCAAACTCGAGTGCCCCCTATTTTCAGGAGTGCCACATCTACACTGCCTGCTCCGTCAATATCGACGCCGTCACCCGTCTCTTCCCTCATCCGCCCAGCTTCTCGGCAGAGCGTGACAAAACTCGCAGCCTGGCCAAGAACAGCTCAGCCTGCAGCAGTCCACGTTGATCTCATAGTGCGTGTCACGGCCCCAAGGGGCAGGGGGGAGGCGAGCTCAACTCGCCTGCTCCCTGTTCTAGTTGACCGACCCATCCCCATATTCCACTAGGAAATGGCTTCCGTCGGGCTCTTCTCCATGACGTTCATGCATTAGCGTCCCACGACTACGAGGCTGATTGTTCCCTTGGCGGAGAATGACCCGGCGGGGAGCAGTCCGGACCAGAACCTCGACTGGCCGAAAGTCCTTGCGTCTGCCTGCAAGGCCTTACTGCGGCGACAGATAAGAATACAGGGTGTTTGCATGCTTTTCGTGCATGGCTGCCGGCTCACATGAATCGACGGAACCGTCGCCACTTGGCGATTGGCCGCTCCAGGTGGCCTCCTCAGGGGGGGCTTGTGTTCATCAACTACCATCGTCGTCAACGACTCAAAAGCAAATCCAGAGCCAGCCCAGGTTGGGCCAGGCACATGGGCCAGACCGACGTGGCATCCCCCCTCTGGTCCTGCTACCAGCCTGGTCTTTGCATCTCATCGTTTCCCCATCAGGGTGACAGTGTACGCCCTCCTCGCAGATGCATTTCTGTCAGCATCTCGGCCACCTTTCATATGCCGCATCCATCCCTCTACCGCCTCATTTCTGAACCGCCCCTCCGCCACTGGTGGAATGGCGCTGTACCTGGTCCTGTGATCAAGTCCTGATCGAGTGATGATGCACTGGAGGAGCATATTGTCACACCGAAGTTCTCAAAACTTCGCTGCAAGGCTTCCCCTATTTTTGGCCGGCTATCTGAATCGCCACTTGGGAGGAGTCGGACCGTGAACTTCATTATCAACTCTGGCTATCAGAGTCGGAGTCAAACAAGGCAACGATGAATGTCTTGCTGCACAGTATCTCCGGCCCCAATTATATGCACGATTCGTCAGCCTGATCTAACTCTCTCTCGCACAGGGTAGCTGAATCCAGAGATTACCTCCCATTGATTTAGGACCGTTTGCTGCATGTCGCGCACGACGATGACGTTCAATCTGGGCACCAAATGACATGTCACTGATCCGAGTCGCTCGAGCAAAGCACGGATCGCCGCACGATCTATAAGAGCATCAGTCAACGTGGTGGTGACAGAGTCTAGAACCATTGCGGGTGCATATGGCAAGTGGTTCGCCAAATTCAGCCATGAGCGCACTCAAACTCCAAACACTCCCAGCGGCAGGCAGTTCCAGACCCCCTAGACACGGCTGGAACAAAGGTTCGCCACGGGGAAACATCAACGAGCATCCGGAGAGTGATGAGCTGGCCTTCTGCTTCGGGAAAGGCTTGCGTCTTGGGCGGATCGAGTCATCTGTGATGACTTCACGGCCCGCATGTGAGATCACGAGAGATGGAGTGGAGGAGGCGAGGAGGGGGCGGAGGATCAAGAGGCAGAAACCCTTCGAATTGCGTTGGGCATTGTTGGGCACAGCCGAGTTACTTGTCTCATTGTCCACGGCGGTGGCTGGGTTGTGCCAAAGTGCGTGCGTCTGCGGGCTGTATGTATGTATGTGTGTGTGTGTGAGTCGGAGGTATGTGCGTGTGTATGTGTGTGTGCGTGTACGCGGGCGCGAGTGCGTACGTGTGCGTGCGCCTGTGTCCTGTCCTGTCCTGTCCATGTTCGTGTGGGTGGGCGCCAAAAGGGACACAAACTTGTCAGGGGGGAGGGGGGTTCGGTCTTCACAGTTGCTTGTCATGGCCGCAGCCGAGCGAGGTAAACACGCAGCGTGGCCGTCTTGGAGGCCAGTTATTGTTGTCGTGGTCATCAAACCTCCTCCGAGATGCCGTTAGCCTATGTGGACACACGCCCTGAATGGATCATGGATGAGGACCCCCCGTCCTTGCTAGGCAGGACAGGCAGGACCAGATGTTCGCTACGGCCCGGTTTGGCGACCGGCCCGGCCCGCGGCTGGTCAATCATTCAGGTTCAAGCTCTGCGAAGCGACCATCGTCATGACGGAGACGAAACGGGGACGGGACGGAATCCGACAGTGGTTCGGCACATCTGACCAGGTACCGTCCAGGAACGAGGCACGAGAGGGGAGCGACAAGAAACGAGGGGGCCAGGGACAGCGCACAGCCGCAACGAGCCCGGGGAAGGATCAGCAAACCTCTTCACTCACACATGGCCCGGAGCCAGGGGCTAGCGAAGTAACAGCGCGGCTCAATTGCAAGGACAAGGCCCTAGACTCGGCCTTGTCATGACGAGAAGGCCAAGCACGTACATAATCGACGTCGAGGCGCAGAGGCGCACTATGGGTCGTATGGAGACGGGCTAGAAAATTCCGCCATCATCCAGCATCCAATGAGCCCCAGGCCCATCGAAGGACCCAGGTTTGACGGGTTCCAACTTGAACCGGATTCCTGGGTTGCTGTACGTCTGTACGTAAATCATGTGTCTAGAAAGCGCTGCATGAAGCCTGTTCGTGAGTAACGGGGCGGGAGCGTTGTCCGATCGTACCTGGGGCCAATGGGGCAACCCGATCTCTTCCACGAGCCTACGAGCACCTGGGGATTGTCAATTGGCCACCGTCGACTCAGTCAAGCTTGTGTCAAGAGCGTCATTCGCCGTCTGGGATGCTTCTAGCCGCGTCGTGGGAGTGCTGAAGGAACCCGCGCGCCAGCGGTCGCAGGTCGACGACGGATCCACTTCCAGTTCCAGCCCCAATCCCAGTCCCGTGCCCGTCGCCCGAGGCTGGACGACGCCGTCGAATCGCAGCGCCCCAGTTGTGTGGGGGAGACAAGTGACAAGGAACCGGACCAGGGGCTGGGGCGGGCTGAAGCGGGTTGAGGCTGGGTCTTCCCGTGCGGCAGACAGGTTTCCGTTGTCGCCGCATGGGCGGCTCTTTGCCGTCATGATTGGCTGGGTGCCAGGATCACCAAGCGTAGCCATCCTGGGAGGCCAAGCAAGGGCGACGGTGCGTAATTCAAAGTGCACAAGTGAGCAAACTGACGATGGACCCGACCCAACCTGACCACACCACGCCCGCCATGGAGTGGGAAACCTTTCAGCCGTGAAACATGGGACAGCGGCGTCCATCATGGTCTTCTGGCGAAGGGTGGCGACCCCCCATAACCAGGCATGGACACGAACGGGAACCGGGCGCACACACGGCGTTTGACAGGCAAAGCCGGCCAGAAATATTGCATGAAGCGGCGGCAGAAACGAGGCTGCTGCGAGGCGCTCAGATATCGTGCCATGGCCCCGTGCCACGAGCCACGACTCCATGGAGACCGGCCGTGGCCTACATGCAAGGCCGTCAAGTCACAGTGGAGCGTGGCTATGGAGCTCCCCCCAGCCAGGGCCTTCAGGACCTGCAGGCTGGGGGGCGTCAACGAGATGCCAAAAGGGTACAAACAGTGCTGCTCGTGTGTGGTATACGTCTCGGCCGAGGCGCGGTGCATCGGTGATAGCAATCAATCACGGTCGGGGTGGTCAAACTCAAGCGGCGGAACAAACCGAAAATGGCATCGACGTTTGCCAACTTTGGCTCAACGCAGAAAGCCAGGCTAGGCTGCTGTTCAGCCTGATGGGCTGCCAGGGTGTCCCAGGATAATTGAGGCCCAATGGCTGCTAGATCGAGGCACAGGTCGCTGCTGCGGAAGAGGAGGCATGGGAGAATGGGGGTTTGCTGTCCGACCTGACCACCCAGTAGGTCACCCAATGGGCCGCTCGTAGCCTTTCCCCGGAGGCAAGACGTGATGGGGGGAGTGAGAGGAGACGCATGACGAGGTGAGGCGAGGCAAGGCGAGGCAAGACGGAGCAAGGTGAGGGCCACCATCAAAAGTGCAACACGCGATGTGATGGATGTGCGTGATGCATCGCATACCCGATCCTCGAGACGGGGCTCTAAGCCCAACAGCTTACAGCACAGGGCCTAGAGGCTGGGGCTATAGCCTGGATCCGGGGCCTCTATACATTAGGCCTTGAGTCTTTAGCCTTAGGCCTGATGGGACGGCCGCAGAGTTTCGGGGTGGATTCCATTTACACGTCACCATTGCTATCACAGGCGTCAACGAGGCGGCGGGAGACCGCGACATGCGATGTGATGTGATTTGGTGTGATGCGATACGATGCCAGCAGGCTGTCTCCGTAATCCTCTCCGGATGCACCTGTGGATGCCCGTGAGAGAGCCGGGTAGGGAGGAAGTACCATGGTTGCGAAAGTGTTGAGCACGGAAACGCTGCGTCAGTGAGTGCGAGGGGCTGGCTGAGTTGCAGCACCGCATGTTGCATAATCATGCTAGGTATCGGCAACAACGCTCAGCATGTTGTGTCATCGCTGGCTGATTCTGTTGCAGCTCCTGCACCTGGGTGAAAAGGATGAAGAGAGTGTGAGGGCGCAGTTGGAGGTGCAGCGGGTGATGCAGCGGCAGGGACGTCGATCCACGCATGAAGCCAGCGGCGGGGTGGGGTCCTGAGTTTGCTCGTTCCTCAGTCCGGCAAGCTGGGGGCGGGTATGTCACGGCAATTCACCAAGCGCGGGTTGACATTTGTTGTTTTGTTGTTGTTATTGTCGGGTTGACGACGATGGCGACGAGGCTGCGATGATGTCTGGATGAGGCGTTGTTATTCTCGTTCGTTTTCAGTAAGTCATAAGTTTGTTGGTTCGTCTCAGGACTGGCCGGGCAGTGCTCCTTCTTAGTAAAAAAGTTGGCAGGTGCGAAAGTCACGAAAGGAACAATCGGGACAAGGAGCCACACCACCAGGGCACACGATGAAGCCACAGAGAACCGACAGGACACGAGAATTCATTCGCCGGATGGGCACGGGGAAATTATGTGAATCAAGATGAGCAACAAGGTATATATTTTCAGATGGCAATGCCTGAAATGTCAGAAAAGCGATCTAGATCAATCTACGAACGAGTGATGGAGAACCTTGGCCACCGGCCGTTGGACTACTTTCGGTAACCTTCAACCCGACCACAGGATCAGCTCCACAGGCTGCGCCACCGGCTTCACCAGCGGCAAAGCTGCAACGGTCATGACAAGAAAAAAAGGAAGCTGACACTGCCGAGTCCTTAGCATACCGGAATTGGCCTTGTACGTCTATTTGCCGCCGGATCAATCTTCCGTCTGCGTAGACTGCTTCATCCCATCCGCCTTCATTCCACGGGAGCCACCTCAACTACCGATCCAATTGCAACCGCGAATATCTTCCCACAGCCACATGGTAAGTCTTGGCGCATCGGTACCCAAGTAGATGAGTTTCGGGGCGCCCACAGCCTGAGTCTTCAAGAGGTTACAGTGGGTTGTCCTCCCTAGGGCCAGTGGTTTCTGGAGCAGAGCGGGTTCTTTCGCCCCCAAGCCACGGGGCAATGCCGCAAAGCCGCCGAAGTCACTACAGCTAAGGGACTATTTTTCAAGTCTCCAAGACATCAGTGACTTCTCCATGATGCAGGTGGGTGCTCACACTTCCGTTACACTAAACGCTCTGAAAGGGATGACGAGGAAGCCTCCCTCAAATTCAGGTTCATGTCATATTACCATCCGATTCATTACGTAGATTCAGATGACTCAAGCCAGTTGGTCGATAATTTTTCAGGTTGACTATCATCGGCCCTATAATTTCAGGGTACCTAGGTATGCAGAAGGTCCAGGCGGCGGATTGTCGTCCGGGCGGTTCGATTATACGTTTAGTGGCATGTTTCAGGGCGGTTTCTGGTCGGCGTTTCAGTAGACCCCGGCCAGGACCAACAGCCAAAGCCAACACCGCCGTCAGATGAAAGAAATTAAGTACATGTTGCAAAGCGCATGGCTTCTCTGACTGGAGGCAATCTGCCTCCAAGTATCCGTAGTTCTCTCCAGTTTATGACAGCAATGCGCCTCTCTCTCCCTCTTCGACGCGGCTATCTACCTACGTCGGGCGGTCATATAGAACCCCGCCTGCTGACCAGAATGCGTCCCTCATTTGCCCTTATTATGCTGCCTGTAATTTAGCCCCACGGCATGCGCATCCTATCAGGACTCAGTGGTAATTAAGGCATGATACCGTGCTTCATGGCTGGCACAGTCGGCGCAAGCGCGTGCAACCACTTACCCCACCTGTCTGTCCACCTGCCTCTCTCCTTCCCCCACTTGGCTTCACCTCACTCGACTCTCCAACCTGATTCATCCCGCCACTACTCCCTCGCTGTTGCACCTCGACTCGGTCTTCTTCGCTTGCCAAGTTTCTCTCCAGCTCTCTCTCCATCCGCACCTAGCACCTGCACGCTTATCTCGCCTGCCTACCTAGAATTTCCATCCTCGTCATCACACGATAACCTCTCTCCGTCTCTTTCGCCGTCCCTGGACCGAGGAAGTGGGCGGCTTGAAACCCCATCCATAATTCCGAACCACTGCTGCCTGTATTATACTTGCCTGCCTGTCTGCCTGTCTGCCTGTCTTACATATCATACCTCAAACATTCACATTCATCATCTACGCCCGTCTCCATCACACATTATCAAACAGCCATCACTTCCGCCAAACAAAGGAAGCCTGTGCCGCCGACACCTCGAGGCTCCAGGGTACTCGTTTTGATCATTCGTTATCCTGGCATATCCCCGGCTCAGATCATCTCTCGATCCTCGCCGACCCAGTTCCCGCTCATCGGCTCCACTGAGCTCTTCGCCTGGCCGCGTCTTCCGCCCATATTTGGTCGCGACCGCATCGACTAATACGCTCGGCCACATATCGCGACCTCTCTCTCTCCTCTCGTTCCTGCTCGCTGCTCACGCGCCGCCCGTTTCCCCATCATCTCGTGTCTTGCCGCCGCCGCATCTGCCGGTTTCGAAACAGCACCCCTCGTCTATTTCGACCCTCTGGACTTGGGCTGCCTCTCAAGTTCCCACTGATAGCCACCGATCCTGGGGCCTCCCGAAGCTGCCGGCACGTCATCGGCCAACCATTGCCGCCGTTGTTCTCGGTCTCACTGCCGAACCGGACCTGTGACGGGGTCCGTGACGTCTGCCGCCGCCCGCAACCCGCCGCCTCGTGCCGTCACACTCCCACCCGGATGAGGATTTCCTTGCATTGTTCCTCATACCCTCCAAGACGAAAGTCGCTGGCCTTGTCCCACTACCTCATCGCTAGGTACCCCCATCGGTTTCCTCCGTCACCTGCAGCGTCTGGGCTCAAGATCTGTCATGGAGCCTGCCGCCACCCGGACTGACCAGCTCATCTCGCAGACGCACAGTCTGCCTCTCTCATCACATTGCCTAGATAGCCCCGGTAGGTAGTGTTGGCCCGGCCCTGATTACGAGTGCCTTCAGCCCTGCGACTGATGCGGCCGCTGATGCCCAACCCGCAGTCTTCTCGATCGCCCCCATCCTCTCGCAAGAGGCTGACCTCCCAACCCCCTCGGCTGCTGACGCTGTCCTTGCCCATCACCCCATAGCCTGGCATGATGGCCATTGGCACAGCCTCTACGGGGTCCCGTCCAGCCCACTCCATCTCGAGCACTTGCCAAACGAGCTTCTCTTCCACATCCTGGGCTTCCTAGATGTGGGCGATCTCCTCGCAGCATCGAGGGTAGGTCTTTCTCCCAGGCTCAGTTACAAGCCCTTTGTCATTTTCTCCTTGCATTTTCTCCTTGCATTTTCTCCTTGCAAATGGTCCCTCGTCTTAACTTGACGCGAAGAGACGCAGCATTTTCTCCTCAGAACCCCTAGGACATGACTGACAAAGATGTAGACGAGTCACTTGCTTCGTAGCCTCTCGCTAACTCCCATTCTACATCACTACCGTCTTCGGCGTACCCGTTGCGTACTCCCGCCTCTGCTTTGGTCCTCCTCGCGTCCATCATTGGCCGATCTCATCTCCCGCTCCATCTTCTTGACGCACACCTCCGTTGTTTCGCGACGACTAGCCCGTTCCCTCGTATCTATCCGACTCTCTCGCCGGCTTGCAACCCGGCCTTCGCCGGCATGTTTGGTAGAACGCTGTGTGCTTCCGAAAGAATGCGTGCCTGGCTTAAGCAACGTCTACATTGCGCCAGGGCTAGTGGCTAAGAAGTTAGCCATTGAGAAGGAGAAGGTCAAGGATGGATTGCGGCAGTGGATTGCGTCCAAGTGGAAGGGCAAGGTAAGGGAGCGCGAGGAAGGCGTTAGACGCTGGGAAGAGAGTTGCGGTATCGGACGTGTGTGGAGGCTACGCAAGTTTTGGGAGCGGGTTAGTCGAGGGGAAGCGTCGACAGCTGCTGTTTGGTAAGTTTGTGTCATGATGGTGACGATGGTGATAGTGTTCGCGATACATGACCACGAATGTGAGCGCAAGTGGTTTGATCTAGTGCTTAGATCGCCGGTTGGAGGGTTGGTTTGTCCTGTCTTGTCTTATTTCTGACCTCGCTTAACTCTCGTACCTCGTCGTTTTCCTCACTTCTCAGCCCTGGCGGCTGGGTAGGCATGGAGACCAATGAAGGGCCCATGGGGATGTGGTTCCTCGAGAGCCCCTAAAGAGGGCAGGCTAAACAGGCAACGCCGGTGTTTTGTATGATACATTATGTAGGTTGTGTGTTTGTACATGAGGAGGTGCCATCTGTGGGCTCCCTCTCTCTCTCGCTCTCGCAAAGGCATTTTCCCGGGGATCTGCCTAGTTGGTCCGGAACCTGAATCCGTCCCAATCGTCCTCGTCCTCGTCATCGTCCTCATCCTCGTCTTCCTCCTCCTCCATGGGGGTTTCCAAGTTCTCTTTACCCACGTTTGTGGGTTTCGCAGGCGCTGCTTCCTGGCCGAAGCTCTCACCTCGTTTCCGCAAGGCTTCCCGCTTTTCCTTGAGCCGCCGCACGCGGGCCTCCAGCTCTTCCATCTCCTCAAACTCCTCCTCCAGCGCCCTGGTGGCCTCCTCCTTTTCGTCCTCGAGGTCCACATCAGCCTGCTCCCTCCGTTTTCTAGCTTCCTCTTCTTCAGCCTCGGCAGCTGCAGCGGTCTCTTCTGCGGTCATGGCGGGAGCTGAGATGACGGCATCCGCATCGTAGGGGATTGACGTTGCGGCAATGTCGGCCTCAAAGGCAGCCCACTCCGACTCGTCGACTTGCTGCGCTGTCGAACTTGGTCGGCCATCGGTGGCCAGAGTGCTGGCTCGCCGTGTGGGAAGAGAGGCGGTGGTGGGTTGCGATGGTAGGGAGTTGCTGGGCTGGCCTCCAGGTGTGGAAACGGAGGGTCCGTCGCGATGCGCGGGCGTGGCCGGCCGTGAAGGGATCTGCATCTCAATGCCCTGGGACGGTGTGGTAGAAGTCCTCCTCGTCAACCGGGGTGGGGTCAGGGTCTGGTCTTTGTCCCCGTCCACCTCGTGCCCGTGCAAGGCCATGTCTGGCTTGCTGCGTTTCCGCCTCATAGAGTCCTCCATGTCCACGTCGCCGCTTCCATTCGCACTATCCTCATCGTCGTCATCGTGTTTCCGCTTTTGGGCTGTCTTCTGAGCATCACTGGTGCCGTTGGCCTGGGCCGCAGCTCGAAGCTGGAGGAGACGGGCCTTGTGGGAGTCGCTCTGGATATGGCCGTCCCAGAGGGACTCGGTCTTGATGTGGTCGTGGCATAGAGTGCAGAGAAGCTTGCCGGCCTCGGAGTAGGCGGCGTGAGGGTGTTCAATACGGCGAGCGGCGCGCTGCTGGCGCAGGAGAGATCGGACGTCGGCCATGGCGAGAGACGAGGAAGACGGGGGGAGAAGGGAAGGCGAAGGACGGGGAGGCGGAGGAACGGCCCGTTGCCTGCCAATTGACGGCAGCAAAAAGAGGACTATGGTTTCCAGATGGTGGGCACCCTTTGATATATATGAGAAGAAGAAGAGAAAGAAGAAGAATGGGAGAAGAGAGGAGGAGGAGGAGAGACAGAGGCGCCAATAGGAAAGGCGGCGTTGTTAGTGAGAGGCTCTCTCTCACATGGGCAGAAAGTATGAGCCGCCTCCGACAATTAGCCGGCGCAGAGCACCCAGCAACCTAAACTGGACCTTCAAAGAGATGCCGTACCATCATCAGGTTGAGTTGGTGCGCAGAACTTCTCTGGGCAACCTCAAATTCAAAGAAGCAACAATCCCCGTCGGAAACCCAGGAGAAATTTTCGAAAGCTGCGACTTTCATCTTTTGGGCGTTTCTTCTTGTCTCTCCTGGCGTGGATCCCCAGCGCAAACGGGCGAGCGAGCCGAGCCATTCCACTGGGTCTCAGTTCAACACTACCCACTCTCTCTCCATCCACACTACCGCTAAAGGACCGCTACGGGGCTACGGGCCTTCCTTGCGACGGCATTCCATCTCGTCTCGGCGGGCCTCTGCTATCCAGTCTCTGTCTTGCCTTGTCTTGTCTTGATTCTCGTGGGATCGACTTCTCTCCCTGTCCTCCACACCTCAACCCTCGCACTCACACTTCCCTCCCATGAGGTGACATCATCTCAAAGCCTGAAAGATGGCCGACCAGCCGGAGTCCAACACGCTCGCCTCGACCTTCCCTAACCCGCCGACCTTTTGGAAGGACTTCACCCCAGACAAGCTCGCTCGCGTCGAAGAGCTCAAGGCGACCCACGCTCAGCGCAATGGCGGAGACCCGTTGACAACGCGCATCCCAGACCTGCCCGAGGAGCTGCTCAATCTCCAGCCGCCCCTCGAACCGGCCGATGGGCGCTGGAGGGTCTTTGGTGACCAGTACATGGTATGATGCGACCGGACTGCTCCTTGACCGAGGGTTCATGTGCCGTGGCGCAATTCGCTGACTCTCCTTTGCTGCAGCTCGACGACAAGCTCCCGACGCTGGAGGAACAGGGCATCGCCAACCTCCCTTCAGCAGCCCCGACCGAATCTAAAGACGTTCCGCACTTCTTCGATCGCGCCCTTGAGCTCAAGCGCCTCGCCAAGTCTCTCCTCCTCAATTTCCTCGAACTCTCCGGCACTCTCTCTCGGAACCCGTCACACGCCGAAGCAAAGGTCCAGGACCTACGTACCCTCTTCATCAACTTCCACCACATCCTCAACGAGTATCGCCCGCACCAGGCCCGCGAGTCGGCCATCGCCATGATGCAGGAACATCTCGACCGCACTCGCACCGAGACCATGGCCATTAGGACCCAGGTGGACAAGGCCAGGCGTGTTCTGGATGGGCTGGGTAGCCTGAGCATCCCGGAGGTGCCCAAGCCACTTGGCGAGACGGGTGACGAGGACTGGGAGGCGGTGGCCTTGGAGAGAGAATCAGACGCCTGGGCTACGACGGATGCCCTTTTTACCTAAGCCATGGTTGAATCACCAAAAACAACGACTTCAACGGCACATTAACGACGCCATTGAGTGGCCGTACGATTTCTCATGACCGCAGGCCGACGGCTGTTGCACTCAGGATTCCTTCGACGGGCTCCTTGCTCTCGATCCACAAGACATTGCCCTCACTCATGGCTACACTTGTCTTAAATATGCTTTAATTAATACGACTGCACTCGCCCTTGTGGTCTCTCTCATTCTCGCATTTCAACTTGTCAGCCTCTCTCACAACACTAAAGTTTGGCTCCTTGTCGCCTTTATCATTGATGGCTAACTCCAAAATGCTGTTGACATCCTGGCCCAGCTCCTCGATAAAACCAGGTTCGGTAGTTCCTCTTCGAACGGAACTACCGAATTTCCACCCATCCTTGCACTCGATAACCCTGACCGTGTATTCTTGGTTGCTTTATGGGTGTTATGCCTGCCTCTTCCATATCTAGTACAAACTCCCAAGTCCAAGAATGATGACCTCTTCTGTTTCCCATCGGAAGATTCAGTAGCGGCGTTTTTTCTTCGTCAAACTTCGATGGGAAACATAGTGAATTGTTAACTTGTAACTTTACCAGGGCTTAATGCCTATTACTGTATCAAGTCGTAAGAGTTTAAGCCAGAATACTTTGAAGTCGCCTGAAACTTCCAACAGCACCCCGCCGTGTCACCAGCATTATTTCTACAGTGGGGTGATAAAAGTTCCTCGTGATTTCCAAAATCACACCTTAAAATGACATTTTGTTACCCAAACACTCTGCAATAAATAGATATTCATATTTTCCTAGATAAAGAAGAAATTTATTATCAACATAAAATTACTAAAGGCTTACTATTCTTATTTTTCATCTCCAAAAGGATTATACAGATAATGCTTTATTTTTTAACACAGTTTCGAGACACAACCTAGGTCCATCTTTATCCAGAGACACAAATCACATTTAACAATGGCGTCAGCGCTGATGATAACCTCAGGGTCACAATCGCAAACACTCTATGGCAACAGAATCATAGACAACGTCTTCTATAAACATTTATTTGCAACCGAAGATTTCAAGTTCATCTTTTTATGGTATAAAACCTAAATCTAGCTTGATAAATCCAATGCAACTATAAACTCGTAGTATAAATATAAGTTCTTAATATACAGATTCAATGACCCTAAGCTTGTACTGTGATCAAGCAGAAGAAGGACGAAAGCATTTTTAACATCGATCAAGACTCCAACACTGTTATTCCTGGTGATGTGCCGTACCTGGAGTTTGGCTTGGCCAAGCCCGTCACACGGTTCGACACAGGATCTCAACTGATACCTCTCATAATATATTTTTAATTATTCGTCTTTCATTTGGACTGGAGTTCTACATCTTCAATTGGTAAAGTACTTTGCCGCCATCCCTCCGTTTTGAGTATCAACTAACATATATCATCCGAGCAGGCCGCTGCATCATTGTCTGCTTTGTTGGCCATAAAGTCTGACATGTCTCTGGCGGGGTCAGCCTGTCCTTGGTGGTATTTGGCCCCGGCATCCCTGTCTTGGTCAGCATTAAGTTTAGCATACGGATTCATTGACCCCTTCACGCGGTTCGGGTTCTTCGCTGCGTCGCGTGCATCCAGTCGGTTGATGCGTCTACCCACGGCGATATCGTATCCCTTGGAGCGGTCAATCTTGACCACATCAATGAAAGCTTCGTTCATGTTTTCCGTCAACTCCGTGATCATATCTTCGACATCGGCTTCGTCAATCCCCTGCTCTGGCAGAGGTCTGTCCTGGAAGTTGGTAGGCATATAGAACACGCATTTGGTGTCCGTGTCGGGCGGCAGTGGTGCGATTTCTGTATAAGACAGGACAAAGTACTGACTCCGTGGCCGTCTGCTGATGTGCCATACTTTTTCAGGTCGGTAGACTCTTGATTCCATGTAGTGAAAGGGTCTCTCACGATTGCTACATCCAGCTTCTTCATTGACAGCTGCTTGGCTCCGTGGTGAGGAGTTCGACTTCCTCCACGACTCCGCCGATGAGTGGAATTATGCGGTGCTCTTCCGATACAAAGAAAGTGGCCGACGGTGTCGCGCAGTATTCCATGTTCTTATCGTAGACAAATTTGTCATAAGTCAAGTCTCCGACGTTGTTTCGAGTTTGCTTGATGAAAGGTGCAAAAAGGGCTCACAAAACCGGCTAGTCTGTCTACTCGTATTATCCATGGCTACTCAGAGACTTCTCTGTATGAAAAAGATTTGCAGCTTCGTATCCGCTTTCATTCTGCAAAGGCTTGTTTGACTTCGTCAAGTAAAGTGCGGCAGCGTCCCGGAATGATGACGTTGGAAAGCTCGAGTTCGTGAGTAAAGTGTTTCTGAATTCGATCTGCGTTTACATCAATGTACATGTAGCAAATTTGCTGAAAAGCACGCTTGACATATGATCCAGATCTCGCCGGGTCTGCGTTGCTGTCCTTGGTTTCGAGTGCCTTTGTAGTCGAGTCCTCTCCCGCCTGTGAACCGTGTCTCAACGCGCCTGTGTCTCCAGCTTCTGCGCAGCATCCGTGTGGCTTCGTGGCCTGTGTGACTTGTGTAAATCATTAACGTCGCCTAGACTTCGCCCCGAGCCTCGTCCAGAGGGACCTGGAACGACGCGATGAAATACCGTCGGTTTTGGTTGCGCGCGTACATAGCAACTGAGAGCGAGGAAGAGGTGTTCTGTCCGATGCAAATTCTTGCCTCTGTTCGCAATCCGGCAAACTTGCCTCCTCCCGGCCGTTTGGTTGTTTCAGCATGGTGCCCAGGAATGAACTTATCGTCGACCGCCGTCAGACAGCTGAATTTACCCGTCTCTTTTCCTTTGCGCAAGCGTCGGAAGTCGTCACCTCCAAACACTTCTCCTTCGGACGCTCCCGGAGCCGCACCTGATTCGATCGCATCCAGAATTGCTTTTAATTGAGCCGTAAAAGTTTCGGAATGTCTTCTTTAATGTCGCTTCTGCTTCCTATGTTCGTTCAGGGTATCTCATTCATTCCATCTGGTACCAGGTCCTTCCGTTCTCTCTTTTTTTTCTTTTTTTCACAATCTTGTTCATAATCCAATTTGTCGTCGCCATCCATGCGTAATGAGCCTGGTGGTTCTGCTGTCCTCGTACCTGGGAAGACCAGTTCCAGAAACTCCAGAGATACTTCCGGTTTCCATTTGAGATAGTCTGGCAGCCAACTTCATCAGTGTGCATGGCCCGCTCCCGCCGCCTTTTTCTCCGCGCTCTCCTTCTCTAGCAGCACTCCCAGGTGCTGCAGATCCTCCCTTGCTCGTGGCTCCTGATCAAAGATGCCCTTGATCACCTCCCACTCCCTGCGTGACATTTGGAACGCCTGCGGGAGGAGGAACTGCACTGTCGGTACGCTAATCATCGGGCCGAGTACCTCCTGCGCCATGGCGTGTCCGGCTTGCTGTGCTTGATACTTCTGCGCCTCTGACATTTGCCCCGGCGCCACGATCGGCACCGGGGGTGCTGGTGCTGCTTGTACCGGGACTTGCGGTCGAGTGTGGGGAGGCTGCGGGATAGGCACCGGCGTCGTCGACTGCAAATGGCCGTGGAACGGCGGTTGTTGTGGTGAGAACGCTCCCTGAGGGGCCTGTGGCGTTGCCGGCGAGAAGGATGGCCCCGATACCGATGCCGTCGAGTTGCTGCGCTGCCCGTAGCCCGTTGGTGTTGGCGTTCCCGGACTGCTCGCCTCCGGCTGTGTCGCCGTGTCCTTGATCTGTTTCAGATTCTCTGGGTCGTTGCGGTAGACAAAAACGGCCAGCAGCATCGGCTCAGTCCGTATCTTAGGGATCTTGTTATCCACCAGGTTCAGCATAAACTCGGGATAGTTGTCCTCTCCAGCCGGGACTGGGACGAGATATGTGTCGCGCACATTGCCGATTGCCTTGTCACCCACCACACCATACCGCTTCTTACTAACAAAATAATCGATGAGGGCGTTGAATCCGGCGTGTGCCACTGGTGCCACGGGGGTCAGGTTAATAACGATGATGTCCGTCAGGCTACTGTAGCGCAGACTGCACAGATACTCAATGGCGCTCTGCTGCGTGATGCGCCCGGCCACAGTCATGCGCTTCGGGATAAGTTTAGACCACGGGCCAACAGCCGCAAAGTTGGCACCGCCCATGTGCTTGGCCGTGGCTGGAAAATTTGCGATAGAGCTCATAGCCAGTGAACCGCGCCAAATCACGTCCGGGTCCTGCGTCTCCTCCGTAGGCGAGTAAGGTGGTGACTCGTTTTCCTCTTGAAGCATCCGATCGACATCGGCATCCACGCCAGGCCCATTCGCATGGCCGACAGGGGCCGATGGCCGACGGTTCTGAGTGCCCGTTGGAGACTTGACACTTGAGAAGACCTTGGTGATGTCAAAATTGGGGTTGGTTGGCGAGTGTTGTCCTCCTTCGTGTTGTGCCGGGTGGGAGGCGAGGTCCACCTGATCTCCCCCTGACGGCTCGTTCTTGACCGTAGCCGATCGGCGCGGTCCCGGGGGCAGAGGCGGAGCATCGTTGTTCACGAAACTCTCCTCTTCCACCACTTCCTCGCCCTTGTGCGTCCGTCGGACGCGTGGTCCAGTCTCTGAGGTGTAGAGGATGGACTGCTTTTCAGCCTTGGCTTTCATCTCAGCCGTTTGCTTCTGCATCTCCGACGAGGCAAGCTGCTCTGATGTCATGACGGCCAGGCTCGATGGTGACATAGTCCCTCCAACAAGTGAGCTGCACAGTTCTGGGTTATTCTTAAGGTTGAAACTAAGCGTCTTGACCTGTTGACTATATTCCTTCTGTCCCTTGGTTACGGGGTGCGTATCAAAGACGGCGCGCTCAATCTGAAGAGCGTACGTCTCAGACATAGACTCAATTGAGGTACCCTCATCCAGCTCGAGGTCGCCCTGCTTTTGCATTGTCCCCAGAACGTGGCTGATGGATTTGATAAGGGCTTTTGCCGGCCCCATCCGTGTGTTGGGCAGTTCTGTTACTGACTTGGCGAGGTCCGGGGGTGGCGTATAGCTAACGGGAACAGGGACCGATTCGTTCTCCGATACCCGTCGAATCTTGGGAGTCTAGAAGGATATTGTGTTAGTACTTCAACGTGATTTATCGCTGAAGGGAGTCAACGTACCTTGCCCTCCGTCTCATGAGACTCTTCGCGGGTCTTCCGCTTCCCTGGTTTCGGGGCAGGCTCCTTCTTTTCCTTGCCAGCATCGGGTGCTGGCGATGGCTTGGGCTTGGTTCCAGCAGACTTCTCAAGCTCTTCCTTGGAGTCGCTGTTCCGCTTTCCTTTGCCTCTCCTGCCGCCCCTCCTCTTCTTCTTCTCCGACTCCTCCTCGTGGGCCTTGCGCCTAGCCTCCCATGGTTTCTCGCCCTTGGCAATGCCATCGAGAAGCTCTTTGTGGTCTTGCGGCCGACATTGCTCGCACCAGTAGTGCTCTGGTATCTCGTCATCGTAGGAACTAACGCCGACACAGACATTGTGTTGCCAAGCGCCACAGGTTTCGCAGGCGATCCATGCCTCGCCCGAGTCCTCGTCTTGTTCTGTCGCGCCGCAGACGCAGCGGATTATCTCCTCTTCTTGATCATCCTCCTGCTCTTGTTCCTGTTCGTGCTCTGGCTCTTGTTCTTGTTCCTGCTCTTGCTCCTGCTCCTGCTCCTGTTCGGTTTCCTGCTCCTTGGCCTTCTTGGTCTTCTTGGTCTGTCGTCGCTTGGGTACGGCCGCAGGCTCAAGCTCGTCGAAGGACTTTGTGTGTTGGCCCTTGGTGGCGCGCACGGATCGACGTGGTTCGGCTTCTCCTGAACGGATTCTGTCAGTGCGAGTTCGATCTGTGTTGTGGCCGTGCTCCTGACTCGCGCGACGACGGGACATATCGCTATCCACGAAGGGCGCAGGCTGGGGCAACGTCGAGGGCAGTTGTCGCTTACCGGACATGATGGCGATGCGTAGCGAGTATGAAAGCGCCTTTCTGGTTTGGAGGGGGAGTGTAGTAGATAAAGATATTGGTGTTGTGGGTGGCGAAGGTGTTGCTTTGGGCAGATGCGAGGTCTACTGTTGCAGCGAAGCGCGAGATGCCTGTCTGGCTAGACAGACATTGGGATAATTACGTGGTAAACAACTCTAGAGGTCACGACTGGTTCACGGCGAGCCCTCCCCAGCCAAAATCCGGGTGGATATTTCCTCCACTGTTATTTTCCTGGCGAGAAGGTCGAGGGCAAACAAATGCAGTCGCTGCCGGTGACACCCACGTTGCTTTTGCAGTCGCGGGGTCTAGACAAGGTGCGCAGGCTGCCGACAAACAATGCGCAAGGGGACGGCTGTGGTTAAGGTGGTTGGACGCGCTCCGTGGTGATGGGAGCGAGCTCACGCGGGTGGGGGGAATAATTGGCGTCGCGTGCGCTTTCCACAGCGAAAGACGCCGCTAGGTGTCGTCGGACGGCGTGCGCCGAGTCTCAGTGCAGTAGTTCCTGCACGAGAACAAAAGGGAATTGACGCTTTTCGGTTGCAGAGTAAGAGCCGCGACAATAATGCGTGCGACGATATCGACGGTGTTGGGGGCGATGATGCGAGGAGAAGGTTGTGAAGGGGGAGCTTGCTCGCGGAGGTGACGAAAACTTCGGCACTACCTTGCCTTCTACCTTGCCGTTCTACGAATTAGTGAGCAACAACCCGCCACAGCAGGAGCATCTGGCGATTGGAGGCTGGTGGCTGGCGCTATGGACTCGGGAGGTACTTGGCTCCGCGCACTTGGCCCCAGCTTCCACAGTGCAAGCTGGAAGGGGGGTACGTACCCTATCCGTTCCTTCCCTGCTTCCTGTCACCGTTGACATTTGACAGATCACAGATGGATGCCTGATTGTGGCAGCATGTTGGCCTGGGTCATGAGACAGCAACCGGCATTCCCCCGCCTCTCAGAGATTCTACGAGGAACCATCGGGATTGGTGCGATTAGTCAGATCACGGTCCACTCGGAATAACATCGGATGGACTCGTCCCAAGCCCCTCAAGCCCCTCAAGCCCCCACTGTCTTCAGCCTTGTCAGCCTTGCGTCCATCCTCCCTCGCCTCAGTTGGATCGGTACGTAGCTTTTGTTCCAACCTCAGGTATCCATCCCGCCGCCTAGCACAACCAGCCAGCAGCGAGAGCTAACGCGGCGCGGCTGTGCCTGGAGCTCAGTTGCAACGACGTAACGAATCTCAACTCCAAACATCCACTTCCACCACCGCAGCTCTCTTCATCCTCCACGAACCTTCGAATCTCGCCTAGAGCTTGCTTTCCCATCGTAACGTCACTACTCTTCGACCCCCTGACTTTACCATGTCTCGCCGTTACGATTCCCGAGTGCGTGTGCCCGCCGCAGCTTCCTCAGCTCCAATTATCAACGATGACAGCTGCCCCCGCTGACCGCTTCCACAGACAACCATCTTCTCACCAGAGGGCCGCTTGTACCAGGTCGAATATGCCCTAGAAGCCATCTCCCACGCCGGAACCGCCATTGGCATCCTGGCCAAGGATGGCATTGTCCTGGCCGCCGAGCGAAAGGTCACTTCGAAGCTGCTGGAGCAGGACACTTCGGCCGAGAAGCTCTACATCCTCAACGAGTGCGCTACACCCCTCCCTTGCATCACCAGAACCCCACTGACATGTTCATTCTAGTAACATGATCTGCGCCGTCGCAGGCATGACCGCCGATGCCAACATCCTCATCAACTACGCCCGACAAGCTGCCCAGCGCTACCTCCTCACCTACAACGAAGACATCCCCTGCGAGCAGCTCGTCCGCCGGCTGTGCGATCTCAAGCAAGGTTACACGCAGCATGGTGGTCTGCGACCTTTCGGTGTCTCCTTCATCTACGCCGGCTGGGACCCTCGGAGACAGTTCCAGCTCTACCTCAGCAACCCATCAGGCAACTATGGCGGTTGGAAGGCCACCAGTGCGGGAGCCAACAATGCGAGTGCTCAGAGCTTGTTGAAGCAGGACTACAAGGAGGACTGCACACTCGAGGAGGCTTGCGGTATGGCTGTTAAGGTCCTGAGCAAGACTATGGACTCGACGAAGTTGAGCAGCGAGAAGAGTAAGTTTCACCCCTCTCCATGACCGCCGGTACTGGACCGCCGGCTAACCATATGGCCGCAGTCGAGTTTGCGACAGTGGGACAAACCGAGGACGGTAAAATCTACCACCGGCTGTGGAGTGCCGATGAGATCACGGCACTGTTGAAGGAGCATGACTTGGCCAAGACTGAAGATACCGAGGAGAAGTAGAGGCAATAGATTTTTTTGATAGATGGTGGAGGGGAAACCGGGCCATCCTACATCGCCCCTGTAACAATAATATCATGGAATGACCAAAATATGTGTTGGCCAGCGCCGTTTCGCTATGAGCAACTCGCATCCGCATACAACACAACATACAGCACATCCCCTCATGCATTTTCAACATCCAGCTCTCACTCTCTGCTTCTCACTTGCAATACAAGGTTTACCATGCCTAGGCCCGAAATCAGCGGCGTGCTCCTCGTACAACGTTCAGCTCGAATCCTACATCTGCCCCTGCCCTAGCCTCTTCGTCATCCGTGACACGTTGCCATCCCGGCTGGGTGTCGGTTCCTGGGGGTGGGTAAGGCTCGTCGCATCGCTGGCTGGAAAGTCGAGGCCAATGTCTTCGGTAGCTCCAGTAGGCAATGGTCATGCCCAAAACCGACCCTACGCAGACGTCGTACACGTCGTGCCGGTAGTCTTCGCACCGCGAGATGGCAATCATGGCAGCGCCGATGAGCGGAAACAGGCAAGCCAGCGCCCGACTAAGATCTCGACCGCCGGCCGCATACCGGAATACGTGCAGCTGACCTGCCAGGAAGAGGCTAAGAAATCCCAGACCAGCAAAGGAGAAGGACGAGTGGCCGGAGGGGAAGGAGCGCCAGCCGTCCTGGAGATCGTGACCGTCAGGCGCCGTGCAAACGTCAATAGTGACGAGGATGTTGACCTCTGTGTCTGTGGCTGGTTGGCAGCGAGCTAACAGGTCTGGGCGAGGCCGACCGACGGCGTTCTTGATGATGTCAGTGATAAAGGTTGTCAGAACAATGGAGATGAAAAATGAGAGGTACGTGGCTTCGTGTTTGGCCGGTGAAGATCGCACCCAGATGTTGTAAGCGATGAGGACACCGAGGGGGACGAAGAGGGCGTAGACAAAGTTCATGACTAGTCGCAGTGGTCAGACGCTTTCTTTCAGATGACAACGTTCGGCAATTAGGCCCTTGGGTATACCTACCAACGGGGACGCGCTCGTGGAGAGCATGAGGGTAAGAGATGGCGAGATCATTGACTGAGAACATCCGATGGAACGGTGTAACAAAGACAACGATCTGTAAGCAGGGCAAGAAAGAATAATTCTGTCAGAAATGCAGAGGTTCGATGAAAGCATTCGGAAGTGTGGCCTTACAAGGATCCATGCGGATAATAGAAACGTGAAGCCCACATAGTCAGGCGCATGCGATGTCTATGACGAAGCCAGCGTCAGCCAAGCTCTGTCTCAGGAGTGCTGAGCCGCCGAGGCGAACAAACCTTCCAGCACCGCTTCAAAAACGCGACGGGTCCACCGACCACGCCGCTATGAGCTGGAGCCATGGATGGGGCGAGACTGAGGATGAAATGAGGATGAGGGTTCGGAGCGAGTCGGAGGCTCGCGTGACATTGAGTGAGCTAAAGGAGAGAGAGTCTCGGGACTTCGGGATGCTGTCTGTGTTGAGGATTTGTGGGTGGACGACGTGAGGAATTCTCGTCGACGTTATCACTTTTCCATGAATGGGGGATGACAGGGACGTTGCGTAGAGACCAGTATGGACAACGTTGACATAGCTGAAACCATAGGTGGAAGTTGGCATGTTCCCGAAAAAAGGAGGGTCCATTGGAAAGATGCTAGGGGTAGATATTAATTACGAGCTTCACCGGAGATGACATCGCACCAACCCAGCAAGAACATGGCGGACAAGAACGGGATATACAGCTGTGTATGTACATTTATTATCCTTAATTCATCACATTTCCATCTCCGTTAATATCTATGTATGTACAACCGCGCCTTATTTCTTTGAAGACAACTCACACCACCAGGATGGTCGGAGGTATAGGGTAGTCCAACTGCCCCTCCGCCACTGGCCCAAGCTCCATAATTTCTTTCGTGACTTCAACACCAGAGCCAGCAAGAACCATCATCACCATCAACAACAAGAGCGCAATTCTCTGTCGCAACTCCGCTACCCACCGCAACGCTCTAAAACTCTACCCCCGAAAGGCATATACACCAATGCGATAGCTCGAGATACACCCGACGATGCTACGATCTACACATAAGCCTTCCGCGGCTGCCCTGGCGCCGTTGCCTCTAGGATGGACTGAGCACACGGCTCCGAGCGGTCATACATACTTCTACCACGCTGAGTCGAAAGAGTCAACATACAAACGACCCGGTGTCGAGCCTGCCCCTGTGCAACTACCCGTGCATGGTGCAGCTCCCGCATTTTCTCCCTATGGCGCCGTGCCATCCCTCTCCGATCCCAATGTCGCGAACGCCTATATGGCCCAGTTCCATGCTTCCCAACAACCTACCCAGAACCAAAACCATCGCGGTGGCCATGGCGGCGGTCGCGGCGGATTTGAGGGCCGCCCGAAGCCCGCGCCTGTCGACAAGCCCAGGAGGAAAGAGGCGATCCCAGGCTGTGAGCCGTGGATCCTCGTGTACACCAAGTACTCGCGGCGATTTGTCTACAACCCGATTAAGAAGACAAGCTACTGGCGCATTCCAGAGAAGCTGATGCCCGGAATCCTGGAACTTGATAAGGCGCGCATCCTTGGAAAGGCTGCCGGGGAGTCAGTGTCAAAGGACGAAGGGTCAAAACCAGCACCGAAGCCCGAGCTACCTCCGACTCGTGCTCCTGATGCTGCTCAAGACGACGACAGCGAATACGAGGAAGTTGAAGTTACGGACGATGAGGGAGAAGGCGATGAAGACAATGGAGAACACCCATCTAAACGACAACGAACCGAAGAGGCTGACGAGGACGCGGTGGTGGAATTCACCGAGGCAGACATTGCTATGCAGCTACAAGCAATGGGTGAAGAATACGGCCTGGACCCTGGAGAATATGACGATGGTAACGCCGAGAATTGGCCTGAAGGCGCTGAAGGAGTGCCCTTGTCGGAAGACGACGCGAAATATCTCTTCAAGGACCTGCTTAACGACTTCAACATCAACCCCTACAGCCCCTGGGACAAACTCTTGGAGGAGGGTAAAATTGTAGACGACTTGCGATACACAGCACTGGGAACGACCAAGGAGCGCAAAGAATGCTGGGACGAGTGGACGCGCGAGAAGATTGCGGAGCTGAAGGAGCAGAGGGCGCGACAGGAGAAGAAGGACCCCCGGATTGCCTACATGGCCTTCCTGCAGGAAAAAGCTACCCCGAAGCTATACTGGCCCGAGTTCAAACGCAAGTACAAAAAGGAATCCTCCATGAAGGACTTGCATTTGTCCGACAAAGACCGCGAGAAGGCCTACCGCGAGCACATCGCCAGGCTGAAGATGTCTCAGTCAACGCTCAAGTCCGATCTCACCGCGTTGCTCAAGGCTCAGCCAATTAACCTGCTAAACAACAAGTCGCTGTCAACCGGCCTGCCGACCCAGATCCTTATCGACGTCCGCTACATATCCCTTGAGCCCAAGGTGCGCGACCCCCTGATCGAGGCCTACGTCAGTAACCTGGCCCCGCCGCCGGAAGACCTCGAGGCTGTTAAGGACGACGAGGATAAAAAGAAGCAACGCGAGGCTCGCGAGAAGCGAGAGCGAGCTCTTGAGGAGAGGAACCGTGCAGTGGAGGAGCAGCGGAGGAAGCGCGAGAAAGAAGTGGCTATGAGTAAGGCTAGATTGAGGGAGGAGGAGAGGGAATTAGAGATGGCCATGAGAGTAGGCAAGCAAGGGTTACAAAGCCAATTGGCGAGCATGCAGCAGGATGAAGCCAAGGACGCTTCCTGATGGCCTCAAGTCATGATTCACCTAGATTGTGTAATTGGTCATAAAGGGGCCGGAAATAGAAGCAAAACAAATACATATATACTGGGAATGAAGCAGCAAGCTTACAGCCCATACATGAATGTCAACTTCTTATCCGCATATCTCCGGTCATTCAACCTCTCATTTTCCACCTCGGCATCTGTCATCGTGGCTAGCAAGATCCGCTTCCTCTTGTTGTCGGCCGCTAGCATGAAGCGATACGACAGATAGCCAATAAAGGCGACGACGAGGAAGCCGATGGTTGTATAAAACGGAACGTGATAGTCTGGCGAAAACTTCGGTCGATACAGCTGCGCACCGATGACGCCGCCCAGGTTACCGAAGCCGTTGACGCCCAGGACTAGCGACCGCTTGCCCGGCTCGGGCGTGTTGCCGCTCAGCCAGGCGATCGTGAGCGGCGCTGAGACGTAGATGCCCGAGAGTAGTAGACACAGCGCAATGTATTTGCCGGTGCAAGAGGGGACGGTGACGGTCAGCACGAGGCCCGTGATGGCCACTAGCACGCCGCCCATTATATGATAGCCGCGCTCCTTGCGGTGGTCGGAGCTGAAGGCGAAGATGTAGAGGCCGATGGCGCCGCAAACGAACGGGGGAACTGTCATCTTGGAAGAATGGGCTGTTAGTCTAGTCCTGGGCACTTTCCGTTTCAAGTATAGAGAAGACTCACTAAATTGGCCAGGATGGACTCATATCCTAGCCCCTGAAGCACCAAAGGCAGAAACACCGGAAAAGCGCCACTGGGGACGCTGGCGCAAATGTTGAGCACAAGGACAGACCATAGTTTCCAGTCCTTGACAGTCTCGACGACATCCCTCTTGCTTAACCGATCCATCTCCATACCGTCCTCGCCATAGTCGTGCCTGACGAAAGCCGCTGTGTCCTGTTTTATCCGCTCCATAGCGAGGAGGCGCTCGTCGGGGCTGAGAAACCAGGCCGTCCCGGGTCCGCTGGGCAGCCAGAGCCAGGCTATGAGGGCGAAGAAGCATGTGAGGGTACCTTCGATTATGAAAAGGTACTGCCAGTTTTTGAGAGGGCCGCCGCGGAGGTGGAAGACGCCGTAGGCTGCGGGTTGTCAGTTGGGGGCAGAGGAGCGGTGGGAAATCAGGAGTCGCACCGATGGAGCCGGAAAAGGCGCCCGCGATGGCATATTGTCCGTAGAAGAGGGCGAGCCTGACGCCAAGGTCGAATCTGGTGTAGAAGGAGGACAGGTATGCGACCGAAGTTGGGTAGAAGCCGGCCTCGAAGACGCCGATGAGCAATCGCGTGGCGATGAGTGCCCCTGAGATCAAGTTAGAGGGAGTTAGGAAGTGGCAAAGCAGGCTTCTAGGTGAAGATTTGGCATACCACGTCGTTTGATAAAAGCCTGGCCGATGGTCACAACGCCCCAGGAGAACTGGAATATTCATTAGTAACCGTTGGGGCAAGGCCCGCCGATCACCTCAGCCAACTTACCATCATAATCGGTATCCAGTGTCGGGCCCCGATGTATCGCCCCACTGCGGCAGATACTGGTTGGAGAAGGACAAAGGTCACGAAGAACAGGGAGACTGCTTCATTCAGGTCCTCTGGCTGAGCGCCAATGTCACTGGTGAAGCCTGGATTCTATCAGCTCGTGGTTTCCTTGGGATATGTCGAACGCTTTGTGGTTGTGAGCGCATACCTTGGGTTTCGGCATTGCCAACATTGCCGCGATCCAGGCCATTGAACAGATAGAAGAGCGATAGCAGAGGTAAAAGGGCGATGTCTATCTTGCGGTTAAGTGCTCGGTTCTGTATCTCGAACTCGTGAGTTTGTGCTGCCTCGACTGGGCAGCATGTTGTGGGTTGCGACGGCTGCAACAGTTGCGACTCTGGGTCTGTAGTCGTTGTCGAGGTCATCACCGTCGTCATTTCCACGGGTGCGTCTTTGGGGGATAACGAATAGGACTCTGTAGAGGAGCCAAACCTTATTCGCTGGCCAAGTCCGTGACGAGATTCGACGACGAGATTCGAGGGGTGTCCAAAGCTTGGATGGTTCTCGTTGTCAGGTCGGGACCGGCCCAGCCAAAGTCAGTCCAGTGACGTTGTTTTGTACCCGTTTCATGGACCAAGATGAAGACGCATCCCAGGCAGAGATGGTCTGCTGCCTTCACAGGATCCCTTCGAGGATAGGCTCCAAGGGTGCTGGGATGTCGGGGGTTCACCCCTCACCGAGTTCCCGGCATGCCCTAGACTTCACGTAAGCGGGGCCATTCGTCAACCCGACTCGGGCGTCATGTTAATTATTATGGGCGCGCGGCGTATAGCATGGGGTAATGTAGCAGTGAGGAGGTCTTGGATGACGACCGAACGCCCAGGACAAAGCGCGCCCCGAAGTGGACCACCCGAGCCCCCAAATCTGGGTCTGAATCAGGACCCTGATACTAATTATCCGTCCACGAGGGGACGGGTTAGGCGTTTGGCACGTTTCGGAATGCTTTGAACGCCGGCGGTCTGGCTGTCCAGATTGTCGGGTCCCGCGGATAGCGTATCCGCCAATAAAGAAGGCCTGGGACGAGTCAGACTTTCCAGTGTCGAGGCGCTTCATTGAGCTCGGCGACGCTGGAACTAGCGGGGATGCTGCCAGACCAGCCAGTTGACTGTGAGAGAATGTGTCGTAGTTGAAAGGGTGGTGCTATGTGGCCGGGGGGTCCCAGCCTTCAGGCCTGTCTTCTCTCCACCTGACAGCTCGACAGGGACTTCAATCCTTGGATGGATGGATGGATGTTATCAATGAGATGAGTCCCATGACCTCGTGTCGACGCATTCCTTGGCTTGATGCAGTCATGCCCTCCATCTGCACGTCTGTAGGGCTGTAAGGCTGGCACACCCCAGCCCATGCATTTGCGCGGCAATGTACTATAGTAGTGTGCCTTGGTTAAATTTGATTCTGATGTCATAAACCGTTGTGTTGGTTCCCCGCCGGGGTCCCCCAGAGACAAGACAATTACCCCGAGATGTGTTGGGCCCTAGAATGTTCTCGATTCATCAAAGTCGTGTTCCAGAACAACGCCAGCCAAAGCGTTTCTCACCATTTGATGAGCTCGGGGCGCGCTTCTTAATCGAGTGGTCAACACTACCGCCCAACGCGACACTATATTCATCTAGCGGCTTTAGGTCGAACAAATCCTTCACCTGTAAATGAGGCTAATAAGAAGGCAGCCCGCCTCTTTGGAGCGTTTTGTCCAGACAAGCTTCTCAGGCCACTTTCATCCACAAGCGCCAGCCCCGGAATAAAACGTTGCTTGCTGTGACGATCTGGCAGAGACCACTGAGTATCATCATTGGCCACCCACGGTCGTTATTCGGCTCGGCTGTGTTGCGTGTTCAAGCACGATGTGTGTATTGCGAAGGATGATTCAAAGCTAGAGATCAGTGAAGAACCTGTCGGCGTCTTTGCGGATATTCTCAGCGCAATCAGCAATTCCTTCCCTGACCGTAACACCGTCCTCAGTCAAGTAGTAGTCGACCAAGCTGGACGAAGCCCAGTCAGAGCAGGCGCTTTTCACCTCGACTCGTGGACTGGAGTCTGTCTGCGATTGATCCGAGCCCCCCCGTGTTTGAGCGACGTCTTGCGGATGGTTCTCCTCCTCGATAAGAGATTCAAATGGTTGTATTCTTTCTTTGTCGAAAAGCGCGATGACTTTGACACCTGGCGACACGTGTTTGGCTGCCAGGATTGTGGGTAACAAACCAGTCTTGTTGGTCACATTCCCGGTCTTATCAATTAGGTCTGCTTCGACGAGAATTAGATCGATATCTTTGGCAGCCGTGTTAAGACTGGCATTCTGATACACCATGATATTCGCTTTGGTGGAGTCATTGTTTGCGGACGAGGGTACCGTATCGGCTATGTTGACGTCCTCGAAGAGTGGACGGGATTCGAGGACCCGGATATCAAGGGATGTCTTGCTATGTTTCAAGACTTGCGTGATACCGGAGGTTGTCGCGGAAATGGATGAGAGTGTGAGGATTCTGACAGTTTCAGCCCTCGAAAAATGTGTTGTCAAGAATCCATCAAGAGACGCGCCGACTTGAGAGATGACATTTTGTCGATGCTGATTGTATTGCTCGAGAGCCTGGACAATGCAATTGATCGAGCCCCCGAGAGATGAACCGTCATGTGGCAGATTATCCTCAATAATGGCCAAACTGGAGACCATGGTGCTTAAGATAGGCGCCCCCGTACTCTCCCCTCCATTCTTCCACAAGTGCCATGCGGTGAACCTCGCATTCTTCCACCACACCTCTCGCGAGTCCGTTTCAAGTTTCTTGATCACGTCGACGAGAATTTCGAGCGCTTTTGAGGAAATTTGGTGCCCACTGCTCTCGTGGTCGCTCTGCAGAGCAATTAACCCGTTCCCGAGTGTCCTGCCCGCCTCCTCTCCGAGATCAATATTGAACCAGACCCGCCTCAAGCTCTCCAAGATACGGGGGACGCCATGGAACTCGTCCGTCCCGTTGACAACGTCAGGGTCAAACCACTCATATCCTTCGTGCTCCCAGTCCAGCTGGATGCCAGCCTCACCGTGACCGCCTTCTTTTGTCGACTTCAGGACGAAACTAAACGGGTTGATAACCCATTCTCTGTCAACAGACTCGTCGACAAATGAGTATGGTTTACCCTGGCGAAAGAGGCGCAAAGAAGTATTTGTGAGAGTCGTCTCCTCCTTTAATTCTCGCCAGGCTGTGGCGAGCGGATTGGCGTCCGTTTTCTCGACGCTGCCCGCAATCGGCGCATATTTATGCCTGCGATTTTATTAACCATTGTAACAATAAAAGGGTGGATAAGAAAAATGTCAATTAAAACTCACCGGTATGCTCGTACTTTGCCGCTCCTGCGGAAAAGTGCCACCTGGGGCTTCTTGGTGGTGTCGTCATCGGGGAACTTGAAGATGAAGCTGCCGGCGACAGCGCGACGCTGGAGATATGACATGGTTGTTGAGATGCTGCGTATCTGACGCGCCCAAATGCTAGCACACGATGCTGATCTGCAAAGGGCCACTCGTGCTGCCATGGTGAAAGCTGAGCGTCGAGAAATCGACATGGAGTGGTGAATAAATGCAAGTGATATTGCCGCGTTTCGTTGTGGCGGAATCGCTGAGCCAACAACTGGCGGCAGGCATCACCTGACGTCCTACGCGCTTACTGCACCTCGCACCATTCAGCTAAATGTCAACTGCATCCAACCGTGACAAAGGGACTAGCAACATAAAATTACAGAAAATCGATCTACTTTTAGGTAGGGTATTTTATATCGACAAGAATTAATAGGGTTACAAAAGTATCCACTGCTCACTGTGTTGCGGAGGCGGGTACGCAGCAACTACTTCTTACTGCTTATATCATATCAGATATGCCCCATACGGCTGCCAATCATCATCTATCCAGGATACTATTTCCTCATATAGTGTATGCCCTTCTTCAATATGAATAGGTTGCTGTAACGCCTCCGAGGCGACTTTCTGCGGCCACGGTTGACCAATCTCCATCGGCGCCCGGGTTATGGCCGGGGTGTGTACGAGTTGATGCGTCGACTCGCCTGGCCTGGCACTCGCCAAACATTGATCCATTGGTACCTGTAGGCGTTGGACGAGAGCCCGTAGGTCCCGGAGGACGGCGGCGCAGTCTCGACCATAGTTGCTTCCTACTTGGCTTTCCTCCTCGAATCTCGCAATGACGAAGTCAAGGTCGTGATCTCGCGCATGGGGATCCTTGGGGGCCACGTCCTCGATGTATATCAGCTCTTGAAGCATCAAGCAGATCGCCGCGTTAAAAATGAAGTGCAGGCCTGACTGAAGCAACTTCCTGGGGTGATTAAGGGCTAGAGTGTGGCGCGCGAGACGGATATTGTGCTCCGCTGCGACAATACATCGCCTAAGATAAGAGAGTTGCGGGTGGGAGTTTATTGAAGATTGTTTGGTTACTAGCCGCTCTGCAAATGTTTTCTTGACGGCAGCAAAGAAGACTGGGCGGATGGTGAGGATTATGAGCTGCAACGAAACAACTTAGTCAGAGATGCTGAGATGGACTATGTTGCTTGACATACCTGGTTATATGCCATGTGTAATAAACAGCACGCGGGATCATCACTCATGCCATTGCTGGATAGCTGAAGGATCGGGGGAAGACCTTCTTGCCATTGGTCAAGCATTCTAATGGCATCGTCAAAGTGTCTTGCCGGCCCGTTCTTTTTCTCCCACGGGGACACGCGGTACGTGTTGCACACAATGTGGCCCGAGATGCGCGAGAGCTCGACATGGGCTCTCAGACCGGCGGCTGGGGGCATCGAGCTACGTGACAAATAATTAGCTTGGGGACCTTGGAAGCGTGAGATATTGTTTTGGGTACTTACGGAGCGTCACAAGGTAGGGGGAGACGAATGGCATCATCCATGATGGCTGGTGGCCTGCCCATCAAGCAGCTCAACCAACGATCGAGCACATAGAGTGTCCAGAAAACCCTCTTGCCACTCTCGTCAACCCACCCACGGTGCGCACCATGCATGATACTAATGTGCATAGCGTTGCTGATGTACATGTAGGCGGCGTCTCGTCTATTCATCTCGATCAAATAGAAGCCCATCAGTGACAACGCTGTAACGTCGTTGATGGTGAAGCGGGTAATGTCGAGGGGATTGCCCAGGAGCAAACATGCCCGGCTGAAGGAGTACTCGCTTAAGTCCGTCTGCACCTCCGGGCCTCGGGCTGGTGTGGTCAAGGCCTGGGATACAACAGCGAAGGCTGTGTGGTAAAAGGCAAGATGCCGACAGTTGTCGCGGGCAACAGCGTGTGGTTCGGATTCCATGGGAGGCAAGCCCGGGACGGATGAGAGATCTCCCCACCAGGCTATGCCTCCGCTCGGCCAATTCCCGTTGCCGTCCTGGATGAAGCATCGCAGCTCGGAGAGCATGACTTGCATCTCATGGCGTGGGGGCAGCCATAGCGGATCGACATCACGTTCGTGCAAGCGACGGGAGTCGTATGTTTGATAGCTGCCGAGGCTAGATAAGAAGGCGTTCCCATCAGGATCTGGGTGGAGGTCATGATAGGCGAGGTGGAAGACGGTGCTCATGAACTCCTTGAGGTAGTCGAGGAACGTGGCGCCACTTGTCTCACCAAGGAAGCGAGCGTGGCCATCGGGGTCGTGGAGAAGGCGGCCTTCGGTTGATGCTTGCTCTTCCTCATGATGATGATGGGGGTGGTGGTGATAACTGTGAGGGAGAATTTGATGGTCGTCGGGACCCTTGGGCCGAATGGGATGAGACTGAAACTGAGGTCGGGATTGGGGTTGAGGCAGTGGGTGAGGCTGTGGGTGAGACTGAGGCTGAGGATGTTGAGGATGCAAAGGTGGAAGAACACTAGACTCAGCCGCTGATGGCGTATCAGGATATGGCTGCTCTGCAGATGGCGTCACAGCTGGCGTCCCAACCGTCGACGTCTTCGTAGCTGCCACATCTCTAGCACTCGCAGCCGCACTCGAAGCGTCCTGTGAGAGCAGGGCGATGAGATCGTGGCGCCTCGTGGCATCGGGTACAGTATCCCGCAGCGCCCTCTCTAGGAGGTCAACCTTGCGCCGTAGATCTTCTAGCTCGCTGCGCGCAACCGACACCTTTTCGACGGCCACGGGATAGACGCAGTCGCGCGAAGAGGACGAGCACTGACGACACGGGTGGTCGCCAGAGCATTTCACGCGGCGGATGTTGCAGGCGTTGCATCTTTATTTGGTTTACTCGTGGTCAGACCATGGTCACATATTTCTGGGCAAGCACGGAGGCGGAGGAACCAGAGGAACCAGAGAAACACCACAGTCCTCGCCACGTCCTCACCACTCACTGCCCAACCTTGGGATTGAGAACTTACGCTGTCGCAACGCGTTTCCGGCGCTCGGGAGCCACCTTGTGACGACGGGGATTGACGGGCAGCCGTTGCGGGTTCGGTGGCTGCCGGCCAGGGCCATGACCGCTATCGCCGCCGTCGAGCCGCATCATGCTCGTTTGATCCGGCGGCTGTTCCACTCGAATACGTACGTAGTGCCCGTAGTGTGCGTAGGGGTCAGCGGCGGGGTGGGAGCCTTCGTTGCCGGCGTTCGCAATGGTATGACGGCAGCTTTCTGCTTATGCTGGCTGCTGCTGGTGTCTCGCTCAACTCCTCTCGGGTAACAGCACGGAGTACGTGACGGAGAAACGCCGCGCCCACGCCGCGCCCATGCCCCCCCCCCCCCCCCCCCCCCAGCCGCTCGCTGCAGGGAGGGATTGGACGGGTCCAGGGGATCCCGGGATTACAGAACGGGACCAGATTCACATCCGCACTCCACTAAGGAACCAAGGAGCAGCACATGCCCCCGACGCCCAGCAGGATATACTGCGGCCAAGCCTCACTCCCGTGCTTCAGTGGAATCCATGCACATGTATACATGCATCATATGTGCAGGCGGCCCGGAGCTCCAAGGCTCGGCGGATGGAAACACTCGTCCCGGGTTTCTGTTTGCTTGGCCCGACTCTCTCTGCGCCGTTGGCATCATGAGGTAATTACTGCCCCCCCGCCCCTAGTTTTTCTGGGTGCTTATTTAGGAATAGATGTGGGTGCCCTACTTGACTATTCTGGATGGATGAAGAATCGTCGGTCCAGGAAGAAGCCCGAGAATCCTCGCATACGCCCGAGCCGAGTGCGGCACAAAACTTTTTTTTTTTATCAATCAGTCAATCAATCGCTCATGGATTCGCATGAACATGAGGCCCCCCCTAGAAATCGCGCTAAACGCCATCCCCATTTTACAACATGGGTTGTCCACAGATCCATTCCCATGCCTCGGTCTGTGAGAGCTTCGACTTCGACATTGGCTGGGCGACATCGGCGAGCCACTTGTTTTGGCCTAGTACACCACCACCATGAAAACAAAAAACCCTTATGAATGATGCCAACTAAATTCACACTGACCAAGCATCCTGGCTTCGTATGTACAAGCTGGAGTCTTGACGGACTGGGGTTGTTCTGGCGGTCGACCTGCAGGCCCCGCCCGTATGACGCACCCGCCGGAGCTCGCTCACCTAGGTATTGTCGTCTGCATGCGCTCCTATTCTGTACCATGGTAGACGGGTATGTAACTTTACCGAGGGAGACGTACGTGTATCAAGGACGCCCGCCGGCTTGGCTGAAACAAAGTGTTAACCGCAGCCGCTGTCATGAGAGAGGCCCGCTTCAAGTCAGTTGGCAAAGTGGACATCGGAAATCCCCGCCATCGCGACGCAGCCACAACCCGACGTCTTACCGGTTGAGCTTCGTGTAATGTAACCACCCCGTCGAGAGTAGCGAGCTTTTGGGGAGAAGGGCGACCGGATTAAGAAGGTGAGGTAAGTTCTCAGACGAGGGGCGAGTCCAATCCCCAGAGCTATTCGCAGAGCTGGTCCAGGTGACACAATCGTGATCGAGATGATCAGAGGAGCCAGCGCAAGCACAGGCAGTGTTGAAGAGACATATTGTCAGAATTGTTTTTGTACGCCCACACGGGCCCTAAACCGTATCTAAAGGGAAGAGTATAAACACCAAAGAAATTCCACCATTCTGAAAGCTGATATCGTGCGTAAAAATAAAATAAAAAATGTCGACGTCTTATGCTTCTCGAGAGTCCAATATCAAGTTCTTTCTTTTCTTGTCGCTGCCCTTGCCACATTATACACTGCCCGCTCGTTCATGTATTCGTTATTTTTCTACTGCTTGAAGATGGTGTTGACCATCTCGCCCGATCGGGTGGCGAGGACGGACAGGAGGGTATCGCTCAGCTGTGGATATCGTTAGCACGGTTGACTAAATTGATGATGCATGGGAATATGTGCGCTTACCCCGTGAGTTCCCTCGCAGCAGCCCTGCAGCCAGACACCGGAGCCCTCGGCAACGGAGCCGGGCTGGAACTTGACCTTGTAATCTCGGCCGACAGCCAACTTGCGCTCGCCCTGCTCCGTGTCGACGTTCCAGCCGGTCACGGGCTTGCTGAATTGGGTAGCGTTGCGCTGGGTGACGGTCTTGGGCAGCATGGTCCAGGCATCCTTGAGGATGTTGACGTGGGCGTCGCGCCTGTAGCCAGTGGCAGCGACGACGAGGTCAACCTCGAGAACCTCCTCGTCAGCGGCATCAACGTAGCCGTCCAGGGGGATGTCGTGGATCTTCTGGACGTGGATCTCGATCTTGTCACCCTTCTCCTCGACGCTGGTGATCTCGCGGCCGGCAAGGATACGATGAGGCCATTGGGTCTCGTCGGCGCCAATCAGGCGCTTCTGCTCATACATCTTCTCGTAGAGGTGCTCGATCAGGTTCAGGCGCACAACACCGTAGTTGGTGGCGCGGACTTCATCCAGGAAGCTCTGTCGGGAGGAAGCCGACCTGGGGTAGATGTTGTCGACATACTCGGGGTTGAAGATGGTGTTGACGCTGTGAGAGATGAAATTAGCATTGACAATTGGATTTTCTGTCAGAATTGGTATGAGGACTTACAAGGGCGAGTCATCACTAGGTCGCAGGAACTCCTGGCGCATGAGGAGGGAGGTCTTGGAGTTGGGGTATAGTGACTGGACGTTGTTGAAGATCTCGGCGGCACTCTGGCCGGCGCCAATGACGGCAACGCGGTATGGCGCATCACTCTTGCTGAGGATCTGGGGGGCGTAGGTGGCGAACTGGGAGGAGTGGAGGACGCGGGGGTTCTTGGAGGGGAGGCTCTTGGGGAGCGAGGCCTGGCCACCGGCGGCGATGAGAACCTGCTTGGTGCGGAAAGACTGGAGCTGGCCAGTCTTGCCATTGCGGGCCTGGACGGTGAATGTCTTTACGGCACCAGCCTCCTTGTTGACGGGGGTGACGGCGACAACCTCGTTGTTGTACTGAACGACGTGGTCGAAGAAAGAAGAGCACCAGCGAAGGTAGTCCTCGAACTCGGCGCGGGCGGGCAGGAAGGTGTCCAGGTTAGTGAAGTCAATGAGACGGCCGTTGCGGTGGACATAGTTGAGGAAAGTGAACTCGGATCGAGGGTCGCGGAGGGTGGCCAGGTCCTTGATGAAAGAGATTTGCATCTTGGCGCCCGACAGGAGCATGCCGGCGTGCCATGCGAAGGCAGACTGCTTCTCGAGGAAAAGCACCTTGGGGGGAGCGCCGTCGGCGCGAAGCTTCTGGCCGTTGGCAATGGCATCGTTCATGGCAATGGCCACGGCGAGGGAGGCGGGGCCGAAACCGGCGCAGATGAGATCAAACTCAGAATCTAGCGGAGAGGCCTCGAGGTACTTGGAACGCTCCTTGTGGGCCTTGACGCCGTTGGAGGAGGTGGTGCTGCCATTGAACTTGGTGGTACCGTTAGAGATACCGTTGGAGACGCCGTTGCTGCTGCCATTGAAGAGGGCCGGGGCGGTGCCATTGGTGCCGTTGGAAGCTCCGTTGGTGTGAACAGGGATGCCGGCGTCCTCGGAAATCTCGCTGTGAGGAGTCATGATGGCGATAACAGGAGGGGGTATCAAGAGTTGTGGGTATAAAAATAAAATAGAGGGGAGAACTGTATCAGGTTCAAGTGATGACAGTCGTAGGTGGTCGTCAAGATCGTTCGTCCCGGGAGCTTGGAGCTTGAGAGAGAAGCGAGGAGAGGCTTTCGGAGGAGAGTGATGAATATATAGAAGAGGTCCGGACGGAGGTCACCGGCTGAACGGGCAATGGGTCAAACGATTGTTTGCTTTTTGGCCGGGGAGTAGCCAGTTGTGGACACGGGCAGGACGTTGCAGCACGGGAGGGTCGAGCAGGGTCAACGATTGGGGGTATGTGTTTCGTGGATGAAGCTTCGTAGGGCTGTTCCTGAATAGGTATGAGGCACGAGAAGGAGGAGGGGGGTGTCGAAATTGGAAGGGGAGGGGGGCAATTCGGACAATTGGGGGTATAGAAAATATCTCTCGAAGTCTGGTTCAGTAGGCGAGGCTTGTTTAAGTAGAGGAGGGGAGGGATCGGACGCAGGACCAAGAGAAGCTGGTGGGAGACTTGGGCATTTTGTAATTGTTCGGGGATAGGATCTACAGTAAGTGCTCTAAGGCCCCAGGCCGGACTCTAGCTCGTCCGGCCACGGCCATGTGCTTCGCTTCTCGTTCGGAGGGAAAGAAGAAAAAAAAACTAGACGACCCCATGAGAGGGATCAGCCAGCGAAGGTTTCGAGAGGCTGTGAGGCTGGAACGGGCGGACAAGCGAGGGCGAGCGAGGTACATGGCAGAACAGGCAGGACGAGATGCATAGCGGCGCGCCTGCGGGAACCGACGACACGACACGACAAAGGTACATGGATAATGATGGTGCGGACTATGGGGACTAGCCGGGACGCAGAAGGTAACTAGAGCTGACCCGGTCTGGATGGGTTCTGTCTGCCGGCCGACCAAGGCCGAGGGAGGAGCCTGGACGGCGGCTGGCGTGGGGACTGGAAGGATGAGAGGAAAAGCAGCACTGGGCTCATGACTGGGTGGATGTGTAGAGCTGGACGTGTGTACATGCTCAAGCAGGCGGATGGTGGAGGTGGATGGAGGTGGATGTGGATGTGGAGGAGGAGGCGTGTATGAAGGGATGGAGGGGGAGAGAGGGGAGGGGCGCGAATGTATCACGATCGATGGAGCACGCACTGGAGTCATCATCGCCGTCATGGACGTCCACGTACGTATGGCACTATACAGTAGTGCGTGGTGGATGTAGATGTGGATGTAGGTATGCGCAAGGACCTGACTCTCGAGGCGAGATGTCGTTGATAATTAGCTGCGGTATGCTCGGCAGTGGGTGGTGAACTGAACTGTGTGAATCGTGAACTGTGAGACAAGAGACCGGGCTGACTGGACGAGGCAAGGGGGACACATGACGGGACCAGCAGAAGTGAAGGGTCTGGAGAGGAGGATCTGAAGGGAACAGCCACCAAAGGGCCATCCATCCACCCATGGCACGGCTCCAGACCAGCTCCAGACCAGCTCCAGACACCAGTTCCCGATCCCAATGGCGGGAGCCCATAGCCGAAGCGTGCTCGTGGGTCCTATGATTGCCTCATGCGCATGCAAGCCCAAAACCCACGCCCAGCTTGGTCCCTTGGGTGTGCCACGGGCTCCATTTTGGGGCTGGTGGATGACCCAGAGGCTGGTTCAGAAGTCGGCGCCGAAGCGGGCGAAGGAAAAAAAATGTCGCGCAGTCAACGCCTCCGTGGCCACGGCCTTGGCCACGGCAGACCTCGTGGATGGGGCCGATGATGAGAGGAGGAGGGGAGGAGGGTGTGGACTGTGTGGGTGCTGTGGGCTGTGGGTGTTGTGGATGGAGACCGTGAAGTCCCGTAGCGCACCCCGTACGAATACGTACAGCGGTGATTAGTGGCATCGGTGCAGCGGTGCAGCGGTGCAGGTGCAAATACGTTGAGAGCTTCAGAGACCGCTGCAAGCACACGCACACGCACGCACGCACGCACGTAGTGCACGCAGTCCACTCGTCATCTCCGAACGGCATCGCACCGGCTCGTGGCATCCTAGAGGTTCCCAACTCGTTCAGGCTCGGAACGGGCCCCCCCAGGGCCATGCGTGGTGTTTGGGTCAGAGGGTGCCGGCAGTGGGATGCGACAGGATCACGACTAAGATCACCAAGGGTCGCCATCCAGGATACCTGTAGCTGGCTAGTCAGGATGGGCAAAGATTGACCAAGATGGAGCGAGATGGATCAAATCTGGATGTACCTGCCTACCGCCACCAACACAAGCTTCGAACCACAGGCCGTGAGACATTACCTATAAGCTGTAAGCAAGCCACTAGTTAGCCAGTGACCAGCAGCAAAAATCGACCATCTCCTCGGAATTGCTCCGTCTGGTCGTTAAGCAGTGATGAGATGATGCGTGACGGCATGCCCAGCTGTAACCGACGTACCTTTGTTAACGCACGGGAAGTCCCCGAGCATGTCACGTATCGCCCGTGATGCAAGCTGTACGTATGTCCATACGTGCGCGGCTGAGAGAATTGCCATACGTCCCTGGGTGCGAGTAATGCTGCACTGCGCTCGCCTGATCTGGTGGGATTCGCTCGTCGTTCTGCCGGGTCCAGGATTAGCCACTCGCTCCGCTCCGGACGCCCCTGCTCCTCTCTCCTACCTCCCTCTGCTTTCCATGCCCTTTCCTGGACATTACCCATTCCCGTTTATACACGCCATTCCTGTGTCACCCTCTACCTCCATCTTGCTGGCTAGTATTGTTGCTGCTGCGGCTGGCCAGTGGGGTGGCTGCAACCAAGCGTGAGAAACTTGGATGCTTGGATACTTGGTCCTTTCGGCCTCAGAGGAACCGGACCGGCGGGGTGGGGGGTGTCTGGACCATGGAGGGACAGGCGGGACATGGGTCCTCCATGAGAGTAGTGGGGGACGAGAAGAGGAAGAAAAAAAAACCAGCCGAAACCATCCCATGGAGAAGCCGATGATGGTGCGACCTCGGTGATGATCTTCTGGTTCGATCAGATAAGATTGCGGAAGAGACCAGGGACGCCAAAACTGGATGGTGCCGACCTAGGCGGTAGCAGCGAACGCCAACGCCAACGCCAGCGCCAAGGACCTGGGCCGCCCATCCAAACAAGGACATGGCCAAGACACTGACCACGGGCCCCGGCATCGTGGCGTGCGCTCATACTACGTATGCTGCTTGGACACTCACTCCGACATTATGCATTACACTGACTACGAACTGCTAAATAGAAGGAAAACACGCGCTGGGATTGGGAACAGCTTGGATGGCACGACTGGAGACCCTGGCTTGGACGCAACCCCTGGCATGGCGCGAATACCGACTGGTCAGCTGGAAGCCAGCTCGAGAGCCAAACGCCGTGGGTTACGCACGGCCGTACGCCTCCGCCGCCGATGACGGCAGTCGCACGAACCCTGAAGGAAGGAAAAAAAAGAGACCGACGTCAACGCCATCGGAGCTGATCGCAGTGTCATGCGAGAACCGGGGTCTCGAAGGGGCAAAAGACCGCAGACGGAAGTTGTGATTTGGGTAGCCCGGGGGTAGGCCGAGCAGCGAGGCGCGCTAGAGACCGCGAATGGAGATCAGGCGGGTGTGGTTTTTATGGCGTGTGGAGATTGAGGGAATTATCTGATGATCTGATAAACTGGATCTGATAAGATCTAGGTAATTAGCACGCTGCTTGTGCCAGGTTTAATGTACGTACAAGGCGGTATATTCGCAGCTCTTTTCCTATATACGCACTACGGTGCCGGTAGGCCCTGTCCTGGCCCTGCACAGCGAAGCTAGTGGAGGACTGGAGTGGTTACCGATGCGCCCCAGAAACCAGGGGTCCTCCAGCGTCCATCCAATGTCCATCCAATGCTCAACTCAGAAACTCCGCTTAGTATCCCTGCTTCTGCTTACTTGCTCTCCAGGTACCGATCTAGTGACGGGGGGGTCAGTGAAAGAAGAAAAATTTTCCCTTTCCTGTAACCATTACGTCGGGGCTTCTTGGCTTTCTTTTCCGCTGGGGGTCCTTTGTTGCATTGTTTTAATTGGAGACTGGTTTCACTCGCAGTTTCCGGAGGGCGGTTGGGCAGCCAGTCAACCCCAACAAACACGCATATGGGACTCAAAATATTCCCGGACAAGGTATTGCACGAAACATGTTCTCCATCCCTACCTTTAGAATACTACCTCCATACACCATCCGTCCACCTGCAACACTGCCTGCAGAAATGTTCAGGCCTTTAACCGCGAATGCGAGTAGGAATCGTTACATCGTGCGTGTTTGTATGCAGACGTGGCACGACCTTGCTCCATGGTCGGAGCTTGGGCGCTCGGCGCCGCATCCCATGGAATGGGTTCACCGTTCCGTGCGTCGGGATGGCGGTTTTTTTTTTAATTTTAGGTTTTGGCTGACAGGACTGGAGCAACGTTGAAGAAGAACGAAAGCTTTGACTGGTACGTATCATGTAGGCGGGAGGGGAGTCGATGGGCTGGCTGCACAAGCACCCGTCTATCCATTACGTTGTTTCCACAAGTGATCGCCACCAACCCTTACCACCGGGACATTCTTACCCTCTCTTGTTGCCATGTTTTGATGAGTTTATGTCCTTTGGACCCGCTGGTTCCAGGTTGGCCTCCGAGTTTCGCTGTTCTCTCCTCTTGTTGTCCCCTTCTTTCGCTTCTGCCGTGCCTTATTTCCGCTCCGAGATATGGCCCGTCTCTGCCTCATCCAGGATGACGAACCAAGCCACCTCGATCCATAAGTGGAAAAGGCGGCTCTTGAGAGGGGCGATTTACGTACAGAAGGTTACGGGACGATCCACACCGGCAGTGCCGCAACTTACGCCCTAGGGATTTGCCTCCGTGGAGGTGCGCGTGCGTGTGTCGGTTCTTCGCTCTTGTCCGGCGTGGGCCTACCTAGCCTCGTCTGGCGATGGCTACTTCACCGTAAAGCCGGCTTACCTCGAATGATGCTAGGTGAGCTGCAAACCAACATCGCGAACCCCTGGCTTGTCAGGGACTAAACTCGTTTCAACGTCTGCTGCGCAACCGCCGTGGCTCGACTTTACTCAACCGAGCGCTTCGCACATAATTACAAACGAACTAATACCACATACTTCATACGGGCTCCATGGAGCTGAAGGAGCTTCCCAGTTCAGGCCCGGCACAGTTCGGTAACTGGCTGGCTTCTTCGACCTTTCCCAGTTCCATTTCCCACGCCGCAACAAGCGGGCTCCCCAAGCTACCTAGGTAGGTGCGTTAGCTTGGGTTGTTCGGCCGCGCCTAATGAGCCATCGGAGGTCATCCTCGGTCCTGCTGCTTTTGCTACGGGGGCACATGCTACTCCTAGCGCGCCGCTGCGGGCTTGATCGGGCCCTGCTCCTGCTACTGTAGGCGCTGCTCACTCAGCCTGTTAACCCTGCTAACCCTGCTCAGTGTTAACCCTGTCCAGCGCCTGGTCGGACTCGGTGGATCCCCCCGTCCGGAGGGGAACCCCACGCTTTCCACGACGCTTTCCACGCCGCTCTCCCACGCCCATAGGGCCATAGCCCACACCACCCATGTCCACTTTTCATCATCACCATCCATCATGTCCGCCATTCACCACCATCGCCATCGCCATCAAGCGTCCCTCCACTATACGCCATCTGCTTTCCGCCCTGGCAGCGCGGTAACGGTGTGGGCTTGCCCCTCCCAAGGACCCGGCTCCCACTACATCCAAAAGGGAGCCCACATCGTGCCATCTCGGGCGGCGGCGCACGGCTCTTGTGCAGTCCATGTGCAGTCCCATGTGCACTCGCTGCAGTCCCAGACTCCCAGGTCTCCATGACAGCGCAGCATCCCACGCCTGGTCTCCCGATTTCCGTCCCGCAATTGGAAATGCCAATGTCAGTGGTCTCTCCGCGCGCGGGCACGACTCCTCCCTCAGCTTCACCTTCACCTCCGAAACACCTCAACCGCAAGTCCACGACAGGACCGCAAACGCCGCATCACTCTCGGTAATCCGAATACGCGCCGACCGCACACCATCTTGTTGCTTCCCGTCGCTTCCCCTCTTCCCTCGGGTTCCGTTGACGCTTCCATGACTCTTGGCCCATCCATCATCCACCTTGTTGCTCTCCCGCCCATTCTTCCCTCGGGCTTCCACACGGCTCGTCCCGACCACCTCTTGCACCGCCTCCTCCTCCTCATCGTTACCCTCCCATTTTTTACCCATCCTCCCGCTATTGTCCATCCCCCCCTCATGGCTCTAGTTTATGCCATGTGCTAAACCTTGATTTGATGCTGTCTCGCATCGATCCCCCACGAAACATCCATTCCTGTAGGTACGGTACGTAGCTTCCCACTGAGACAAGTCTAAACACAAGCCATGCATCTTCACTTTCACCCTTATTGCCATCGACTTGCCGACCAAGCTGCTGCAGCTGCTGGCTGATACCGTGCTCCCTCGAGGGTATCCTTGCCATCCCGCACACCCCCCCTCCTTCATCAACACAATCTCCCTTCTCCTCCCGTTCGTCTTTGTTGCCTCACGCAGCCGAGCATCTCGAAATTTCCCGATGGCAAAGCTGCCCCGGCCCCTCGGCTCTCTGCGGGACTAAGACGGACACCCACGCAAGCCATGAAGCTGCCTGCCGTGGCCCGGCACAACCTTGTGGTCGAGAGCCCCGCACCGGACGGACGCCTGCCGGATCATGCCAGTGGTCAGGGTTGATATATTTGGGATATACGGGTGAGGTTCACAGCTGTCTCAAGCCTGACCACGACCTCGCTTGTCTCTCATCTCATTTGCGGTCCCTCCCCCACGACTACTGGGATAGGAAAGTCGGTTTGATAGGCTGGTCAACGGAGTGTCACTGGCTCACGAGGTCTTTGTTCCCACCACCATTACCCAGCCGCCTTGGCCGCCCTGACCGCGCGTGGAGGGACCCTGAACATTTGAGACATTGAACCGTTGGATCCCTGAAACCCATCGAAAGAACCGGCAGGGGTTAGCTATCCTTGATCGGGGTTGGTTCGTCGATCCCAGGCCAGGCGGCTTCAAGCAGGTTGCCCAAAGGGGAGCCAACAGGTCCCGGAGATGGCCCCTCCCGCCTCTCGGGCTTACGCTTCATGGCGCTGCTTTTACCCAGTCCAGACGACCGTACAGCAGTGAGAGCGTTAGTGCTCAACGAGCGGCATGGGAAAATGAGGCGGCAAAATCGTGACGCCATTTTTGGTTCATCCCAAGCCCCGGAACCCGCAGCGCAAGGCCGCCGAAGCCACCATCCCACGCTCATCCCAGCCTCACCGTGACGCTCCCCACGACTTTACGACACACCGGCCCACCCGACAAAGAAAGCAACTTCTCCCGGCTCTCGCACCACCCACGCACCGGCCTGCTGGTGATGTGCCATGTCTCACTCGCCCACTTCCCACTTGCCCACTTCCCACTTTCCCACTTCTCACTGTCCACTGCCCAATCCCATTCGTTCTTATTTGCTGTCGCTGTTGACGCTGCTGAGCTTCGCTGAGTAATTCCCCAACGCTGACAGGCTGGATTATAATCCATGACAACCCTCTCCTGCACGCCCCCCGATGAGGCGAAACCACGCCGTGCAACCTCCAGCCTCTCCCCGACGAATCATCACAGTCCCGATTCAACTACAGCTGACGACTGTTCGATTACCTTCATTCCCATTCGCAGTCATCATCCCCTCCGCTCGCCTTGTCACCCGTCCATCCCGCCTCTTGGCCCGCGTGGTGGAAACGTAGAAGCAGCCTGATATTGGTCCACCCAATCTAACCTAATGGCGTGGTTGTCGACTCCCTGTGCCCCGGAAAGAGGCGCATGACTGACTGCAACACTCCCCAAAAGGACGCTTTCTTCTACCAGCAGACACCTATTGTCTCCGTTTCTACTGTGGTTGTTGCTTGTTGGCCCTATCGTCGCTGCTTGTCGCTCTCGCTCTCGCCCTCCTTATCCTCATCCTCGCCATCACCTCTCCGTTGCTGCCCACCACCACCACCACCGTCGCCCCCGTACCTCTACGCAGCAGCAACATGGAACCCACCGGCCTCTCAATCCTCAACGAGCAGGCCTCGAGACTGCCTGGACCGGACCTCTTACATTGTCTCGTCAGTCCTCCCAGCAAACTCACAGCCCTGGATTATTTGGGAAATAACAAGCGAATTTCCTTCAACTATAACCAATTGCACGATGCAGCAGATGCATTGGCAACTCGCATATCTAGAGCCGCAGGCAGCGTGCAAGGGCAGTTTGTGGTTCCAGTCCTTATCCACCAATCTCCTCTCCTCTACATCTCGCTCCTAGCCATCCTCAAAGCTGGAGGAGCCTTCTGCCCTCTGAACATTGACGCACCCCCTGAGAGAGTAAAATTTATCCTCAAGGATGTGGATGCGGCCGTTGTGGTGGTTTCTCGGGAACTACTATCTGGAATTCCCCAGGACATCAGCCCCACCGTGCTAGTCCTTGACGAGGAGGACTGCATGGCCACTCCGTCTCCAGAACTACAGTTGGAACACAGAAAGCCCACCCTAGACGACCTCGCCTATGTGATGTACACGTCAGGTTCGACAGGTACACCAAAAGGCGTTGGTCTTTCCCATGATGCGGCAACCCAGGCTCTCCTCGCCCATGATAGACACATTCCCTCCTTTTCGCGCTTCCTCCAATTCGCAGCTCCTACCTTTGATGTCTCAGTCTTCGAAATATTCTTCCCGCTCTACCGGGGATGCACTCTTGTCACCATCCGCCGGGCAGAGATGCTGAACGACCTTCCTGCCGTGCTCCGAACGATGGAAGTGGACGCCTGCGAGCTCACGCCCACGGTTGCGGGAAGTTTACTTCGAAAACGAGAGAATGCTCCAAATCTTAAAGTCTTGTTGACCATTGGTGAAATGCTCAATGCACCAGTGGTGGAGGAGTTTGGTGGAGATGATAGCAAACCCAGCATGTTGTGGGCAATGTACGGCCCAACTGAGGCTACAATTCACTGGTAAGTGAAACATGTATGCGAAGACCATTCAGGCGCTAATACTGGGCCTTATTAGCACCCTCCAGACAGCATTCACGGCCGATTCATCAACAGGAAATATCGGCGTGCCTCTCGATACTGTTTCCTGCTTCATTGTTGAAGAGGCAAATCCTGAGGTTTCGGAACCACAATTCAAGATTCTACCTCAAGGCGAGATTGGAGAGCTTGCAGTTGGAGGTTACCAACTCGCCACCGGATACATCAACCGCCCAGAGCAAACAAGCTTGGTTTTCATACAAACCCCATACGGCCGAGTCTACCGCACCGGAGACAAGGCTCGTCTTCGCTCGGACGGAGTACTGGAGTGCCTCGGTCGCATTTCCGATGGCCAAGTCAAGCTTCGAGGCCAGCGTCTCGAACTTGGTGAGGTAGAACAAGCTGTTCTCAGGACATCCGGATGCCATAGCGCAGTAGCTGCAGTGGTGAAGTCCATATTGGTGGTTTTCTGTGCAGTCGATGTAGGAGTCGCCGAGCAGACTATCCTAGAAAGGTGCAAAGACTGGCTACCTCAATACATGGTCCCAGGCGAAGTGGTTCTGATGGATGAGTTCCCGAGACTCCCAAGCGGCAAAGTTGACAGAAAAAGGATGAAAGCCGATTATGACCAACACAAGACGGACTTGGCAGAAAACCCTCAAGAGGTAGAGCCAACGGACGAGCTTGAAGCCAGAGTCATCGGAGTTGTGTCAGACGTCCTCAATTTCAATGCGAACAGGTCGACCTCGCTTGCATCTGCAGGCCTCGACTCCCTCAGGGCAATCAAGTTGGCATCCGCTCTTCGAGAATTAAACTTTGACCTGAAGTCTACAAGTTTGCTGTCAATGAAGTCTGTCGCTGATATTGTTTTTGCGATTCGACGACAGCCAACCGAAAAGTCTCTCAACCCCGCAACAAGTCAGATTAGCCTCTCCGGAGATCTGAGCAATGTCCTGGCGCACAACACGGCACTGCAAGAGATAAGCGAGCTGATAGAAGATGTGATACCTTGTACACCTCTACAGATGGCTATGCTGGCCGAAACAGCACAGCACTCTGCAGCTTATTGCAACGAGATTGAGCTGGAGGTTCCGCAAGGATACACCGCGCAACAGGTCTCATCGTCCTTCACAGAGCTGGTTCAGCGGAATGAAGTTCTACGTGCCGGTTTTACACCATTGCAAAACAGCTTTGTCTTAGTTCTATTCAAGAACCTCCGGGTTGGGCAACTCAACATTGTTGAAGAGTTCCAACGGACGTTTGCGATTTCGGACCCCGCGGACTATCTGAACCCACTGCGAATTCAAATACTAAGAGAGTCTGCCACTGCCGGCCCACATGTGCTTGTTCAGCTGCACCACGCAATATATGATGGCTGGTCCATGGACATTCTATTGTCTGATTTGTCTACTCTCCTGTCTTCTGGGTCGGTGGTATCTCGTCCGCCTTTCAGGGAGGTTGCCGCATTTTACAACGCACCTGAAACCCAGGCGGTTGATGACGCGGCACGGGTATTCTGGACAGAACATCTTGTCGGCTGGAACAAGACTCCCTTCCCGAAACTGAATCCCAGGGTTGGAAAATCAAATGAGATTAGCTCAACCCGAACGCAATTGGCGATCCCCAAACAGAAAGTTAATGATGTGATCCAGAGGATAGGTTGCAGCACTCAGGTGCTCTTCCAAGCGTCGCTAGTTCTCCTATGGAGCGGGATCATGGGAACGCAGGACGTTCTCATTGGCTCTGTGACGTCGGGAAGGACAATCCCCGTCGCAGGTGTTGAGAAGATCGTCGGGCCTTGCATTGCATCTCTTCCTCTGCGAGTGGACTTGAGCACTGTGACTGCCAACCTGGATATTTTGAACAACATCCACTCCAGCAATCGCAAGGCTATGCAGCATTGCATGCTTCCCCTTGCTGAAATCAAGAAGCTTGCTGGCTTACAGCCCGGCGAAAGCTTGTACGACGTCTTGTTTGCGTATCAGGAATCTCTTGACAGCTCAGCACGCATCCACAATCTGGTAAAAGAGACAAGCCATCTTGACCGCCTCGAAACGCCGATTCTGTTCGAGGTCGAGCCGACACAAGAAGGGTTCACTCTGCAGGTGACGCATCGGCCCGATGCCATTCCATCAGTAATTATTGAGCACATTGTTCAACAATTTGAGACGATGAGTCTCGATATCCTCGAGAACTCTGCCCAGGCCATCAAAACAACCCAACGCAGCATCAATGTTCATTTGTCGACTTACAATACTACCCCTGATGTTGGCCAAGAAATCTCAGACTTGTCGAAGGGGTTCGAAGCAGCCGCATTCCATCACCCCACACTCAGTGCGCTATGCTTTGTTCAGCAACTGTCAGGGCAGCGCAAACTCACGACAATGTCATTCCAAGAGCTGAACACCTCTGCAAACCAGCTGGCCCGGCACCTAAGACAACAAGGCGCTAAGATCGGCGACGTGGTTGCGATTATTATGGACAAGTCACCAAGCCTATATCTCTCCATACTGGCCATTCTGAAAGCTGGCTGTGCCTATCTTCCAATTCTGCCCTCAACTCCAGCTGTTCGCATCCAGGATATCTTGAAACAAGCCCACGCAAGGTACTGCCTGGTTGATGATGAGTCGAGCCCCGCTGTCCCCAGGGCTCCTCGAACTTGCTGGATCAATGTCGATTCTGCTCCCTTGGGCAATCAATCTAGCTACAATCTCGATATCCCGACGGATACCTCTCGACTGGCCTACGTCATTTACACCTCTGGGACGACCGGCGTTCCCAAGGGCGTGGCTGTGCAGCAACAGAGTATCATGTCCAATCTTTCGGTCCTCAAATCGACGTACCCAGCTAGCTCAGGGTCTCAGGGTCGTTTCCTGCAAACTTGCTCACAAGTGTTTGATGTGTCTGTCTTTGAGATTTTCTACACCTGGCACATGGGAATGTGTCTCTGTTCAGGCCTGAACGACACACTTTTCGAGAATCTTGAGAAGTCCATTCGTGAACTGGATGTTACGCACTTGAGCATGACGGCCACTGTTGCATCTTTGGTTGATCCTCGCAACATTCCTAGCGTTGAGTTCCTCGTCTCCGCTGGCGAGGCGTTGACCAAGTCTGTCCTAGAGAAGTGGCATGAGCAGCTGTGGCAAGGTTACGGACCATGCGAGCTGACCAACATCTGTACAGTCAAGAAGATGTCCTCTGGCGACAATGTTCAGCATCTGGGACATTCTCTCCCGAACACCTCGGCTTTCGTTCTATTCCCAGGCAGCCTTGACGTATCTCCTCTTGGCTGGGTTGGAGAGTTTTGCTTTGGGGGTCCTCAGGTGGCCCAGGGCTATCTCAACATGCCTGAGCTGAACGCGGAGAAGTTTGTCGAGCATCCTCAGTACGGCAGACTATACCGGACCGGCGATTTGGGTCGGATGTTGGCTGACGGATCAATGTTGATAATCGGCCGCATGGATGGCCAGATCAAGCTCAGGGGACAGCGGATCGAGACCACCGAGATTAACAGTGTTGCTACCTCCACCGGACTGGGGAGCTCGGCTGTGACTCTGCTGGCTCGACAGCAGAAGACAGCCGCAGAACAATTGGTCTTGTTCTATGTGCCAGAAAAGGGTCATTCTGATTTCTGTGAGATGGAAGTTGATGCGGAGACGCACCGCTCTCTCTTTTCACTCTTGCAATCACGACTGCCCGCCTACATGATCCCGTCGTATTTGGTACCCGTTTCGACTATCCCGCTTGTTCCCAGTGGCAAAGTTGACCACCGTGCCCTCCACTCGTGTTTTGAACACCTTGGGCAACAATACCTTGAGACCGTGTCAGGCTCGTCGCAAGATTTCCACGACGATGGCGATTGGACCTCTATGGAAACAGTTGTGGCTGAAACCATCGCTCGCTCAACCAAGTCGTCAAGACATGACGTTGGGAGGTGGACCCCGCTCCCGATGCTGGGAGTCGACTCAATATCTGCAATTCACTTGAGTCGCGAGCTTGGACTTCAGTTGAACAGGCGAGTTGCTGTCTCTGAAATTTTACAACACCCAACTGTTGCGCAGCTCTCTCGCCACCTCTCTAAAGAAGCCCAGGACCAAAATGAGGTCAGCCCTGTGGAGTTTTTCCCGTCTGCTTTTGTCGCCTCTGTGACCAATTCCTTTGCTGAACGGGGAAAGACCGTCGAAGCTGTTCTGCCATGCATGCCGCTCCAAGAAGCTATGCTCTCGCGTGGCCAGAGAAGTTATTATAACAAGGTCCTCCTACGACTTCACATTGAGCCCCGGATTCTCAAAACCTACTGGAAGATTATGGCTGAACGACATGACATACTGCGAACTTGCTTTGTCACTACTTCTGATTCTCAAAGGGCGATCGCGCAGGTCGTTCTCAAAGGATGGACCATTCCCTGGATGAACCTGGATGTAACCGAACTATCGTTTGATGGCGCGGTACAGGAACATCTCAAGACTCTTCCGGACCCAATCGACTCTCAAACACCGCCTGTGTCTCTTGCTCTGTTGCGGTATAGGGGATCCTTGTTCCTTTCCTTCATTTGCCATCACGCTCTGTACGATGCTATTGCTATGGAGCGACTTCTAAAGGAGGTGGAAGCACTGGCGAGACGGGTCAAGCTCCCCCCACCCGCATCATACAAGCAATTCTTGCGAACGGCCATGGAGCTGCCGGTAGATGTTGACCAATTTTGGGTGGAGCATTTCCATGGATACCGCCCGTCAAGTCTCTTCGCTCCCATGACCAAGGAGATGGATCAATGCACTCATACGACCTCTCTGGATCTCCCGCTCACAGAGCTCCTAACACGAACTCGACATCTCGGCACGTCTCTTCTGGCTGTTTGCCAAGCTAGTTGGGCGAATGTACTCTCCATGGCCCACAATAGGCATGATGTGTGCTTCGGAAACGTCGTTGGTGGGCGCACCCTGAACATGGAAGGGCTTGACAGGCTTGTTGCCCCTTGCTTCAATACCATCCCCGTTAGAGTCGACTTTTCTCCAAGTTGGAGCAACATTGAGATGGCAAAGCACCTGCAGAAACTGAACACCGAGCTTCTGGCATATCAGTTCACTCCCTTGCGTCTCATTCAGCGGAAGGTGAACCGGACAGGTAGACATCTTTTCGACACCCTTCTACTTGTTCAAACGCCGCTGCAGGACATTGACAACAGAGTTTGGACTCTCGAAGGAGATTCCGGCGATATGGACATCCCGCTGGTCTGCGAGGTTGTCCCATGCCCGAGCTTGAACTCTTTAGTCATCAACATTCATCGCGACATGAGCATCGTGACAAGTGACGTTGCTACTGCTCTGGCAGAGGCCTTCAAACTCCTGCTGAAGGCAACCCTTACCTCGCCGCATGCAACGATTTTGGACAGAGAGCATCTGCCGCCCACAGTCAGTCTCGGTCTGAGCGCACTCAAGCCTCGACAGCAAAGGTTGGAAGCAACTGCTCTGTCCCAAATGACTGAGGAGAAATGGAGTGCAGTCGAAACCCAAGTCCGTAGGGTTCTCGCGCAACTTTCGGGGATGTCCTTGTCCCAAATCCACCGCTGGACAACTATTTTTCAACTTGGCCTGGACAGCATTAATGCAGTTCAAATCGCTTCCATCTTGCGTCAAGAGGGCTTCATCGTCTCGGCATCCGATGTCATCGAGTGCCCCACCAGTTCCAAGATAGCCGCTAAGCTGCTAGAGAATTCCGCGAAGAAAGATCTAGAGTCGCATCGGGTCTATGATTTTAGTCAATTTTCAAGCCATGTCTTCTCGCATGTCACGACAAGCCTGCCAGCCGATGCTAAGGTCGAGTCGATCCTGCCCTGCACGCCTGTTCAGTCTGCCATGATTGCATCATTCCTTCAATCCAATGGAGATCACTACTTGAATGCCGTTCGGTACCAAGTTGATTTGAGCGTCAATGCTGAAAACCTGAAAGAGTGTTGGAAGTCTCTCCAAGCCAACCATCCTATGCTCCGAACAGGCTTTGTTCCCGTCAACCATGGCGATGCCTCTTTTGCAATGGTTAGATACCATTCGGGATCTACAGTACTTCCACTCGAGATTCTGCAGACTTCCCAAAAGGATGATATCGATCTTTTGCAGCAAAAGAAGGACATGGCTCACAGCCTTCAAGGCTCTCTATGTCTCCCACCTTGGAAAGTGGTGTTGGTTGAGACGGATGGCCAGCTTATCATGAACCTCATCATTCACCACGCTCTCTATGATGCTCCATCGCTCCATCAGATGCTTGACGAGCTGTCAAGATTGTTGAAAAATCAGGAGCCGCGCGGTTTCCCAGCGATCGAGCCAGCATTGTCCAGTATCTTGTGCAAATCGCTGGAGGGGAAAACTCAGGAGAAGGAGTTCTGGGAGGCAAAGGCGAGTCAAGCAGTCGTGAACAAGTTCCCTGTGATGACCCCTCTACGCATCGAGAGCAGGGTCGTCATATCAGACACGATCATATCGTCATTGTCATTCTCCAACCTGCAACAAGCAACACAGACCTCAAACATCTCCATCCAGGCTGCCATACAAGCTGCTTGGACGCGAGTGCTGGCGTCGTATTTGGGCGAAAGTTCCGTCATTTTTGGAGTTGCATTGTCTGGAAGAACAACCGATGAGACGAAAGACGCACCTTTCCCCTGTTTGAATACAGTCCCAATCGTGGCATCTAACAACGTGTCAAATGCGGATCTGATACAATACATGATGGAGTACAACCGATACCTTCATAAACACCAGTCTTCGCCTCTGGGCCAGGTTCAAAAGTGGCTGGGCCACCCCTCAGGAACTGTTTTCGACACTCTCATCGCCTACCAGAAGATGGACACTGCAGAATCGGCCACAGTCCCGTGGAAGGCAGTCGCAGACGAGGCAATGGTCGAGTACCCTGTGTCCCTGGAGATTGAGCCAGTTGATAATGGCCAACTTCGCCTATGTATCACTTACTACGCCGACCTTCTTCCTCAAGAACAGGCGAAGATCTTGGTTGAGCAATTTGATCTGTCTTTAACACACATTGCTCGTAACCCCACTGGCCATGAGGATGATACCTGCAGCGAGGCGCCACACCTCTACTCGATACTGCCAGCGGTCTCTCCGACTCTCACTGCCCCAGTCCAGCTCCTTCACCAGTTTGTTGAAACAGGAGCACTTTCCCACCCAGAGAAGACCGCTCTCGAATTCGTGTCAGGATTTGATGGTGAGACTCCTATCAAGCAAAAATGGACCTACAAGGAGTTTGATTGCTTGGGAAACAAAGTGGCCAACATCCTGAGAGTCCAGGCTGTTCCTGGAAGCATTGTCGCAATTCACTTTGACAAATGTCCCGAGGCGTACTTCTCAATCCTTGGCATTCTCAAAGCAGGCTGCTCCTTTGTGGCCTTGGACCCGACAGCTCCGATGGCACGGAAACAATTCATCCTCCAGGATTCCAAGGCCCCCTGCCTATTGACTACCGACCCAGCCCTTTTGGGGTTTGAAGTCGATTGCAAGGTTATTACTATCGATACGGCCTCTCTCGAGGGCATGGAAATACCCCAGCATGTATACACGCCATCCATTGCACCCTCAGACACCTGCTATTGCCTGTACACATCAGGTACAACAGGCACGCCAAAGGGATGCGAGATCACGCACGACAATGCCGTGGAAGCAATGATGGCATTTCAAGAGCTCTTCAAGGGACACTGGGATGCCACTTCACGATGGCTACAGTTTGCTGCACTGCACTTTGACGTTTCAGTTCTGGAGCAGTACTGGAGTTGGTCAGTTGGCATCGCTGTTGTTGCCGCCCCCAAGGACCTCATCTTGGATGATTTGACAGCCTCCATCAACAGGCTCGACATCACACATATTGACCTGACACCAAGTTTGGCACGTCTCACTCACCCTGATGAAGTTCCGAGTCTCTGTCGTGGCGTGTTCATTACTGGTGGCGAGCAATTGAAGCAGGAAATTCTTGACGTATGGGGGCCCAAAGCCGTCATCTATAACGCTTACGGGCCGACTGAAGCAACCATTGGCGTGACCATGTATCAACGTGTTCCAGTCAATGGCCGTCCCAGCAACATTGGACAGCAGTTCCCGAATGTCGGTTCCTATATCTTCCGGCAAGGCACCGAGATCCCAGTCATTCGCGGCGGAGTCGGTGAGCTTTGCGTTTCTGGCAAGCTTGTCGGCAAAGGCTACTTGAATCGACCTGAACTTACGGAGGAGCGCTTTCCCATACTGAAAGAATTCAGCGAGAAGATTTACCGAACGGGAGATCTCGTCCGAGTACTTCATGATGGTTGCTTTGATTTTCTTGGTCGAGCTGATGACCAGGTCAAACTGCGGGGACAGCGTCTTGAGATTGCCGAGATCAACCACGCTATCCGTACTGGTGTTGACGAGATTCAAGATACCGCTACCATTGTGACTCGACATGGAACAAGCGGCAAGGATGTCCTTGTTTCTTTTGTGGTTGGCCAGAAAGCAAAGGCCGGAAAGCTTCAAGTTCTTCCAGATGATGAAGGGCTGGGTGTGAAGGCCAAGGAGGCCTGCCGAACACGGCTTCCCGGTTATATGGTACCGACGTACATCTTCTCTCTCCCTTACATCCCGCTCTCCTCAAACAACAAAGCCGAAGTCAAGGAGCTTAAGAAGATATTCGGTGAGCTCTCCCCCGAGCTGCTCATGGAGTTGTCCCATGCTTCGACAACGCCCTTGTCTGCCGGTGCCGTCGAAACCATGAGCAAATTGATTGAGACTCTCGCCGAATTTAGCGACATGAAGCCAGAGGATCTAAGTTCATCAACTAGCATCTTCGACGTTGGTGTGGACTCGATCACTGCACTAAGACTCTCTGCTCTTCTGAAGGCTCGAGGCATCAAAGGCGCTTCACCAGCCGCTTTGCTCAAGTACCCAATTGTTGGCGACCTTGCGAATTCTTTAGCGAAGACTTCTACAGCCCAACATGACAAATTCATTCGCGAAGCAAAGCAATCTATCCGGGCATGCGGACACAGACATCGTGCTGTTGTTTGTCGCGGACTCGGTGTGAAAGCCGCAGACATTGAGTACATCGCTCCCTGCTCACCTCTTCAACAAGGCATCATTTCTCGAGCCATGACTAGCGAGCAGCAAGATGCTTATTTCAATGTCTTTGAACTAGAGCTTGCAGCTACGGCATCTATAGAGCTCCTACACACCTCATGGAACGAACTCGTGCAGTCCGAAGCCATCCTCAGGACTGCTTTCGTTCCGACAACAAATGGTTTCGTCCAGGTCGCTTTAAGAGATGTCTCACCGCCTTGGGAAGAACACACCCTGGAGAACCATGAACTTCTTCGAAACTTTTTGGAGGAAAAGAAAACGGATTGGATCCAACAAAACGTCTCACTCATCGCGACCCCTCTGCGACTCATCTATCTTACGACCCCTCAGTCCAGGAGACTTATCATCCACATCTTCCACGCGCTCTATGATGGAAACAGCCTCGACCTCATGATGCAGAGGCTGTTGGCAAAATACAGCGGTAGTGAGGCACCTTCTGGTCCCCCTTTTCTGGAGGCGCTCAGCCATGGTCCGTTGCTGAGATATGATTACTGCAAGCGATTCTGGGATGAACATCTCCTAGGTTGGTCCTTCATGCCTGTGCCACAACTCGGACAGCAGCGAGAGAACGACGCTGCCACAGCCATGCGAGAAATCTCCATCAAGGCGTTAGAGCGGGTGCGTTCATCGCAAAATGTCACCCTCCAAGCAGTTTGCCTGGCATTGTGGACTGCTGTGCTTAAGAACTACTTAACAGGCAGTGCAACGATTGGCGTGATCGTATCTGGCAGAGCAATTGAACTGGAGAATGTTGAGCACACAGTTGGACCGCTTTTCAACACAGTCCCATTTTACTCCAAGACCATTCAGAAGCAGACCTGGTCGTCACTCATCCGGCAATGCCATGAGTTCAACACGGCGGTTCTTGACTTTCAGCATGTTCCTCTGAAGAGTATTCAGAAGTGGTGTTCGGGTGGCAAGGCATTATTCGACAATCTCTTTGCCTTCCAGATTGAGGCGCCTCGTGATGAGGGCTCGTTGCCATGGGAGAATCTTGAAAGCCACGGAAACCCTGATTATCCACTCGCTCTTGAAGTTGTCTATTCACGTAATGGCAGTCTACGGTTTGCTCTTGTTGGACAAGGGCACATCGTCACGCCCGCGAAATTGGAGGAGCTGCTCGACCAGCTCGAGGAAAACGTCACACTCATGGGAGCAGCGCCAGACAGCGAGGTTCCAATCGGGCTTGGGCAAGCAACCACGGTCAATCAAGGTGCCCTGGAAAACGCCCCTATCCAGGACCAAAAGGTCGAGAACTTCGAGTGGACAGATAAAGCCCTCACGATTCAGCAAGAAATCGCTCTGGTTGCCGATATTTCGTCCCAAGATGTATCTGCGACGGTGACGCTTCTAGAGCTTGGACTTGACAGTATTGATGTCATCAAGCTCTCAGCCAAGCTCAAGAGACGACAAGTCACCATCGCGCCGTCACAAATCATGCGCTGTCAGACCATTGCCAAGATCATTGAAGAGTTGGACAGGTCGGTCTCGGCTGACTCTCAAGATTCCAATGGCAAGGAATCACTCCAGAACACGCAACGCAAGCTGTGGCAGTATCTGCAAAACTCGGGTGTAGAGATGGAAAAGGTTGAATCGGTGCTTCCACCCACGCCCCTGCAAGAGTCAATGGTTGCCGGGATGATCCAGTCCAATTTCGAGTCATACTACAACCATGATATTCTCGAGATTTCTGACACCGTGAATACGAAGACGCTCCAAGTCGCATGGCAAGAGGTCATCAATCGTTCACCTGTTTTGAGAACGAGCTTCTTTGAGGTTGACAGCCACGACCTGAACATGTCATACTGCCAAGTCGTGTCAAAGTCAGTAGACCTTGACGTTCAACAGGTTCACCTAGATCAATTCGAAGATGTACACCATATCACTGCCAAGGCAACGGAGCACGCACGAAACAAGAAAGCGCAAGCTCACTTGTTCCAATTGGCATTTGCCACCCTGGGGCCTCGAAAATTCATGGTGCTCTCAATGGCACACGCCCTTTACGATGGGTGGTCCCTGAGCCTGTTATTTCAGGATCTTCAGGCTGCCTACTTTGGGAAGCAAACATCAAGAACATCTGTCAATTCATTCCTCTCACAGATTACGTCTGTCGAGAGCCCAGATGCCAAGGGCTTTTGGAGCCAATATCTGGAGGGAGTGGCGCCGACACTGGTCCCCAAGAAAGAGTCACTAGGTGCCGAGCACACGACTCCATTGAACAAGAGAGAGCAATCTTCGGCTTTGCACCTCTCTGAGATCACATCCTTCTGCAAGCAACAGTCAATTAGCCTCCAGGCGCTGTGCCAAGCTTGCTGGGCTATAATGCTGGCCCAGCAACTGCAAACCCTCGACGTCACGTTCGGAGTCGTCGTTTCTGGCCGTGATTTTGATGGGGCCGAAAATCTCGTGTTTCCCACCATGAATACCATCGCACTGCGTTGTCTTCTGTACGGATCTCCATCGGCCTTCCTACGATACTTGGAAGAAAATATGGGAGATATCCGAGAGTTCCAGAATTACCCGCTTCGAAAAGCGCAGCTCGCTGCCAATATCAATGGGCAGGGGTTGTTCAACACCCTATTCATTCTACAGAGGTCACCTGGAGATGAATCAACAGACTCGATGTTCAAGTCAGTTGGGGGGTCATCGGCCACCGAGTACCCAGTGTGCGTTGAGGCCGAGGCGGTGGCTGACAGTCTAGTCTGGAGAGTTGCTTGCCAACCCGAATATTGTTTGACGGAAAGTCCTGAGACACTCATCAGGAACCTTGACGCAATCATGCAATTCTTGATGACTTCGGACGCCTCGGATATTCTCTCATTTGAACAACAGGGTGTCTCTATCTGCGGCATGCCCCCGATCATGCTCAAGGACGACATCTTGCCCGAGGGTACCCCAACCATGGATGAGCAAATAACACAGAGCCAGGAATGGGATGAGGCCGCTTCAGAAATTCGAGAAACCCTCCACCAGGTCTCGGATGTTCCTATGGCATCAATCAGAACGTCCGATAATCTCTACAACTTGGGACTCGACTCCATTAGCGCAATCAAGGTTGCGTCGCTTTTGCGGAAGAAGGGTATCAATCTTAGACCCCAGGACCTCATCAAGGCGGCCAGCATTTCCCACATGGCCCAGATTGCAGGTACTTCTTTGGGAGACAAAGCAAAGATCAGTTCAAGTCCGAATGCTTGGGAGCCGCCGAAGGATGTCGAGACCGACCAGCTTCTCCAGAAATTTGGCGTCTCCAAGAATCAGGTTGAACTCCTGCCAGCACTTCCGATGCAAGTGTACATGCTGAGCGCATGGGAGAATGCAGAGGGGTGTGTCTTCTACCCCGAATTCCCATGCCTCTTCGAGGGACCAATCGAACTGGAGGCTATCCAGGCTGCTTGGGACAAGCTCGTCTCCGAGAATCCACTCTTGCGGACGTGTTTCATCGCCACTCACTCCAGAGACGTTCCCTTCTTGCAGGTGATTCTCAAAAACCATCGCGTTCCAATTGCATTGGCAACGGGAAGCACTGAATCCACTGGCCTGCTTGAGCCGTTGATTAGGGCTCAGCTTGCACAGAATAATGACAAGTCGTGGACGTTCCGATTGAGACTTCACCATGCCTTGTATGATGGAGTTAGTCTTCCGGCTCTGCTGCAGCGGCTTTCGGGATTGCTGAATAGCTCCGCCGTGAACATTGACTATGGAATGTCGCAATGGAGACAGTTCGCGGTCGACCAGGTGTCCCGCAAAGCCCGCGAAGCAAGACGAGCGTTCTGGACCAAGTACTTGCAAGGTGCTCCTCCAATGCCTGCAACCAATGCATCCTCAATCGATGTCCAAGAGCGAGTTTCATACCTTGAGAAGTCTGCTCTCTCCGACTTGACAAACATCAGGACCGTTGCTGCTCAATCCGGAATCTCCATCCAATCTGTTTTCCTGGCGGCGTATGCCAAGGTTCTCGCTAGGAAGCAGAATACTGCCTGGGTTGTATTCGGTATCTACCTCGCCAATCGAGCTGCGGAGCATGGGCTCCCATCAACTTATCCAACGTTGAATCTGGTCCCATTGAGAGTAGAATCACCCGACGATCGGTCGCTAGTTGATGTGGCCTCGGCCATTCAACAAGATATCCACCTGATCGCTTCCGAAGGCCGAGCAGACGTCGGCCTTTGGGAAATTAGCAGCTGGACCGGTGTCAAAATCGCGTCTTTTGTGAACTTTCTCAGCCTCCCAAATACGCCAGAGGCGAGCGGCGAGCGGGTCAAACTGATGGCTGAGGGAGGAGATTTTGGCGATGGGCCAGCACTCCTCACATCCTACAGACAGGTTCAGAACAACTTGGTCAAGAATGACTTTTCGGTAAGCTATTGACTAGTACGCCAATTCACTAATAGGATGGCTAACCTGCATTGTGCTATAGATGCCAGTAGATATTGAAGCCTCGGTCCAAGACTCTGGGCTAGACATTGGCGTATTTGGGTCGCGCCAGCAGGTGTCCGGTGACGAAGCTGCGGGTTTGATCTTGGAGATTGTGTCTTTTCTTAACAAGATTGGTATATAGACGAGAGGTATAAAGGTCATGGCGTTGGGGATCATTGAAAATGGGATTCATGAATTATGCAGTCAAAAACCAATGTCGATTCAACGCAATGCAATGATTTAGTCCACACGGGACCAAAACTATCCAAGTCCAAACACTCAAACGCCAAATCGATGCAGATTTGCCCCAGCCTTGTATATCTACATATGTCCCTTTGAATTATCCAATGGATGTGTCCTTACTGAAACTGGCCAGTGAATAGGCCAAGTCACGCTCAATTGCCGCTTACACAGAGTATCCGAGCATGGACCGATCTGGAAAGAGGATAATGTTGGCTAAGCGCACAACCTCTGCTTCTGCGTGCGAGCTCGACGATGAACTCGTCAAGCTCTTCGTTTCGGCCTCGGCCTCCATCTCAACATCATCTTCCTTGGATTTCACCCTGTCGCTTGGTGGTGTACCGGCGCGAGTCCCAGCCACCTCCCATGGGGCCAGGCCCATAGCTTGCAAAGCAGCAGGGCCGCCAATCTCAGCAATCTCCTTCTCACCAGGGCGTGTTTCTGCGTCTTCCATCACGTTTCCTCGACCGGTAGAGTCAAAGTCTGGCCCTGGATGACCCCGCTGGAATGCCTTCCTCTGGCGAGCAAGATAGAGGGCATTTGTTTGGGTCAAGGGTGCTGCCGGGACATATACTAGCATGCTAACATTGTCGCTATCGCCGCTGGGTGTCTTGAGCCCATAGTTGTTGCTGGACAGATAGTACGGGAGGTCGGGATGCCAGAAAATGTAGTCGCCGGCCTGCAGGGTCGGTAGAGTGATCATGCTTCCTCTCAAGTGGAGATGGGGATGCCAGTGCTCCGTGATTCTCTGAGCATGGCCGGGAACGGCTCCATGGATGATCGTATCGGGGTCCTTCTCGAGCTTCCAGTTATCCGGGTGAAGGTAGGCATCCCACTCGGGTCCGCTGCGAGACTCTGGGGGCGGGTTACGGGTGCTAAAGAATGGCCGGAGCAGATAGTAGGCCGTCGCGAGTTTTGGGGATGGCAACAACCGGACCATACCAGGCTCAACGGTAGAGAGCGCCAGTACTCCCTGAAACATTCGAAAGATAGTGCAGGCGCCGTAGCCATTATACAGGTCCATGGTCGCAGAGACGCGGCTGGCGCATTCCCATGGGTCGTGGTCTTCCCAGCGGCCATGGAAAACGTGGTTGTAAGTCCCTGCATGCTGGTAGCCATCGGGTTCCCAGCGCTCAAGGGAACCATTGTCCACCTGAGCGATGATACCAGCGGAAGACTCAAGGGCATTGATCCAGTCATCGGCGGACTGTGGGGGTTCGAGGGGCGGAACGTTGAGGTCGTGGGGCCGACTTTCGCCGGCTCCGTGTACCCGCAGTCGGTCCACATATGTTATGGGCAGCCGGGTGACAAGTCGGTCGTCGGGGGTAGTCTCCCAAAGGTTCATCATGAAGCGCTGCGCACTCAGAACGCCGGGATGGGCGCGGGCGCGGACCTGTGCAGGTGTCCAGAAAAAGTCGAAACAGGCAGGGTCGTGCTGCTGGGTTTTGATGTGGCTCTTGCTATTGAGGTACTCGACCGTCTCCTGCACTGCGACGTCGGCATCGGGTTTGGGAACGACCTTTCGAATCACTCCAACGCCGTAGCGCCGGAGATCGCGGCCGAACCGGGTTGATTGCGTCGGGTTGTCGATATCAGCGAATTCGATGGACGGGATGAGATGAGCACCGAGGTCCTCGATGTGGTCAACCTCGGCGACGAGGGCGGTAAGAAGGCGGGTCCAACTCGCCTCAAGCTCGGCCTCGTGGCCCCGGATGAGATTTCGCTTGATTCTGGCAAAACGCGACGGTAGGGGAACGGGCTCAGGGCCCCAAAAGGAGAGGACGGGGGCGTCCTTGTCGACTGCTGCAGCGGTTGCCGCAGCCGTCATATTTGAGGGTACTGAGGAGGGCTTTGAGGAGCCTGCGGCAGGAGTTGTTTTTAGTGACGATGCTGATGACGATGCCGATGATGATGGAGGTCCAGTAGTGGCCGTAGTCGCAGGTGCGACGGCGGAGGGCGTTGTCGTCGCCGTCGCCGCTTGTGGGGTCGATGGCCTTGGGGTCATCGTCTTGGGTAAGTTGGTTGAAGCCGTGGACGATGCCGGCGCTGCTGAGCCCGCTCGCTTCGCTGGCGGTGTTGCTGCGGAGGCAGCTTTTGTGGCCTTGGACGTCGCGATTGCCGCTGCGACAGCTGCCGCCAGGTTTGTCATTGAAGCTGACGCACTTGGGCGATGCCGAGTTTTGGTGATCCTGCCCCCCTGCGTGTACGCTATGGCAGTCGCCGGCGCAGTGGTGGGCGTGACCTTGGGAGCGGGCAAATGTGACCGTGTGTGATGGTACGAGGGGCTGCTATTATCCGGACGGCATGGGCGGGAGGGGGAAGCAGCGCTCCTGCCCTGTAAATCCGGCGCTTTTGGAAGGAGCCCCCCTCCACCCCCCGCCTCGGTTGATTCTGATTCTGATGCTGTCGTTGGGGCTGCTGTTAGTGGACCTGAGATGATGCCTTCCATTTCCTCCGTCCCTCCTCCATCTTTGCCATCTTCACCATCGGCTCGTCGCTTTCCATTCCCAGCAGCTCTCCCTACCACTCTTTCTCCTCCGCTTCCCAAAACATCTCCCAACGCATGATGGTGGCCTGCGACCGCGGCTGCTGCTACGCCAATGGCGGATGCCAGCCCACGAGCGCGGTCGAGCATGGCAGGTGGCGTGGCCTCCTCGTCGGGCTGTGGGGGCAGGTCAACCGAAGATGCAGCCATGACTCCGCTAGGTCCGCTGTTTGCGCTGTGAATGAATGAGCAGTTCACCCCAATATCCCAACATTAAAGGATTAACAAAGGTTGGCTAGCGATTGACGAGAGGAATCGAGGCTTGGAATGGCGGTTCGGCGGAGACGGGGAATGGAAAAGATATCTCAGCGTCGCGTGTATAGGTAGGTCGACTAACAAACACCGATTCAGTCCCGAGGTTGAAGATGGAGAAACCAGCTAATGATATTGGTCAGGTCTCACTCGACTTAGTCCCTGCTATGATCCCGATAAACAAGACGTTCCAGCTGGATGGGTGAAGCACCCGATTGACAGGCGGCTGGACGGACCGGACTTATAAGGCGCGCCCCCTTTACCCTCACTCACGCGTTGCCTTCAACTTTGAACACACGACGCCCCCCGGCAGTCGTCAGTCGGCTGTGTTGGGGGAAGAATGCGACAAGGCAAGTGGATCTTGCAGCAGTTTTCGGGCCTGACATCCGTTAACCAAACGCCTTCGGTCCCATACCTTCCGCCCCGAAATTCCCGGTCAGCCCCCACAAGCAAGCAGCCCATCACAAGCCTTCCCTCCCCTCCACATCCCCATGCTGATGGATGCCCGGCTTTGCGGGCCACCCTGTCACTAGCCGGAGGCCAGGAGCCAGTGTTCTTGGCTCATTATTCACCACCATGTCCAGTGTGTCGGAGCATTCGCGGCAAACAAGATCATCATTGTCGGCCGATCCGCAAAGATTCAGCTGAGCAGTTCGCCACCAACACCCACGCGGACAGAAGACACCCTCTCGGCCATCTTTCATCTTATCTCCCGAGGTTGGATGCTGCTGCTCCGGCCCTGGCTTGCGATCACCCGCAACGGTACCGACGCATCGAGTAGGGGTATCATCGTCCGTGATGAGAAATGTGCATGGATCGCGAATGCACGCCATCTCATGGCCTCCATGCCATTATTTCTCACACAACCCATCCACGATTCTTCTATACTTTGTTCACCTCGACGGACCTCAATCTGTTTCTTTTCGAAACACCTGTCTCTCCATTTTCAACTATGATCACTATTTCTGCTGCTGCTAATCACTAAGTTCTTTATTCCCATTGCACCAGGCTTTCTTGCTCATGAGCACAGACCCATCTGTCACTGGTTGTCGGCCCGCGACTCCCGTCCACGACACGCGCGGTTGTCCATGATGGAGACAGATCCGACGGCCAAACTTGCCGCCTCGTCAATGGCCAGAGACCCCTGGTTCGGCCTATCTACTCCCAGGCATATGCAGCACCACAAGGATGACCCTCTCGATTGGGAATTTGGGCTCGAGGCAGAGCATCCACTTTCGGCTCGTGGCGAATTTATCCTAAATAGCTCCATTCTGCATTCTCACGAGGTAACCCCCACAGTTTAGCCGGACTTCTTAGTCTCATAACGTTATCTGCATTCTCATCATAATACGCTGGTCCGCATACGGATAAGCACCGCAGCGGCAATATTCTATGATACATCAACCAGCACTTCGTGCTCAAGCTGGCCTGATAAGGCGGCAAACTACCCATCTTCTCCGATCGCTTACAGGCGGGACCGGTTCTCGAGCTTCCATCCCTCATCCATGGCAATGAGCTCCGCAGCACGCTCTCCAACAGCCAGGACCGTCACCATGGGGTTGATAGTAGGCATCTCGGGGAAGATGCCGGCGTCGACAATGCGCAGCTTGCCAATGCCGCGAACCTTGAGCTTGGGGTCCACCACAGCCATTTCATCGCGGGCCAAGTCACCCATCTTGGTGGTGCCGGCGGGGTGGTAGACGGTGTGCGCAACGCGTCGGGCATACTCGCTAATTTCCTCGTCGGTCTGCACCTTGGGTCCAGGGGCGACCTCGCGCTTGAGCCAACCCTTGAAGGGGTCTTGCTGAGCGATCTTGCGGGCAGCCTTAATACCGTACACAAGAGTAGCGGCATCGTATCCCTCAGGGTCTGTGAAGTATCGGAAGTCAAGAGCGGGCTTGACGTTGGGGTCGGAGGATGTAAGGTAGATGCGGCCTCGGGAGCGGGGACGGGGGATGTTCGGGGTCATGCAGAAGGCGTAGCGGTCGGGAACGACATCATATCCAAGTCGCTCGGTGTTGAGCGTGAAGGGGATCTGGTAGCAGTGCATCATGAGATCGGCAGCATCGCCATCGTTACCGGCGGCGTTGGTAGGCTCGCGGCGCAAGAAGATGCCGGCATCCGAGTCCATGGTGGTCTGGTTGGCGGGGACGGGGCGGTTCAGCTCCCACATGATGATGCTCTCGGGATGGTCGAGGAGGTTCTCGCCAACACCAGGAATGTCCTTGACAACAGGGATGCCGAGGCTCTCGAGCTGGGCGCGAGGGCCAATGCCGGAGTGCAGGAGGAGGCGGGGAGTGTCAACAGCGCCAGCGCAGAGGATGGTCTCCTTGCGAGCGTTGAGGGTGTGCTTCTCGCCTGACTTGAGGGTGAGGACAATTCCGGAGGCGACGTCGTTCTCAACAATGAGCTTGGAGACGTGAGCCTCGGTCAGAACGGTCAAGTTGGGTCGACGCTCCTCGCCGCGCAAGATAGGGTGGATATAGGCAACGGAGGCGCTGCTGCGACGGCCGTTGTCGGGGTTGTAGGAGATGGAGAAGAAGCCGGTGCCCTGGGTCAGCTGGCCTTTCTCAGCAATCTCGGCGTTGAAGTCGGTGATGACGGGAATGTCCATGGCGGTGGAGCAGGACTTGACCCAGTCCTTGCAGAGCTGGTTGCGGTGGCGCGCGTGGACGGGCTGGATCTGGTTGCGCAAGTTGTCAACGTGGCGCATGACGGTGTCAAAGTCCCAACCGGCGCATCCCTGGGCGACCCATCGCTCCATATCATGTCTGAAGGGACGGAAGGAGATGAGGGTGTTGTGGGAGGAGCAGCCGCCGAGGACCTTTGCGCGAGAGTGGCGGATATGGCTGTTGCCCATGGGCTGCTCGGTGGTGCCGTAGTCATAGTCGAGATCGCCGCCGAGAAGGCTGAGCCATTCGCGGAGGTTCAGGACGTTGTTGAGGTCGAAGTCAGAGGGACCGGCCTCAATAAGCAGGACCTTGCTCTCGGGAAGGTAGGTGGACAGGCGCGAGGCCAGGACACAGCCAGCGGTACCACCTCCGACAATGATGTAGTCGAAGGCGGAGCTGGGAGAAGGAGGGAGAGTCTGGGTGGTAGCCATGGTGATGGATTGGGGAATCAAAGATGAGGAATTGATAGCAATAGCCAAGTATTGGGTAGGATGATCTCAATGCTCCACGGGAGGACCAGTCCTTGCCGTGTTCCTGGAATTGGGATTGGGATTGGATTGAGATTGGGGTGAGGAGGAGTGACGAGGGGAAATAATTCGATTTAAGTCAGGCTGAAGGGAGTGTTTTGAAAGAAACGACTCTGCGCAAGGTGGGGGGGGTCCGGACCGATCGATGCCTGCAATCAAGGCAATGCTCGAAGGTTGAGGGCAGCACAGTACACAGTACGAGGATGACAAGGTACCTTGCAGTTACTAGCTGCGTCTAGTCTAGGAGAGCAGCTGAGGTGGATGGATGACGGACGCACAGCAGTACGGCGCCAACAGATGACGAGGGGTGAGCTGCTAAGCTAGCGACGATGCCGGGTGGAGCAACACCATGGCAGCCCGGCCGAGGAGGATCGAGTTGGAGACGCGACGGTGGCGGAGGCGGGGCGGCCGGAAGGAAGAAGTCTCTCACCGACATTCACCTACGAGGAGAGCCGCCTATGCCAGTCAGCCTCGGTCAACGAGCTCCAGTAGTGAGTACTGGTGTTTACAATTACAACGGGGGAAAAACACCCGCCTCCGTCTCTCCAGTATCAGGCGCAGAAAGGCCGAGATGGTCTGGAGTCGGTACGTCAATGGGTTGCTTGCTTATCTGCGGAAGCATACCTAGGTAGGTCACTAGCAGAGAGAAGATGGCTGAACAAGCATTTGCGGCACTGTATACAGCACAACCGGCATCTTGGTCAACCTTTTCCAACCGGAACCAATATTCAAGATGCTCGTACAGCCAACTCCCGCCCCTCCTCGGTACCGTAATTACAGGCATACAGCTCCCGAACAGCCATCTCCCGAACGGGATCCTCTTTGTCGTACGGTTTCACGGCAGGGGATCCACGGTTGGCGCCGTCTGCGTGGTTGCTCGGCGGTCGGGCGTGGCCGTCTCAGACCCTCCGTCGCCGTCTTGGCCGCTGCTGCCGCGCACTCGCGCATCCGCACTGTGCCCCGGCCCCTCTTCCTCCTCCAACCACCGTTGGCCGGACATGAGCTAGTGGATGGTGCGCCGTGAATAGTCCTTTCACACACGTCGCGATGCGCACGAGGTCGCAGGGAGGCGCAGGCAAGATAGGATTATTCGAGACATCGCCAGGCACAGTCGGAGGTGACCGTGGATGAGGCCGCGCAGAGCTTCCGAGACGGGATAGCAAGTATTAGATGCGGCATTCGGCAATGATACATCCGCATCGAGACTCTGACGGCATGGACGCCTGCTGGGTTCCAAAAGGTTCAGATAGGCCCAGATACCCGTTTCTGGAAACAATATGATCAGCCTGCTTGTTCGTCGTGGTGACTTGCCATTCTTGGGCTAGTACATGTCATGTCTCTGGCTCACCTTGACAGGGCAGCACGGCAACCAGCCGCCATGGCCAATGACGTAGAGCGGCCCCGCCGGGCGCGTGGGCGGGATCGTGGAGTCGTGTGCGCGCACCGGTGTGAACCCGGCGGCCGCGATAGCGTCGACGCCCGTCGAGCGCCCGCCGTTATCCGCAGTTGGGGTCCCCTGTTTCGTTGGCTCCGTACAGGACGGTGTTGTACGAGAGCAAGTACATACATACGTACGTGTCTGGGCGGGTAAGGGTTATTACCAAGGGGGAAAAAAAGACGCCAGCCTCCAGAGCTGAATTGAGCAATGGTATTGGCGGGTTGCGCTACATGGAGCCGTGCAGGGTTCTGCTGTTGCTTCTGCTACTCCTAATGCTGCAGGGACACACAGGGTTATTTCTCCACCTTGGATGTGTGCCTCGCCATGTGTCATCTGCCGAGTATTGTACACTTTAGGTACAATTGATTCTTGGAACTGTCGTGGTTGGTCGGGTTGGATTTTGGAATTTTATTTTTCCTCCTGAAAGTTCTCGGTAGATTTTGTTCCTCGTCGGCCTTTACTGCCGTAGAATACGGTCCATCTACTTACCAGTGTTTCGTATTAGTATTCCCAGCCGTTTTGTTTCCAGTCCAATTTTTTTTCTATCAATTGAGACCCCGGCGCCTGTCAATGCGCTGTTGGTCATGTCCCAATTGCTAGCTTAATTCCTTTCAGCAAGTCGGTTTCAGCGGTGGCCGTCTGTATCTCTTGATGCCTTGGTTGCGGCGGCAAGCCAGCCCAGCGAGGCATAGTGCGGCGTGAGTTGCAATATGCACTGTATCCGCTGGTGGGTCGCCATCCCCAACATGACGTGAGAGCCCACTAAAAGACCCCGCAATCTAGCGCCTATTCGATGGGAACGAGTCGTAGTCTGCATGCCATTGGCACCGCGCCGTCAGCCTGCCTTGGCGACCTGTAGCTGGCCTTCGTGTGAACGACTCCAGGTGACATTGTGTTTACGTGTGCGGATGTTCCGTTTAGATGATTGACGAAGGGTTTTTTTTTTCCTTTTTCCCTCTCTTGTTTCCCCCCGTATCCAGCCGTCAGCAGTCAGGGTTTTCCACTGCTATCATCCGACATCGTGCGGCTGCTACCCAACCCCCACTCCCGGCCCGGTCCCGATGCGGGTGCTGTGCGGTTGCGTGAAGATATATCTCGACCTTGCCGTTCAGGAAGCAAGGTATGGAGTACCATAAGTATTACCGCACACAGTATCTAAGATACTTGACAATACTTGATACTTCATATTGAAGAGATTGTGTTCCTTGTCGTTTGCCTTCCACTTGCTCTGCCTTCCCTCCAACCATCCGTAGCACTGGACTAACCGATGAGATGGTTGCCCCGAGTCTCTTGCCACGTACAAGTAAACGATAGCACAATTGCTCATTCGCCGAATCAACAACCAAAAATCCACTAACTCAGGATGGTCAGTCATGCCGACTATCGATTCATCCTCGATACCTGTTGCTGTTCTTGTCCCTACCGGTGTTGGTCAGAACTCTCATGGTTCAGCTCTGCTTCCGCCCCACCCCCCACTTCGGCCAGCGTTCGGCATTTGGGGCACTCCCTGATTTTTTGGCCCGTTTTCATTGATCAATTCACGCTTGGAGAGGGAAGGGGGGGGGGGGCTCGTTCTGGTCCTTGCTCTGTATCTCCATCGCTCCATCGAATCTTCATCGGCGTCCGCGATACATCTCACCGTATCACTACCCCCGATCAGATCGCGTCCCAGCCTGCTTGCTAACTGAACCGCGCCTTATGTAATCGCGCCCCCGTTCTCGCTTGCCGCCCAGTTACCCAATTCGTATCTATCCGGTACGTACCTGTCCTGCCTGCGCTGTTATACGCATCTCCCCTCGCCATCGTCATCGGCCATACCTGAAGCTATTGTCGTCGCCGTCGCAATTCTTTACACCCATCCACCTACGAGCACCCGCCTCGTTCTCCAACCCTCATCTACCATCCTTCCCCGAGGCCGTTCTCTTCCTCTCGCCCTCTTCCTCTCTCTTCTCCCAATCACCCCATAATACATCCATCATGACTTTCGCGACCGAAATCCACACCTTCCACTCGGGCCGGCCCCAACCGGAATCCTCTTCCTCCGCGTCCACCTTCACCTCGGTCGACCCCAGCACCGCGAAGCCCCTCGCTACCATCTACACCACCACTCCTGCCCAGCTCAACGACACCATCGCTGCAGCTCAGGCTGCTTTCCCCGAGTGGTCTCAGACCCCGGCTCCCCGTCGTGCCGAAATCCTGCTGCGCGCCGCCGCCATCCTCCGAGAGCGCAACGACCAGCTCGCCCTCACCGAGACCCTCGACACCGGCAAGGCTTGGTCTGAGACCTCCACCGTCGACGTCGTCACTGGCGCCGACGTCCTCGAATACTATGGCCACCTCGCTGCTGGCAGCCTCCCCGGACACCACACCCGCCTGCGGGCCGATGCCTTCATCCTCACAAGCCACGAGCCTCTCGGCGTCTGTGCCGGCATCGGTGCCTGGAACTATCCCATCCAGATTGCTCTGTGGAAGTCGGCCCCGTGTCTCGCTGCCGGCAACTGCATGGTCTACAAGCCCAGTGAGGTGACGCCTCTCCATGCAAACACCCTCGCCGAAATCTACATCGAGGCTGGTGTGCCCCCTGGTGTCTTCAGTGTTGTCTACGGCGATGGGCCCAGCGTTGGCGCCCCCCTTGTCGCTCATGAAGGCATTGCCAAGGTCAGCTTCACTGGCCAAGTCAGCACCGGCAGCAAGGTTGCCAGCGAGGCTGCCAAGGGCATGAAGGGCATCACCATGGAGCTTGGCGGCAAGAGTCCCCTCGTCATACTGCCCGATGCAGACGTCGATGAGGCCGCTGATGTTGCCATGGTTGCCAACTTCTTCTCCACCGGCCAGGTGTGCACAAATGGAACCCGCGTCTTTGTCCCCGATAATCTGCTGAGTAAGGTCGAGGCAGCCCTGATTGAGAGGTGCCGCGATGGCCTTCGCATGGGTCTGCCCAGAGATGAAAAGACCAACTTTGGCCCCATGGTCAGCGCCGCGCAACAGGAAAAGGTTAAGATGTACATCCAGCTTGGGCGAGATGTCGACCGGGCTAGAGTCCTCTATGATGGTTCCCTAGCCGCTCAGAAGTCATTGCCGACGGCGGATGGCTTCTGGGTTCCCCCAGTCATCTTTACCGACTGCACGGACGAGATGCGCATTACTCGTGAGGAGATATTTGGTCCTGTCATGTGCATCCTACCCTACAAGACCGCTGGGATGGATACTGAGGATTGGCTGCCACCGCTTATTGCACGAGCCAACGACACTCCCATGGGCTTGGCTGCTGGCGTTGTCTCGTCCGATGTCGGGTTGGCTCAAGATGTTATCAAGAAGCTCGATGCTGGCATCACTTGGATCAATACCTGGGGTGAGTCTCCTGCTGAGATGCCTGTGGGTGGATGGAAGATGAGCGGCGTCGGGGTTGAGAATGGTATCGAGGGAATTCGGGCCTACATGAGGACTAAGAGCACCCTAGTACAGCTCGGCAAGGGCGCGTGCAAGGGCGTATTTGCTAAGCTGTAGACGATTTGACGATACCCATGTAGAACCGAACGATTAAAACTGCTACGATAGACTTATTCTTTTGGAGCCATGATATCGTGCTTTGTTATATCATTTTCCCAATCCAGTTGTACTCATCGCGCCCTGGTTAATCTGTATCTATTTTGGCTCGCTCGTGGCGAACTGTAGGGTAGCAGCAGCCGAGTCTGGGAAGTCGGTCGTTCTACGAGTAACAACATTAAAGTCGACAAGATATGTAGAGAAGGACACTCATATTATTCACTCTTGGTTGGCAACGAAAGAATTTGAAAATCATTGGAGCAACGAGCTAGTCTCCAATAACTTGTCACAAACTGAACTAACGGTCGTGAACTTTCTGACTGAGGACTGACAAACCTCGAATTTTCCACTACCAGCGAAGAATAAAAAGGTATAACGGACGCCAGTTATGATGCTTTATTGAGGTATTCTTTCTTTATTGTCTGATAAGATATAAAACCACGTCATGAACACCTACCTACCTGGGCACGCTACCACGATGAAAATGGCAAGGACCAATTTTCTCTCGCCATATATATCAATAGGAGCCAGTCTGAATACACTTGTAAAACCTCAATTTCAGAAGGTCATCCCAGAGAACGCAAGAGTTCCAACTCCAAAAAACCAGTCTTTACGTGGATGGCGACAACACCAACAGTAGCGATAATGAGAATGAGAAGGCTTCACTCTCAACGAACAGCAACGAAGAAACCATCGATTCCACAGCCGATCGATTTAACCGAGCGGCCGGTTTGTATCTCGAAATATTCGACAGCGTCGCTTCAACACCGCTGGAGGAGAGTTCTTCTACCAATACTGGTTTGAATGGCAGTTGTGGGCCATCGACAACCAACTCGTTACAAGCCTAATCAAACACAGGAATAATATAGGAGACACTACTAATACCTCTCCATGACTACAACCCAAGCTTTATTAGATAACTAAATTTCTGTCATTTCCCCAAGCGACATAGAGATTTTGTGTGATTAATGAGATAGGCATAGTAATTGGACTATACCACCCCTTCCGATGATATTGTCAACAAAGAAATATTATACTTCAAAGACGTTAGACCAAATTTAAGTCGAACTGTGGAAAACGAGGTCAAGAAACACGAATGGATAGCCAGACCCAACTTTTGGGGTACAAACACCGTGACTTGATGGCGCCGTGGTGAGCCTAGCAGGGCAGCTCCTTGCTCCTACTCCATCATATCGCAGTTGACATGAAATTGAACAAGTGTTATGGGCTATACTGTAGGCCGTACATGCAGCTAGAATTGTGTAAGTGGAACAATGCACGACCTCTTAACGTTCAGATCGATATTGACGGCAACGCCCGGGTAGCTGAATCTGCTGAAATTCTAATGTGGGAAACTAAGTGGAAGTGGAACAAGATAGAAGAGATCTAAAACATATGGAAAATATCATCAAAATCAAAACGGATATCCCTGTTGACATAAGTTAGAACCTATGGAGGTCAAGGCAGGCGGACTCATCATGTCTTGGATACTCAACCATCTGCTTATTGTTCATTCGTACTAACTTAGGATCTGGTGGCCTTCGGATTATTTTTTAGGGTGCCTTAGTTCTCACAGTTTGTCAGCATAGCTTGATTTGTAAACACGAAATTTTATGACTTTATTTATAAGCCTGCTGACACCGTAGCTGCAATGTACGGTTTGCTTGCTTTAATACTGGGAAATCCACCTCTCAAAGTCCGTAGATTCACTGAGGTCTAAAATCTGGCTTGTCGATTCGATTCCGCGGCCCTAGGAGTCCAGCGAGAGGCCGAAAAGGAGACATAATACAACATTTTCCTTTCCCTTGGAAAGAATCACTCTCCACGAGCGAATTCGCTAGAAGAGTGGTGCACCACTAGTAATCGCACTATATATTCCAGCAACTTGTAAGTTTACCTACAGATACCATCCCCTTGTCAGAAGTGCCTTGCCGTGAGCACTACTTACCCCGCTCGAGTAGGCATCATCGTCATAATTTCCAGCCTCTCTCTTCGTATCCTTCACCCCTTCACCCAGGAGACATTATTTTTTGAATTCTAATATACTTCATTCATTCCTCCGCATCATCCAAAAATCAGCATATCTCCAAGAGACGACAAGATGAAGGCACTCGTCCTCACCCCATCCACCCGCGAAGCAGCCGTCCGCGAACTTTCCCGCCCAGTTCCGGGTGTCGGGGAGGTGCTCATTCGTGTCCACGCTGTGGCTTTAAATCCGGTTGATTCGCTTTATGTTTTCCATCCTATCGCCATTCAGGAATATCGTGTTATTGGCACCGACTTTGCGGGCATCGTCGTTGGCGCCAGCCCAGAGCTTGCCGGGTCACCCGATCCGAGGACGAGGTCGGGTGCACGAGTCGCAGGATTTCTTCAAGGAGGTTTGTCTATTCTTTTCTTATTTACTTCTTCAATTCATTTCCCTTTTCCAGATCGGTTCGTTAGCAACAATATAGAACTAACTGTCATGTCACCTCGGTAGCCTGCTCTGTCAATGATCGCCCAGGTGCGTTCGCAGAGTACATCACAGCGCCATATGACCTGGTATGGAACGTTCCAGAAAATGTTTCCCTCGAAGCTGCATCTGCGGTTAGTATGTGTGGTCTCACTGCTGCTCAAGGCGTCTTTGTCCGTCTCGGGCTTCCAAGCCCCTTCGCGCCGAGTTCTGGTGCACTCCACGTTGAGAATCAGGACACACATAGCCCCATCAATGTCTTCATTTACGGTTCTTCAACTTCACTGGGCCTCTACGCAGCCCAACTCGTGCGCCTTTCTTTCCTTGCATCAGGTCGCAAGATTCGTCTTATTGGGGCGGCGAGTGCTGCAAAACATGACTTTCTTCGCAAGGCACCGTACTCGTATGACGCACTTGTGGACTATCGGGACTCAGACTGGCCGGACAAAGTACGGGAAGCAACTGCTGGTGGAGGTGTGGACTACGCCATTGACTGTATCTCGGAGGGTGCGACAGTCGAAAAAGTCCACAGCACTTTTGGCCCGCAGGGTCGGTTCGCCGTGTTTCGGAGCCCGGGTGGCGGGGGTTTCGACACCTCTCGCTTGAGGGTGAAGCCTATTTATGGTGCCGTATGGGAAGGACTTGGAGTTGAGATTGGTTACAATGGTTCGTCCTGTTCTCCTGGTCCTTGTTATCCAGGTTTGCTGATTTACCTTCCCAGGCCAGACTATTCCTGCCAGTCCGGCTGCAAGGGATTTTGCAACAAAGTTCTTTGCCTTCCTAAGCTCCGGTGCCGAAGAGGGCAAGGTCAACCTGGAGCCAAATCCCCTGCGCATCATGCCGGGTGGGCTGAAGCGAGTGGTGCCTGACGGGTTTACATTGCTGGGGGGTGATGGAGTGACGTCGAGAACGACAACGAGAAGCGAGTTGGAGCATATGCGGCCAATTAGCGCGGAGAAGATGGTATATGTAATCGAGTAGAGAATTAAGCAGAGGTTTGCTGGGTTGATAAGGAAACTGGTTGGCAAACTTTTGTCAGACTTTTGTACTGGTCTTGTTCCCAAACACTGCACAGTTCCTCCTGGATAGAAGGCTTAGCAATAAACCGAAGGAAAGTGTACAATTCACCTAAATTTCAAGCTTCCCGGCCCCTGTGTCAACTCAGAGCCAAGTGGTAGGTCGCTCGAAACAGAGCTCGATTCTAGGCGTCACCTTTGCTCGCCGAGTTACTCTCACTCTCTAGGTCTGAGTCAAGTCGTTTCATAGTGGATTCCTCGAGCGGTCTGCAGGAATACAATCTTGTCGCAAAAAGCCCACGGTGAAGGTCGTCCGTGTCTACCTTTGCACCGAAACCTGGTAACGCTGTGAACAGGTCATGAAAACCGTGTCTTGGCATATTGAGCAGAGGTTGGGTAGAAGTTCACGATGAACTGGAGCCCAACCTCAATGTCATCGCCTCGGCCTAGAGGGTCAACGCGACCGATGAAAAGGGTATCCATTATGACAAAAGATAATCCGAGACCGAAGTTGACTGACTCTACTACGGGCGACCTCTTCGGCCGGAGAAAATGGAAGCCAACGTGGCAAGGCCACGACATATTACATCCGACCTTCTGTACACATCATAACTAACCCCAACACATTGAAGCCTAGAATCTGACCTAAATTTAATAAGAAATCGCTTGGCGATTTTACTGACTCGCCACAGCCGCAAATGTCCAGCTCTCTGTTACAATTTGTCGTCATCGATTTTGGTCTTCATGGTCTCAAGCCCTCCACTTGCTCTTTCTCCAACCTCACATCCGGTAAGCAAACCACATCTTGGTTGTGTCATTAAATTCATTACCAGAGTCAAGGTTTTTTTTTTTGGCATGCTGTCTAGGTTGTAATTATAATATTCTACCCTCGCCCACGAAAGCTAAGACTCAATAACTGTAAGGTGTCTCTCCTGTGATGGCTTTCTGCACAAACACCCAAACCGACGCTGCGGCTTATGTATATCTTGACCAACATAAATGAGATTAGGTATGCCTTTAATGCTTTTATGCTCCATGCCACTGCCTCAAGAATTGACCCTCGTTGGCTTTACATGAACGTCCTCGGTGTGTGGCGTGATTCCAGTAACGCAGGTTCCTCAAATTGGTTTGATCTTTAGGTTAGCAGGCAGGGGGGCTGTAAGGACTGGTTATGCTACCTTGACTCTCATACGTAACTTAAAGGGCTGATCAGGTAAAAACTTAATGATACACAAATGCCTGTCCATGCAATCTGTATATACCACTTTGGTTACATCAGCTATGACAATCACGAGATTTTATTTTTAATATAAACACTTATCAATTATTCCTATATCTAGCTAGTGAGAGCCTCTCCTATCAGAGCTAAATTCTGAATTGCTGCCAAACCATATTGTGCAACATCATTTGTTGAAATCCAAGATGCTTCCTCCACTGGCATCAATACACTACTTCCATTAAGGTATGTAATGTTCCAGGGAGCAGCTGCAGAAAACCCATCTGTGTTGAAAAACTCGTTCCAGGCTCGCTTCTTGATTGTCGAGTTGCTCAGCTGATTGGCCGCGTACGCTGTAAGTCGAGAATGTCCCTGGAACAGGTTTAAGCTGCCAAAGTTAGAACCATACCGGGCAGCCTGCTCTTGTTTTGTTGCCCCGAAGTAGTAGCAATAGTCGAGCCATGCCTGCTTGAAACCCTTCGGCAGAGTGTTGCCGTAGTACTCTATCGCTTCTGACACGACCTCCAGTAACCCAAATACGGCCGAGAGATGAGAAACGGACACATAGCCGAGGTTCTGAGGGTCAGCGGGAGGGGGCCCAAGGGTTCCCAGCTCAAGATCATAGAGTCCAGCGCCCGTCACGAAGCCGTTTGTGAGATTTGCGATGCCCGTGATCGTGCTTGTGAGCTTTGCCTTCGATTCTTCCCAGCGCGATCCTCGCCGCTCCCATTCGATGAGCCATCCACCCGCAAGAGCAGACCAATCCGTTCCCAGACCAATTGCAACTGTTGAATTTGGAGTTGGGGTCCACCCGTCTGTCCGAACCTTCCTATTCGGATCCAGAATTCCGTACGTTTTGTCTGTATCGAGCAGCTCTTCTAGTAGTTCACCAACTCGCTCGTCGCCGCCTGAGAGGTAGTAAAAGTACTTCCGATACTGGGGTTGAGAGATTCGAGCTTGCTTGGCACTGTCGCTCCAATGTTGGACACCATGGCGTGTGCCTAGGCCTTTCCAGTTGCCGAGATGGTATACGTCAACCTCTCCGGTATGCCGTGTCAGCGCCTCAGCAAACCTATAAATATCCTCCCGACCAGTACGGAGGAAGTAGAGCCAGAAGAAAAGATCAGGGGAAAGCTCAGAGTTATCCCACGCATACCCTCCAATATCATAACGCCAAGTGTGTCTGTCGGTGTCATATGTGTGCATAAAATCTCCGTAGTCGAGGAACCCATACCACCTGCGCTGTTCAACTTGGTTTTGATAGAATTTGGCTAGAAAGTCGAGATGAGTTTCCAAAGTCTTTGCGGCATCGCTACTGTCATCTGGAACGTCCCAGTACGAGCCGAGCGCCTTTGTTTCCTTGATGTAACTCGGGTTGGCTACCAAGACCGGAGGGTTGTTGACATAGGTAACCAGTGTGGACAGGGTTTCCCTTGATGGAGTTTGATCAAATGCAATCAGAGAGATCTCGCTCGTTCTGGCGATGCCGTAAGGAGTATCGAAACCGTCCTCCCAATCTTCGTACGTGATCTGGAGCGCATCTAGCTCATCTGCATAGCCGTCCTGCCCTAAGCCATCGTGGAAAGGGCGGAGATCCAATGGCTCCGCAGATGGACTGTACAACCATAGTGTGATGCTTCCAGTGTCAGAGGCTGCGTTGGAAATATCGAAGCCAGTAGGGTAGCGCTTCCAGAAATCACGGAGCCCTACTGCGAGGCCTCCAGTGGTCGCGCCTCCAAGGTATGCGAGCCCTTCAGCCCGAGTTCCACCCGGTATCTTGATCCAACTCTGCCCAGCCTTGGTTCTCTTCTTGAGCGTAAATCCGTCGGGGGAGAGTTGGCTGAGGGAGTAGTCGTTCCAAGTTGGAATCCAATGAAGTCTGGAAGAGACTCTCGTGTCCCAAGTCGCAGTATCGGGAAGCTCGGTTCCATCAAACTGGGCAGTCTTAACCACTGCTCCTGGATCCCGTCTCAATCCAGTGATGCCTTGCACGGCTTCATTAAGCAGACCACCGTCAACTCCTGCGATTCTGATGTGGCGATTATACAGCTCTTCACCATCTAAGGGAACATCAAAACGGATCCCGATGCCTGTGATGAAGTCGCTTGTAGCATTGCCATCAAAAACAAGGCTGTGGACAATCTTGATTGACTCCGAGTTGGAGTACAAGTAAAATCGCAGCACAAACTGCAGCCACGCATCATGAGATGAGGAGCCTGTAACTTGATGATCTCCTCGAATGGTGACTAGTGCCCGAACAGATGTCTGTTCTGCAATTGAGACGTCACTTATACGACTCTCAAAGTTGAAGAAGTCGATGGACGGATTCCCATGATCTTCTGGGGTATCTGCTACTCCGGACTGGGAATACAGGACCAACTTTCCGTTTTGGCCGACTTTCTTGCCGCTTTTCGTCTCGATTGTTTTGAGAATAGTGCCGCCTGTCTTGGGAAACGAGGCAACGAGCTTTCCGGTGTCGACTTTGATCTCATCCGAGGACTCAGTGACAACAATGCCGGTGGTTGTGTCGTCTGCTCGGGCTGAAGCAGTGGAGTTGGTCGAACCATTTGATGCAGTCGCTTTGACGGTGTATCCTTCGGATATCAAGTCCAATCCCGGGATTGCATGGCCTGTCCACTTCACGGAGCCGTCCGACCAGTACCCAGTGACCCAAGACTGGAGGTCAATGGTCTCGCCCGACGTGCCTGAGATTGAAAATATGGTGCTCTCTGGCCAGTGTTTCCCACGTGGCCATGGGAGCCCGAAAGTGGTGCCTGAATGCAGTGTTGGTGTTTTGCCAAGCCAATTGACAGTCGCTGATGAGCTAGAATTCCCAGTCGCAGCTGAGACAGGACGGCCGAAGAGGGCCGACACGGCGAGAAGACATAAAGTTAATGGTGACATTGCGTGAAAGCACCGCAATAGCTCTATGAAAGGCCAACTGCAATGCAAGGCTTCTTTCGATAAAGTTACGGATTGGAAGGACTCTATCTACATGGTCCTGCGCTACGCTTTATAATAGTGAGCGACGCAACTTGCTCTGTCCATCGCAATTTCGGACCATTTCCCTCGTGCTCTATAGCAAGCTCTGTCCGGAGATTGCGAGAGACCTTTCCGCCCGTGAGTTGGTGAATCTCGGGCGAAAGTGTGACGAACTGGGTTGGCCAAAGATGTAAGTCAACTAGCCCTTGTGTTCATCCGCAAGGGGAAGATTCGCAATGGCCCCGGGCAATGGCCCAATCAGTATAGACGATGATGCCATACTCAGTATAGTTTGCAGCGGAACAACGCGGGGTGATCAGCAAATACTAAATTACAGGGTAACGTTCGGCGCTCGATCGACCGACAACAGGGCCGATCGAAAGCTACACTCAGCATAGTACTGTCCGTTCGAACCAGACTTTTTGGCATGGCTATGTTGCCATCGACGGCATGGGGAAGCGAACCAATTAGATGCCGGCGTGTGTCAACCCATGCCATTTAATCCTCGCATACGGAGAATCATGAAATAGGGTTACCACCAATCGGCGCGCACATTCTCTTTGCATCTGCCAAGAAGAGGGGTATTCGGGCGAAGCTTTCTTTCGGGGATTGACTTGGGCCGGAGACCCGACCTCACGCCGATGGCGACATACCAGAACGGGACGGGACGAATGTTGCTTCATGCATGCTGATATTAAGGGGCTTGGTGGGTGGATCTTTGTTCTCGAGGCATCATGTCGTAAGAATTTGGCTTTTTTTCTACATTGAGAGTATACCTGATCAGGAAATAGTCGTAACGCAAACCGATCATGTTTTGCGGGGACAATGAATACGCTTATTACACATGATGTGATGACTTATGCCGTCGGAGAATCTCGTGCGCGTCGATACATGTCGTCTGTCCTAGTGGGCGATTTGGCGGTCTTCCGTATTACAGACTTAGAGTCAACGCTAGCCAACTGACTCCTACGGGCTTATTGTAAAGACGGCAACAATCGCAACATTGATGGCTCTGGTAATGACAAGAGGAGGGCGACATAGAAATGGTCGAATCTCAAATATCCAATGACGTCAACTTCTTGCAATTCGGCTGGGAATCGGGGAGAATATTTAGTGGCTTGGTAAATCGCTCGTTCAGAAATCAGTTTTACGTGATAGTGGTAGCTTTGAGAATATGCGGAAGTTGATAAAAAGCGAACTGGAGAGGTATTAAAAAGGAATAGACCGCTTTGGAGCGGGACTCAATTGCAGGTGGATTCCGAGCATTCCATCGCTTCGGAAAGTGCTGGTCCATTCCGGCTGCCACTACGCCCGGCCCGCCAATCGGTCATGTAACTCCCATTTAGTGATTGGTTGGTAACTGCCGAATCCCCCTCATTCCGACTGCCGCGGATGTCCAAGACAGCGGGAGACTGTAGAAAAGGACTCGTCTTTATTGTACAAGTATCTCGATGTTATCTCAACGGTACCAGTTTGGTCGTCTTCACTTAAACCCCGTCTCAATCTCGTCGTGAAACTCTACCAACATGTCTCGAACAATCTCAACAAACGAAATCATCCTTCATAACAAGACAGACGATATCTGGATTGTTGTTAATGGAAATGTCTATGACATGACGGAATTTGCACCCGATCACCCGGGAGGGCCCGAAAGTGAGTTTTAGACTGCCTGGGTAGTGGACCAAACGAATTATTAATTATGAGATCAAGTAATACATCAATTCGCTGGGCAAGATGCTTCTAATGAGTACAACAAGGTCCACGCACCTACTTTAATACAGAAAAGCCTCAAAGAGAAACATAACCTTGGGTTTGTTGATTTGTCGAATGTCTCGTCTCAATGGAAGACGACCAGAAATGAACCGAGTGTGGACATGTCTAGTCAGAGTGTCACGAAGCCTCCTTTGAGCAGTATCATCAACCTGCACGATTTTGAGAGCATCGCTGCCCTGACACTGCCCAAAAAGGCTTGGGCATACATCAATGGAGCTTCAAACGACAATCTCACACGTGATGCGAATTCAGCCTTCTTGAATAGGATATGGCTTCGGCCCTCCGTGATGCGCAATGTTGGCACCATCAACACGAAAACGAGTCTATTTGGATGCAATCTCGACTTGCCTGTCTATATTTCACCAACTGGTGCAGCTAGAACTGCCGGGCCAGATGGAGAGCTGGCGCTAGCAAAAGGAGCAGCCGAGATGGGAATTATTCAATGCATTGCTACTCCGGCCTCATACCCACATGAAGACATCCTTGATGCTACGCCCCAGCATGCCTTATTTCAACTCTACGTCAATAAGGACCGAGAAAAGTCGCAGGACCTCCTACGCCGCATTTCTGCTCCAGGAAAGGTCAAGGCTATCTTCGTAACAGCAGACTTGCCAGTTGTATCGAAGCGCGAGGCCGACGAGCGAGCTAAAACGGTCGATTTCGTTCAAGAAACACAGAGGAGAAAAGACTGGAAAGGTTCCGGACTGGCACGACAAACTGGTTCCTTTATCGATCCAACATTAAACTGGGACGATATCTCCTGGTTGCGCCAGCTCACTGACTTACCAATTGTGGTGAAAGGTATACAACGCTGGGAAGACGCCAAGCTTGCCATGAAGAGCGGGTGCCAGGGTATTGTTCTGAGCAACCACGGAGGCCGAGCGGCTGATGGTGCCCCCCCAACCATTGTGCTCTTGTTAGAGCTACATCGAAACTGCCCTGAGGTATTTCAAGCCTTGGACATTTTGATTGATGGTGGGTTCCGAAGAGGCTCCGACGTGGTAAAGGCAATCTGTCTTGGGGCCTCGGCAGTTGGCCTTGGGAGACCTTTTGTATATGCTGTCAATTATGGGCAAGGTGGTGTGAGCCATGCCATCAATAGTGAGATTGCACCCCCTAACAGTCAAGAAGATCACCAATTGTTAACTTATACAATTAGTCCTGCGAGACGAAATCGAGACGGCCATGCGCCTTTGTGGGATGACGGATTTGATGAAGAATGCCCATCCAGACTATGTCAATACAGCTGACATCGACCACTATGTTCTGAAACGCGGGCATCCTTACGCTCAAAAAATACTCAAACTGAACCCTAGACTTTGAAAGGTGTCTCCGGGGATAGGACAGGAGAAATCAATACACCCTAGTTAGAAGGATGTTACCATTGTGTTTTATTATGTCAACACCGGGGCTAGCATTAAAGCAGTAACCAGATGTGGAGGGAATATTTAGCATTGATTGATCTAAGTTTATCAAACTACCGCACGTCCTCGTGTAGTGTCTTTAGTACATTATTCGGGATACCTCTCGGCTACCCTATCATACTCCTCCTGGGTCAACGGCGTGACCGATCCATGCTTCAAGCCAGTGGGGAAGTTGGATTGATTTGAGGCCACCCAGGATGGGGACAAGATGTCTGTAGTCTGGTAGGGAATATACTGCGTGTAATCATCAAGAAGCAGATGGTAAAGACCAGGCGTCAGGTTGTCGGCGAACGACGCTGGGCCTTCGAGCGGACTCTGGCTACGAACGTAACCAGGTATTCGAGTCCATTTCCCAAAAAGCCCGCCAGTCGTCTTTTCTTGATATACTTGGTTGGTCGTCTCGTTCTTGAGGAACCTAATGAAGGAGCCTGGGGTGCCAAGATACTGGAATTCCTGGTCAATCAACGGTGTGGTTGCAAGAGCAACATAGTCAGATGGAGAGCTGAAGGTGACGAAGTCTTTGGTGGTCGCGTAGCGGATCCGATCTAGGTTTGCAGTACCGGTATGGCCTATGTCCGCGGAGTCATATAATCGGGAAGCCCAGAAGACGTAATATTGTTGAGTCGCATCATCCCAGACGACGGATGGCGCCCAAACCATTCCAGCCCTATCTCCTTCAACACTGGTGGACGCAATCAGTTCAAGAAGCGATAGGAATTGAGTAAGGATCCATACATTCGCAACGAAGACTCTGACCAATCGACGAGGTTGGATGATTTCCAGACAACAATGCCTCGACTGCCCTGTCTTGTGGCCCAATCCCATGAAAAGCCGGAGGCATTTATATCAAGATCTAGGTGCGACATGAATGTTTAGCGACTGCCGAATACCTTGGAATTAAAGACTGACCGGTCGCAATTAAGAAATACTCAGACCGAGCAGAGTTTGTTGTAAGGAAGATATCCCTCACGCCTTTAGTACCGACAGTTGATGCGAGAATTGAACTGCCATGATTCAAGAATCTAAAGCTCGATGCACTGTTGCCATTCGAAAGGTGCCATTGTATTTGGGGGTTGGCATCGCTGAAGGTTGAGATGAGATATCCAACATAGCTTGTGCCTTGGCGATGCGTGGGACTGCTGGCCACCAATGCAGCTGAGAAGGCAGCGGTAAGAATTGACAGTAGTTTCATTGTTGTAATGCTGCCGTAGCCCTTGAATTGGAGAGAGTAGAGGACCTCACGTTTCTTACTGAGTAACTTCTGGAATGGGGGGACTGTCCTTATAAGGACATGCCAGTACTAGGGATGTCAATAAACTCGGACGAGCTATTTACCTTCCGTCACACATTATGGGATGAGCAAGCCGCAGGTACTACGTAGGACGTCTTTGGTGCGGCTGTAACCAGATCGCGTAGAGTGGATATTTCGGGGTAGTATATGGCCGAGCTGTGTTGCTAATATGAATGATCAGGGGTCTGGGGAGAGTAATTTGAGCGTGATTGGCGGGGAAACTACAGGGATATAGCAAATTAAGGTTACGAGAGGGGATAATTTCGCCAGGGCTTTAGTATAACAGTTGTAGCTATTGGCTAAGAGGGGGGCCTCAGAATTAACTAAGTATATTATACCTTAGCTAAGTAATTAATTATATAAATTATAAATAATATTAAAAATTATAGATATTTTAATTTTATTTAATATAATTAAATAAATAAGAATTATATAATAATTTTAAATAATTAAAATAAATAATATAATAATTTATATCTATTTTAAAATATTAAGAAGTTAGGATATTCTAGTATATATATACTTAAAGGGGGGACTAAAAGTTTAATAGTAAAAAAAAATACTAATAATAGTATTAATAATATAGATTATATATCTAATCTATTTAAAGATTAATAGTATACTTAAATAAATTAAATTTTCTAATTTAACTAATTATCTTTTCTAAGATCTTTATAAGCTATAGATAATAGCTATACCTTAAAAAAACTAAATTAGCTAAAAAAGCTAGATTTTAAAAAAGCTAGATTTGCTAGAAAAGCTAGATTTTAAAAAAGGCAAAATCCAGATAAATATAAATACTTTACAGACCTTACCTTTTTTATTTAAGTTATTCTTCTATTTTTATATCTTAATTAATAACCTATTTAATAACCTAAGTAAGAATATCTACTTCTTACTCTTTCTATCTTATAATATAAACTAATAAGATATATTCTAATTATTAATATCTTTATAGCTTCTAATTTAATTTAATAGATTTAATAAAAATTAATCTAGCTTTTACTATAAAGCTAAAAGCTATAATATAAAAATTTAAATTAAAAGATATTATATAAATCTAAGTATATAGCTCTAATAATAAGTATCTAATATAATTACTTATTTTTAGCTGTTATATAATTATAATAAAAAAGCTAGTTAAGGACTAGTTATAAATAATTTAAAATAAATAGCAAGACTATTAATAAGTTAATAGATAATTATCTTAAAATAAAATAATATAACCCCTTTAATTAAGAAAAAAGAAATAAGCTTTAGTTTTATTTTTTTATAAAATATATCTTTTATCTGCCTAATTATTATTATTAAATTCCTTATAAATTATAATAGTATCTTATTTATATTATATTTTAAAGCTTTTCTTATAATTAGCTAGATTATTAAAATAGCTTCTAAGTATACTTATAAAAAGATAGCAGCTAATTTAGTTTTAAATTTCTTAAAAAGCCTACTAACTATTTAAGAGAAATATAAAAAGAATTTAAAAGAAATTTTTATAATTTCTTTTAATAAAATTCTATTATTTTATATTAGTAAAAAAACTAATAAAAAGAATTTAAATATTAAATATTTTAATATATAAATAGTATTAAAAATTACTATTTAAAATTCTATTAATATTAATTCTATATAAATTAAATTAATATAAAATAAAGAAATTTAAGTTAAATTAAAAAGGTTAAAAACGAAACTAGCTATAATTATTTTAAAATAGTTATAAATTAAATTTTTTATTTTTTTTAAAAAAAGAATTTAATTTTAATTTTTAATTTTAAATTAGCTTTTTATAATATAGATAAAGTACTATTATAATTTATAAGAAATTTAATAATAATAGTTAAATAAATAAAAAATATATTTTATAAAATAATAAAATTAAAGCTTATCTCTTTTTTCTTAATTAAAAAAATTATACTATTTTATCTTAAAATAATTATCTATTAATCTATTAGCAGCCTAGCTACCTATTCTAAATTACCTATAACCAGTCTCTAACTAGCCTCTTTATTATAAAACCCCTCTATTAATTTATAATATTCTTATAAAAAAGTTAATTAATTTTATAGTAGAAACTAAAATATCTTATAGTAGTTAATCTACTCTAATATAATTAGATCTTAATTATCTAAAAAAAGCAGATCTTTTAAATAATTAATTAAAATATAAATAGAATTATATTTCTAATATAATTAATAAGTAATATAAAAAATAAATTATATTTATAAATTATAATATCTAATTCTAATTTTTATTATATTAAATTTTTTATTAATTTAAATATTTTTTTATTTAAAAAGTAATTATTTTATAAGTAATTAAAATAATAAGATATAATAGCTATCTAAATATAATCTTTTTTACTTATATCTATTTTTTTTATTATTAATATCTTATAGATTTATATTATCTATTATTTTTTTATTTTCTTTTTTAATTTTTAATTTTATTTATATTTTAATCTTAATTATATTATCTTCTTATTTTTAATAGTACTCTTAATATTCTTTTAAATTAAGACTTAATTAGATTAGATATCTAAATAAATCCCTTAAGTTATATTTAAAATTTTAATTCTAGCTTTAATATTCTATTTATTAATTTAAAATAAGCTTATAAAGATTTCTAGTATTTAGTATATATTCTATTTTTATTCTATCTTATAGCTTAATAAGATATAACTAGATAAGTCTCTTTAAACTTAGGCCTTATTTAATATTAAGATAATAATTTTTTTTTTTTAAAAATATAGCTTTAAGTTAGTATTAATATTATATCTTATTTAAAATAACTTATAATTTATAAATCTCTTTTTTTTTACTAACTTATTTAATAGCTAACTAATTTAGGGCTCTAGATATAATAGAGGGTAATATTTTTAATTTTAGCCTTCTCTACTAATTTACCTACTTACTTTTAGCTTTTAAAAATAACTTAGGTTTAATTCTCTAATTAATTATTAATTAAAATTAAATTATTTAAATAGCAGTTTTACTTCTAGAGAGCTTTTATCTTATAAAGAAGAACTATATTAGATAATATAAATTAAAAAGAATCTTAGCTATAATTACTATAAATATTACTCTTTTTTTAAATATCTAAGCTAATTTTAATTTAAAAAATTTAATATTATTATAAAATACTTATAACTTCTTATTATATTACTATAGCTATAAGTAAAGCTTATAAAAAAATCTATTAATTTATATATAATTCCTCTTATTTACTTTTAATTCTAGCTAATTTTATCTTAGAAAATTAAAATCTAGATTATTTAAAATTAAATTAATTAATAGTACTCTTACCTTCTAATATTAGATCTTAATTTTAAAACTTAAATAGCTATAAAAATTTCTTTTAAAATAAGCTAGAAATTCTATTTAGTATTATCTTTAACTACTAATATAATTAGAATTAAATTCTTAAGTAAGTTAATATAAAAATACTATCTAAACTAGCCTATTAGATTTCTTAATACTAATTTTTAAAAATTTTAACTACTTTTATATTAATTACTAATAATATAGTAGATTTTTTTATAAATTTTCTTTTTTTTTTAAAAAAAAAATTTATAAATAAAAAGAATAAGAATAATAATATTATTTATTATTTCTAATATAAAAATCTTAAAACTCTAGTAGCTTAAAAAGTCTATTTTATCTTATAATAAACTTAGAAGATATACTTATCTTCTTATAAGATTCTTAATATAACTCCCTCTAAATATAAAATTAAAATTATAATATCTATTTTATACTAGCTATTTAAGTAGTAGGAGATTTAGAATTTTATTATAATTTTTTTTATATAAGTTTATAGTTTTTATAATATATACTTTAAAATTAATCTAATTAACTATTTTAATTTTAAATTAATTTATTATTTAAGTTTTTTATAAAAATTTTTTATTAATATTAACTTTTTTTATCTATTTCTTTTCTAATTATTTATATTTTTACTTAAATTTTATAATTAATTTAGAATATTTTATAATTAATTCTTATATTCTCTTTATATTATTGTCTATAATTTATTAATTATACTCTAAAAGCCAGTTCTTCTATTTAATTAGAAAGTATATTATATTTTATTTTTATTATTTATTTTTAATTTTTTCTATTTTCTATTAAAAGTTAATTTTTTTAAGATTTAGAATTAGTAGAAATTTAAATTAATTTTAGTTTTTAAGATATTAGAGCTTTAAAAGATTAATATAAAAGACATTATAAATATAGCTATATTTATTTAGAAAAGCTAATTAGTAGATTTATAATCTAATCTTTTTAATAATTTTAAATAGATTAATTCTTTATTAATTTTTA